>JAQJVL010000023.1:3542456-3873757 GCA_035578905.1 Stictocephala bisonia
ACAGATTAGTTTCACAGGCAAAATTATTGATCACAATAAAAAGGCACATTTGATGAAAAATAAAAAAAACTTAAATAACTAAAGAAACACAATTATAACTTATGCGCCTAAATAAAGTACTCCAAATTATATAATACATTCTTGGTTATAATACAATAATATAAATACAGTTTAAATACAACCAGACATAAGCTAAATTATTAAACATAAGATTAATTTGTAATCAAACAGATATATTCAGAAACCAAAACAAACAAAAGAAAACATAAATACTGAAACCTGCGAAATAACTATTGGGGGGTTATAATTTTATGTATAATAGCCTTGGGAATTCAATATATTACCGAATTGCAATAAATACGAAAGGTTTTTTTAAAGTTATTTAAAATCCCTCAAAGTCTATGTTTTAAAACCATAACACATTTTCATTTATTAAAGTAAATTCAATTACTATTTCCATATCAACAGACAAAAACTATTAATTCATATCAATTAATATTTTAATAACAAGTTCATATCATCCGTGCAAATACATCCTGAAGTCTCAGAAGATGCATCGTTCAAAAAGTATTCGAGTCGTTCAATGTTTATTCTCAAGTTTTTAAAATATGCTTAAATATCATAGACTCACTCTTAAACGGGCAACATCCTAATTTCCCATTTGATGTCTAAATATGATGCTATGCCCTTTCGAGGGTGGGAGCGAAGACAAGAGGATACAGGAAGGCCAACAAAATGCAAGTTGTAGCCAAAATATATTTTATTCAACTGGAAGTAACTGGCCATATTAAACATTTGTTGTAAAAGTTGTCCTTATTTGTTTATTGATTATAGATATTCACTATAGTCAATAAACAGATATTACTGAGTTAGTTCGACTAAAGTCCAGCTTGGTCCGAAACAGTTTGTCTTTTCACTTCTCTTTCATAATTAAATCTATTATAACTGTTCAACTGAGTGAACTGTTTGTTTTGGTTTGTTTTTTAAGTTTGGCGCTTGCTGGCTCGTGTAATTTGTAGGTTCTATTAAAAAACGTATTGAAAATTAAATAGTGGTAGTTATATTAAAAAGATATTAAATATTATATGAAGATATTCCTATGAAAAGTCATGCAAATATTTCAATTTTAACAAAGTAACTAAAAGTGTATTTCAGTCCACACGTAGTTTAATATTCCTATTCGGTTATACATTTAATATTAATACAGCTATGTTATGTACGTTTATTCAATAACCTTTCCTGGAAGATTTTACCTTCTAAAGTACCTTCGACCACACCTTCAAAAATAAATAAATTATTTAAGACATAAAGACATGTTCATTATGTTCATGTTAAGTTCAATCTCAAATACTAAAGTAAATTTTTATATTTGATAAAAACAAATTAATAATACAATATGTAAGAGAATAGACGAAACATCGTTAATATGGCGTTTTGTTAGTTAAATGTGATATATTATGCCACATGTCACTGGAAAGGATTTGGCTTTATTTAATCGTTTCGCTAAGCGTAAATCCGACGCTCGTATGATTTGGCACGAAAACGTCAAGAACTAGTTTCAAAGTTTGTTGAAGGGAACTCATGCATTAACACGACCGATCACGAACTACCGTTTAAAAATATATCATTCTTATATAATATAAACTAATATTCCAATGTTTAATGTTTGGTAAAAATGTACCACATTCTTTCTAAAACCACGATGTTAATAAAAAAAAATGTGTCAAAATAGGTATATATTTATGAAGGTTTTTTTTTTTTAAAAAGCGTATACATCGTGTTTTTAGGAGTAATTTGTTTTTAACGAATACTGTAACTTAAAATGAGTTATAAGAGATAATAAAAAAACCAACCTTAATTAAAATATAATTTTTCCGATTTTTTCTTTCTGAACATGGCTTCCACACCCTCACCCTCCCTCTTGTGAAAATATATACACTCGTATTTTTGGATTATTTATCATCGGGTTTCTCATCATATTGGTGTATATGGCCACTGTCCGTGATTCACCGTGAAGACGTATTAATTAAATTTTACCTCCAGAAATAATTGCTATTAACATATAAATTTAGAAATCGTGTTCACTGTTAAAAATAGGCTCACCAAACCTAAATAAAGAATACAATAAAAAGCATTATAAATAATGGAAATTTAAAAAAGAATATGCTTTACTAAGTTTAAAGTGTTAATAAGTACAAAACGATTTGTCCACGGAATATAATGTGAAAATATAGACCTGATTTGATCCGTAGGTGATTAACATTGCAATACGTGAGAGACTTATACCAAGTGCATATACGACTGATACTGTTCGATATAAAACTGATTTAATTAATCTTATTGCATTATAATAAATGTGTAAGATTCTGAAATGTCCCTCTGTAAGCTAATTTTAAAACCATTCATTTTACTCAAGCTATAATTTTTTGGCATCTTTTTCTTTAAAAAAAAATTAGCTCTAACAATAATTACAATAATTTAGAAGTGTAATAAATTAAAGTTAGTAATTTTATGAAGATTTTATAGGAATAAAGAGGAGAATTCTGTGTCAAATTTAATAAATTGTGAATATTACTATTTTTTAAAGTTTTTTTTTTATGGTAGTTAGAAAGTTTCAGTTCATATATTCCACTGTGGATATGCTTTATAATAATTTTGCAATGTTTTAGAACAGAACGTATACAATTCGAAAATTTTTTACAAATGGTTATTTACTATTTCTGAAGACCAGTATAGTCGTAAACTTGCCACTGTGTCAAACATAGAAAACATACTTGTATGTGTATCACTTTATACCAATATGTGAGTAAATTACAATTCATTTGTTAACAGCTCTTCGAGAATGTTGCTGAACCTAGTTAATGCCAAATAGTTGTCCATATTCTAGACACTTTTAATCACCATAGAACTATAAAGGAAAATTCCTAAAATCAATGTGTTCGTCAATATGCTGTGATGTATAGAATATTTATCACAACATATCAGAAAGTGCAGTGGGCAGAGAATGATAAACTAGGACAAGGGGATTACAGTAGGTGGAGCAGTGAATAATTGTGGCTTGGATATCTAATTATAAGAACAAAGCTGCTTTCATTAGTCATTCTGGTGTTATTAAAATGCTTGGATTATGTCTTGTAATCTCAAAGAATTCGAGCTAAAATAATTTTTTTATTAAAGTAATTCTTTATTTGTAAAAATTAAACAGGTACAGTGTACCACACAATACTTTATTTTATTGTAAGGATAATTAAATAAAGATTTAGTATAATTTTTTTATTAATAAAATTCAAATTTTTATTACAGTCAAATATGACTTAGTTGGACCATTCTCATTGAATCTGGGGAAAGTTGTTTAGATTTTTATCGCAAAATGATTTTTAATTTTAATTTATTACTTCAATTACGGGTAAGCATTTAGAGTAGGTATGGACTTAAAAAATGCTCGTTTTAGCAAGATAACATCTATAAAATACTGGAAAAACATAAGTTTTACTTATTGTAGGTCCAGGAATAGAGAAGTCATGCAACAAATAAATAATATCTTTATTTACAAGTGATCTTCAGTTAACACTGGTTCTTAAGACAATTAAAGTCATAAATGATACAAGAATCAACTAAACTACTTTCTGGAAAGGTTTAAGTTAAAGTTTCACAACTCAAAGGTTTGACAATCGTAGGGAGGGTATTATACGCTTGGGGTCCAAAGTACAAGAATCCTTTTTTTCCTGCCAAACGCGTAACTCAAACAAGGCATTTTGTCAGGTACAGCGGTCCCTAACCGTGTTGCATGGCAAGATCTTCATATAAGAAGGCAATCCTGATAATATAATTTTATGCACTAGTGAAACTGTTTAAATAATAAATAATCATTTATCAGGGGGCGGACTTAGGCTTTTTTACCATACTTTGTTGTGTGTTCACAATAGAACTAAATTTTTAACATATCTCAAAGCTCTACTTTGCAATCTCATGACTATTACTCTGCTGTCCATTGTCAAACATTCTCCAAAAGTCGGAATAGCGTAAAAAATGACTGGTAAAGTCATGGACTTAGCAAATTCGAGCGTGGCAGCTTCCATATGAATATGCTTCAGTCTATAAAAAGCTCGCAGCCTATATAAAACTATCTGATATATGTACCTAACATGAAAATGAAAACTGAACTCGGAAAAGACTTTGACCCCCAAAACCCCAAAGATACAGAAAGGTACTTACTCTCACGAATCACCATTCTATTGAGTGTGTTGAAATTAAACAATTGATTTGTAGAAGCACTAAAAATATATGGTGTATTTTTTATATTTTTTAATTAAAAATCCCTAAATTCAGATTACTTGTAAAGAGAACAGTGTACAATGTTTATATGTGGATCTATATACTTATATTCTTTGTTAAAGGATTTCATCTCTCATTAAACACATCTATGATTGTAATTATATAGTTCAATTCGACCTGGTGATAAATATATTGGTTAATATACAGTATAACGTCTTGTTCTTAGTATATATATATTTTAATAGGCGGAAATAACCAGAAGAAACAAGATCAATTAGCTTAAATGTGTTGTAAAACCTAACAAAACACTCTGAAACCGTCAAAATCTAGTTATAATTTTTTCCTCACCAAAAGTAAGACCTCAGTGTTGGTTTTCAAATCATTTTCTTGTATTATAATTGTTATGAGTTCACGTTTATTCAATCTAAATAACATTTATTGAAATAAATAAGAAATTCCTTTACTAATGGGGAAGGGCTGTAAATTCCTCCCTATCAATTCACTTCATTATGTTATGTATATAAATGTATAACGATTGGGAATGACGGTAAAGAATGTTTTAATTTAATAATATTACATTATATGAAATTAGTCTTCCATAAGATACATTAATAACATTTTGAGTGTATCAGTATTTCATTCTATGGCCTACAACAGTGTGTAAAAAAATGGTACGATATGTTTCAGTATATTATAATAATCGTTAGGTTTTATACGTACTGGAGGTTTAGTTTTTTTATATGATAATGTATTATAATATCCGGTTTATACAAATAAGGATGATTTGTAGACCCGAATTACACAAATTATTAACTAATTTTATTTCACGGCCAGTTAAAAATATTTTTTAAGTAAACTACTCTTAAAAACTGCAAATAAATTCAAGATTCACTATTAATTAATTGTTCTTTTAGAATAGTCACAAATTTATTAGATTGTACATTTAGGAAACATGCTTTCAGAAATTCTAGAAGCACGTTTATTTCATTTTTCTTTAATTAGGTTTGACATATTAGTTAGACAAATAATTTCACCTTGTACATGCAGTTATATAATGTAAATTATTTATCATACATTTACTATCAAGAATTATTTTACCTGAATAAAAATTTCAGAAAATTCTTCCCTCTTCTGTCTTTGGTAAGAACACTTACAAACCTATGGTATGTCACTCAATTGAGCAAATTATAAACACTCATATATACAACCAGTGAGTTCCTGTCTAGGGGTCACAAAGCAGTGAGTTTTACCGTTCGGGAACCGCACGACAACTGATGAGGCTTGCACCCGGCCACCTCGTAAGCCCGGGCTGCGCACGCACCTCTCCACATTGCATTGTTGTGTTCTCCCTGTAGAGTCCACATCACAAACGGATTAGACAACAGGTACTTGCGAGAAACTATTGTTTGATCTTGCGAGAAAGATCAATGAAAAACTGTTACAACGTGGAAGTTAATACGATAACATTAGTATGGTATAAATAATATTCATGGTTAAAGGAAAATTGTTATAATCTACATACTTTTTAACCACGGGTTATAGTTGTATTTATAAAATTACAGAAAATTATATAAGCCTTACTTTCTGTTAATATTTCAAAAATATAGGAAAAAAATGAATTGAATGTAAATAACTCGGAAAGTGACCTTTGTGTTATATTTAACACGTGGAGGGAGGGTTTTCAGCAGCAGAGGGGAATCATTCCGCCTCTGAGCCACCGTACATCACGTGCGTGTCTAACTTCCAGTTTCAATTTTTCAACTTTCGGAACAGCGTTTAGTTGAAATAATAAACTGTAATGAACCATGCACATTTAATTGCTGTTTACTTTTTAAATTATTATTCATTGCGATCTGGTCACTATTCATTGTTAATTGAATACCAAATAATGATTTTATTCAATTGTTATAAGCTTGATTTGTTAGTGTTCATCAAACCAGCCAATGGCCACTGTAGCTAATGACTTAGTGGGCGTGGATTGGTAATGTACTGCCAGCCCAATGTACGTCTTCTTACTTGCAATGACAACATTAAATGAAATAACACACAGGGAGTAGAGTAGTTCTTTCCCTATCTCACTTCCACCATTAAGTCCATTCTATAAGTCAATGCATCATGCATATAATCTACATAATGAATACCTTATTGTATTTTTTTTAAATTGTCTTTTTTTTTTTTTAATAGACCAATACTCAAAAATACATTTGTCATTGTTTTATTATTTATCTAACAGCAGTTACCCTTTCATATCTAAATACGTATTATAAATTAGTATTACGTAAATGTGTATGAATAATCATATGATAATTACTGATATCTATTCTCAGTAGAAAATTAATTAGGGCAGTATGATACCATGGTTGAATATTAATTGAAATATTCTCTACGCTCGATTCATTTTTTTTTGATAAGACGGCTCAGTTGAAGCTCTATGTAATTAAATTACCAAAGGATAGAAAGAATTTATTCAATTACTATTCAAAATACATACAAATTAGTTAACAAGTTATTTTTCCTTTCAAGCATATGGCTAAATGAGAGAATAGCATCATATTTTGTTACACATTCCATCCTCCATTTTGAATTAATTGATTATAAATATTAATTTTAATTTATATAAAACAATTTATAATGAAACACATTTTATATTGATATTCATAGCATATACGACATTTAAAGAGTATTAAAGGAAGAAAAATAAATAAAATATTATAAAAAATATATAAGATAATCAGCAAATAGTAAAAAATAACATAAAATAATAAAAAAATATTCAAATTATATATACGTAAAAAACCATTACTAATAATTAAAATTTAGTATTACTAATAATAATAATCAAAAGATAAAATTATTTCATCTAACTCATTACACTTCCATAACTACAAGTATACTACAAGTAACGGACTGAGTATTAAATTGAAATAACAAATAAATATTATTTTATTGTGAGACTAACATTTTAAAGTAACACAAAGAAACGTGGTCTACTATAAGATAGAAAAGTCGTATGTTGTTGTAATATTACATGACATCTATGGAGTCAGTACCAGAGTTTCTTTAAGTTTCCTTAGAGTTAAGTAACTTAGTTTTTACCTTTATCTTGTGGGCATTCCTTTTATCAAGGACTTGTCAAAAATTATCATAATACGGTGAACATTATTTATTAATGTTATCTTAGTGGGTAACTGTCAGCTATTTTTATGACAACAACGTAAACAGTTTGACCAGACTTGTCTCATTCCTTGAATCTAATAAAGTTCTAGAAAATGAACAACATGGATTTCGGAATGGAAAATCAACAATAACTGCAGCAGCCGATTTTGTCAATTCAATAATAAATTCAATAGATGAAGGTAAAACTGTCATTGGTATTTTCATGGATCTGTCAAAGGCATTTGACAGTGTCTGTCATTCCACTCTCCTATCTATCTTGCAAAGCTTGGGCATTGGAGGCACTTCATTGGCTTGGTTCAGATCATATTTGCAGAATAGACAACAATATGTTGAAATTGTTTTCAAAAATTCTAAAACCATTACAAGAAGTAGGTCCACATTAAAACCAGTGAAGTATGGGGTACCACAAGGATCAATTCTTGGTCCCTTACTATTTATATGTTATCTAAACGGTCTGAACAACAAATTAAGTTTTTCCCCCTTAACATCTGTATGTCTATATGCAGATGATTTAACCCTAAAAATATCTGGTAATTCACAAGAAGATGTTGATATAAAGTCACTTGTCGAATTGGCAAATATTCAGAAACATCTTAATGACCGTAATTTGATTCTTAATCCAGAGAAAACTAAATTTGTACACTTTAAAACCAGGCAGACTAGAAGTGACTTTAATCCTCAAATTACCATAAATGATATAGAAATAGAAAAAAAAGAGGAAATGAAATTCTTAGGATTACTCATTGATAGTTCATTGAGTTGGAATGGCCATATTAATTATATTCTAGGTAAAATAAACTCTGGATTATATGCATTAAGAAAAATGTCAGTAATATGTAACATTTCAGTTTTAAAACAGATATATTTTTCTCATATACACTCTCATATAACCTATGGAATTTGTGTTTATGGTGCAACAAAGAAAGAAAATTTAGATAGGATTTTAAAAACTCAAAAAAAAGCAATTAGGATTATGCTTAACTTAAAGTCAGATGCATCTGTAAAAAAAATTTTTAAAGAACTTAACATATTAACAGTATATGGTCAATATATTTATGAAACAATAATGTATGTTAAAAAGAATCAACAACTCAATTTAAGACATTCAAATCTGACACATAACTATAACACAAGAAAAAAAAATGAAACTATATTTTTTCAACATAGATTACAGTTTTTTAAAAAGAATATATATTTTAACGGTCTCAGATTTTTGAACAATATTCCTCATAATATAAGAACTTTTGAATCTCACAACAAATTTTCTCAAGTGCTAAAACGGTTTTTAATTGATTTGACACTGTATGCAATTGATGAGTTCGAAGATTGCAACTAAAACAATGTATTCTAATGTAGGTCCTTATAT
Organism: Stictocephala bisonia; assembly: GCA_035578905.1. Taxonomy (NCBI): domain Eukaryota; kingdom Metazoa; phylum Arthropoda; class Insecta; order Hemiptera; family Membracidae; genus Stictocephala; species Stictocephala bisonia. The sequence goes on from JAQJVL010000023.1 coordinate 3,551,275, forward strand.
TTAGTTTCTTGTAAATGACACTATTCAATGTACTCTGTATGTACTTTTTATGAATAAAGATATTTTGATTTTGATTTTGATTGATGAACGCGTAAATATTAACAACCAGTTAACGATGCTTTTCAAAGAAACCTATTTTCATTCAACATTGCCAGCGGACAATTATAGATCCGTAAGAACCTGTAAAGTTTAGAGTATCGAATTACTGTTGATAATAAATCTAACACAAAGTACTCGAGCAGCCTACATTGGTTTGTTATTTATTTATGGCATTGTTTGGCACCGGTGTTAATTAAGTAAATTCAGTGTACATTCCCTTTAAATGTAAACTTAGTAATATCCATAAAACGTATACATTTTATTTTAACCATCATAATTCAAATTCAAGATTTCAGTTTGTTCAGTGCTGTACATAACTTTGAAAAAGTGAACTAATTCCCATTTTAATAATATGACGATTTTAATGTTTCATCACTATTTATACTAATTCAATAGTACGATTCTGTATTTACTTTAAGAAAATAAAAATCTATACAACCAAAAGAAATTGTTTAGCAATATGTTATTAGTATCTAAAATATATACTAATGAAATATAATTATAAAATAATGTCTACTAATTACGTGAATTAATTAATATTTACGAACAAAATTATACTTACGACAAATATTATCAGTTTAAGGTAAAATAAAAGCACTAAATAATGAGATGTCAAAATACTGAAAACCTTTGTCCATAAACAATATTGAGGTTAAATAGAATTTCCTCTGGATTCTCAGACAGTAAGGTGAAGCCCTGTGTGTTTAGCGGGATTCGGTGGGTTACACACTAATTATTAATGAAAACTAAAAAAAAAAAAAAAAAAAAAAAAAAAAAAAAAAAAAAAAAAAAAAACATATTTGAAACCAATTCAGTTACGAAAATATAACAGTAATAAGTAGCTTAAATTATAAACCCATGTCAGAATACACTATATGCATGAGCAAATCGATCACCTGCAGTACACAACCGTACATTAGGACCTATCACAGACAATCCCCCTCAAATTATCGAAATCATTACTCTACCACCCCATCACCCCCCACTAAACACATTGTACTCTACACGGTGAAACCATACCAGTGTACTCCACATACGTGTCTATATCGATCCCCTGCAGTACACAACCGTACAATAGGACCTATTTCAGACAAGCTCCCTCATATTATCGTAGTCATTACTCTACCACCCCATCACCCCCCACTAAACACATTGTACTCTACACGGTGTAACCATAGCAGTGTACTCCACATACGTGTCTATATCGATCCCCTGCAGTACACAACCGTACAATAGGACCTATTTCAGACAAGCTCCCTCATATTATCGAAGTCATTACTCTACCACCCCATCACCCCCCACTAAACACATTGTACTCTATACGGTGTAACCATAGCAGTGTACTCCACATACGTGTCTATATCGATCCCCTGCAGTACACAACCGTACAATAGGACCTATTTCAGACAAGCTCCCTCATATTATCGAAGTCATTACTCTACCACCCCATCACCCCCCACTAAACACATTGTACTCTACATGGTGTAACCATAACAGTGTACTCCACATACGTGTGTACATCGATCACATGCAGTACACAACCCTACAATAGGACCTATTTATGACAAGTTCTCTCATATTATCGATGTCATTACTCTACCACCCCATCACCCCCCACTAAACACATTGTACTCTACATGGTGTAACCATAACAGTGTACTCCACATACGTGTGTACATCGATCACATGCAGTACACAACCCTACAATAGGACCTATTTATGACAAGTTCTCTCTTATTATCGATGTCATTACTCAGTATAGTAGGTGTTTTAAAATGTTTTTATTATATAATGGATAAACTACTAAGTATTATAAATAATAGCAATAGACATATTGCTAAGTCTTTAAATGTAATGCTATAAATACACATTCTTAAGTTAATTTTACAAATACATAAATGGAAAAATACACAATACACTATAGAGAAGGATGTGCAATGTTTATCCTGTAATGGGTGGCCACAGGTGTCCACAAGGGTTATTGCCAGCGATAACGTATTGATACAACCCTTACCCGCCTTATAGCTTTAAGTGTTCGTAGGTTAACTTTATGAAACAAATTTCAACCCTCAAATAAAAAAATTGTTAACATCACAGTGACGATTTGATTTTTATTAACGTTAATTAACCACGACAGTATTTCTGAAAGAATAAATTCTTGTTTTTAGTTTTAAAAAAATCACTATATTTTAGCACGTTTATGGATGCTCAAGTGTGATTCACTTAAATCAATACTTTTAGCAACCGTATCATTTTGACATTACCAATAACAACAATTTTACACAGCTGTGGGTTGTACACAACAATATTTCTAACCCAATTACAACACGCAAACATTCAGATACATATAGATCATTGTTACAAGATAGAATAACATTTTCTCTTTTATTTTAATCTCTCGTTTCTCCCACTTATAGCCAGTAAGAGTTTTAACGAATTAAATAAAATAAACACCGGATATATTAAATTTATTGTTTATTTACCATTATAAATTAACATTAGGTCTACTAATATGATTGTAAATATTTTACACCCGTCTACACCATATGTGATAGTTTACCTCTTCACTACAAACAAATTACAAAAAAAAAAAACATTTTCGCTTATACAAAAAAATATTATTATATGTAGAAGAAATGCAACTACTCCATGGTTATCTTATAGATAATGTTAAAACTACTAGGAACTTGTTGTTTGAATTTATTTTAATGTATACACTATTAATTAGCTACAAATCTTGTAGTTGGACTGTTACGAATTTGGAATTTCCGAACTATAATAGCTACAACACAAAGGATACTTTGTTCCGAGCTGCTTAGTACACTTGTACAGTTCAATTTTTATAATGGTAGATTCGGGCTATGGATACGGTGGTGGACGAGGCTGGGGAAGAGTATCCTGGTAAAGTGCGTCTTACAAACCTACGAGCAAATTAGGTCTCTCAATGCATAAATGACTAATCGACTACATCTATTAGTTGATGTTAGTACCGGCCGAGTCTTCGATTATAAAAATTGTAATATAATATTGTAATATAGAAAAACTGTAATCTACTAACCAGCAACTATACCAACAAAGATGTAAGAGAATACAGAAACACCCTGTAACATGTTTTTTATTGTATAAAACGTGTTAAATGAAAGTATCGTTTAAAATAACTATATTTTTAAAGTTCATAGCTTAGAGTTAACGTATTAAACTGGAATCCAGTTTGTATACTGATTGAGTTTGTTGCTTTAATTAAAGCAAAACGGCAGCCAGCGTTATTAAATCAATTTGGAGTAGCTTGGCTAATACCTTAAATGGATTCCAGCTACATACATCCTCGTGTTGATAATGTGATTGGTTTGTCTCACATAAGGTTACAAATCCTAAAGATCTGGAGCACCCCAGAATTATTGATAAACGATGAAGGGAAATGTGAAATATTTAAAACTACAGTTCATTATAAATAATTAAATATTATATTCATTATTCATCAGTAAGATGGCGATCGTTAAGACATAGGCGAATGTGAAGGGCAAATGAGTGGGATGACTGTAGATGAACGAGTGTAGTCATTGCTACTAACTAAGTCGAATGTTCCTTAGGAAGAACTATTTATGAATAGCCCATCTGTCAGGCCAATTAAGGGACCTACAGCTTTACATGGAATCCGAACCACGAGTATTGGTCTGATTTTCAGCCAACTAACAAGCCCGATAGTCAGTTATCTTCCTTACAAAATCTTCCATGTTAATTAGAAGTGATGTAAATGTGAAACTTCAATATTGTTAAAAGGGAAATTATTGTTAAAAGTTGAAGAGTTATTTTTAATTAACTAAAACCTCAGGAGCAACCCCTTCATTTTCCCACCATTTTGAAGTTACACTTTAAAAAATTTGAGCTTTCTTCTTAGGCTTTCCTTGCTATTATTTAAGTGTATGAACAAATAAAAAATGTTTACGTTCTAAGGTTTTTGATAAAAAAAAAATAAATAAAAAGAAATTAAGCTCTGTGAGTAACCGAGAGTTTTCGGATGATTTAAGAGCCATTTAGATTTGCTCTTAGCTCAGACACAAAACCTCAAAAGATTGGTAGAAAGTTCTAAAACAATGTATACAACATTCTGAGGGTCCGATGGATTAAAAAAAACAGTTGCTCCATTGATGTATTTGTGGATTGGATGTATTGATGTATCCATGCATTGCATTTTAGTAACAGTATTGTGCATTTGTGTTACAAAATTGTAAATAAAAAAATACTGGAAGAAGTAAAATACAAGTAAAAAAATTAAATTTATCTTTTAACTCCAATTACTATATATGTAATTATAAAATATGAAACACTGTACTTCCATTGTTTTTTTTTTATATTTTAAATATGTTTAATTATTGAGTAAGTCCCTTAACGTATTAAGAAGTGAGCCCTACAACATTTTACCCTTAGTGACGTTGTTTATTTACTGCAGAGATGTCTAACACCACACTGTATACACAAATGTCCTTTTGTCATGAAAGAGGATGGGATAAACATAACCAGCACAGCTTTGCAATGCTTTCTGATTAGGTAATCTTGTCACATAAACGATATCATCTGTGTTTATTTGCATTCATGAAAATCTGTTTTCCCTCTAGCTATTAAATACGTTTACAGTCAAGGAGATGTGTTATATTTTCAGTTCTGCGAATAAGTAAATGATATTTATAAGCGATTTAATGAATCAACCAATATAATTTGTCTAATATAAGAAGTATAATATTGGTCGATTCATTAAATCAAAAACTATTCAAACATATGTAAAAACATACAGTTTTAATACTATACTAAGAAAATTATCTTCAGTTTTACATTCTATATCGTCAGTAAACAAAAATACATTTCAAAATCTTAAGCAAGTAAAAACATTGGTCTGATGTTCAACTATATGACAAGTATTATACTGAATTCTCTTCGCCATACATTAAATGATTATTAGCTAGCTATAAACCATTACTATAACCAAAACCACCACCCGTGCTATGGCAGTACATACCTAACCAGTACGTGGGGACAAACATTTCATGTAAGTAAATATGACATTTATATTTAAACTTATTAATCGAGTAATCTGCCTTGAAAAATTATTGGTGTTAATATAATGCTAAGTGGAAATTAGATTTAAGAAATAAGAAAATAAGCAATGGGGGTTTGTATAATTTTAAATATCAAACCTGCACCCTCAATATCAAAGCAATTTAATCCAAATATTGTTTTAGAATGTACATAATTTTACTCTGTCGTTGTTTTGTTTGGATAGCAATGTACTAGAGAGACTGATATATTCTCTAGAGATGTTCTAGTTGTTGCCTACTGCAGTGTGTGCACACTATTATGACTGATTCACAACACTTAAACAGTTTTGCAGTGATAAGGGTTGTTCCGAGGACAATGCATGCTCCAGAGTGATTCTACATAACAACGGTCACATAGTGGGTCGAGTATGACTTGAATACGTATTAAAGAAAACTGGCATTACTATAACATTAAATGTAATATTTTATAGAAGGCAGCATGGCCCAAAGTGTTCCACAACCAGGCATGTAGTAGTGTAGTAATACCTAGTATTGGCGGGTTCAGAATATGATATATCTATAAATGGCTATAAAGAGGCATCATAAAACTACGCTTTCACGAATAAAACTAACTAACAGTGTTATTTGTGAAGTTCTTAACAAACAATACGTACTGCTAATAGTGGCTTAATGTATTTCATACTTTAATCTCAATTACGTTAAAGGCCTTTAATTATCTTAATTTTAAATTATAGACCTTCCGGTTGAATTTATGTACTTGACTTATGATTTGTACATAAACGGGGTGTAAATTTACATGGCATTCACGCTAAAATATGCGCAAGCCTGGAATTGGAGGGGAATATGTTAATTAAAGGAAGTAGGATACATTTTATTTAAGACATATATTTCTTTTATGGGTCTTTTAGTAATGCGGAAAATGAAAATACTATATTAAATATAAATATATTAAAAAAATTTTTTAATATATACTATGCCATATAACATAATATAACTACATTGTATATAGTAACCAGTTGCAAGCTACAGTATTACAAAACATAACGCTTTCATATGATTTAATTGCATAAGACTTTTGCCTTGAAATTGTTTATATTTGTTTGAATCTACTTATGTAATAAAATACAAAACATCACGGTTTTGATGTTCTGAGTAAAATATATTTCCATGTATACATCTGTTTGAAAGTTTTTTTTATATAATGAATCGTTAAATATAAGGAAAACTTCTCTTTGGAATATCAAGTACTTATTCACAGAACTGAAAATATAATACATTTCCTCGACTGTAAACGTATTTAACTGATAGAGGGAAAACAGATTTTCGTGAATGCAAATAAACACAGATGACACCGTGTTTTGTAACTACATTATGTAATCATAAAGCATTGCAAAGCAATTCTGGTAATGTTGGTCCCATCCCTCTTTCACGACAAAAGGAAAGTTGTGTATATAGTGATGAGTTAGATATATCTGCAATAAAAAAACAGTTTCATGAGGGTATAATGTAGCTTACTATTGTACTACGTTGATGAATTTATTCAACAATTAAAACAATATGAAATTAGAACAAGCCTAATGAAGGCATAGTGTTTTATAGTTTATAATTACATGTTATCATTTGCAAATAATTAAAAAGAAAATGATTCTAAATGTACATTCTTTAGAATTTTTTACAATAAAAGTTTCTCTAGCACAAATGCACCTTTAGAGCCGGCGGTAATTCAGTGTGCGGATTAAAAATAAGGGAGGCAATTTTACCTGGCACGATGGCCCTCGAACCCTTGTATACATTATGTACATTAAATGTTAAGGAAAATAAACTTTTATTAGGTAACTTTTAATTAAGAAAATGAAAGAGGCAAGAATGTTTAAACAGTGCATTCTTCTCTAACGTTTACGAAAAAGGCTAAAATAATAGCAATTCTAAGTAATTTGTTCTCTCTAACCTCTTCAAAAGTTAAGGGAAGTCTAGACTAAAAACAATACTTTCGAGAGGGTGTTCATTTAACATATTGTGCCATCTAGTTACTTGTTTTATACATTATGGGTTGTTATCCTTTACAATTGTAGAAAAAATATTTTAATCGTCTGTAGTAATGATTTTACCTCTTAGGGAAAACGGTCTAGTATTAGCATATACATTTTTATATGACAATAAAAATGCCCGATAGTTAAAACATGTCAGTAATAATAATTATTATACAAAATAATAATCATTTTTCAAACATATTTAAAACTATAGGAGTAAGAATTAATAAGAAAGTTCTTATAAACATATGTCCTAAAGACTCAGTTTCCATCTAAATGTGTTTTTTACATAATTTATGATAATTTAATGGCCCTTGAAGATATTATCTTCATTCTCGGTAGCATGTAATACAGTACATTCCCACATTATTAGTATGTACTGTATTACACAAATTAAAACTTATCAATTATTATTCATCTGGTCTTAAAACATTTGGAAATAAAATCATCTTTTAGGAGGTAACATTTTGCAATTTTTTGTATCTAGTAGTTTTTGTTGTTGTATTTTTCATTTTTAAGATATTAAGCTTTGAAAATGTTCAATAGCTGCCATTTTAAAATGGTACAAAGAAGGAACTTGACATTCTATACTGAATTAGGTCTTATCATTTCTCATACATGGACCGGATTTATCTTCAGGAGTTTTTAAGAAATGTAAAAATCACATTGAGTGAGAAAGACGGGTAACTAAGCGTTTTAGGACATACTCGTATGTTTATAGGAACATTTTTCTTAGTTTTAGTGTACGTAATTACATTCCGAAGTCTTGGCGGGTTTTTATAAGTTAAATTCGTGTTTTACAGTTAAATTAATCCATATTTTGATAAATAATATAATCTTAACTAAAACCATGTGAGTGACAATCGTTCCCAAGTGAAGTAATGTTCAACTTCAGAACGCGGGCGTCTGCTACTTATAAACGCACCACCTGGTAGCCAAGCGGAGAAGAGAGTAGACTTACGCGATTGTTCAAATCACACAATTGTTTGGAAACGGAAGGACAGACGATAACTTATCTTCCGATAGTCAGCATAGTTACAACAAGTTCCAAAGGCAACACCAGGTAGAATTTATAGGAGAAAAAGGAAATATACGTACCTAAATATCGGTACCAATGTAGGTGTAAAGGTGGGTGGGTGGGTCAGGACCATTGTACATGTATGGGTGGGTGGGTGGGTCAGTACCACTGGACTTGTAGGGGTGGGTGGGTGGGTCAGTACCATTGTAGTTATAGGAAGTCATTGGAGGTGTAGCACAGATAATTGTTGTAATTCTAATATTTTCCCACCGTCCTTGACCTTCAAGCTTTAAAATAAATCCCACCAAGCTATTTTATCTTTTTCCTGGCGCAAGTAACATACCTTTAAGATGAAAGCTATTATCTAAATTAATTTAAACGTCGTGGGGTGACAATTGTCATCATGAAAAGTCTCCTGGAAAGCATATTTTATCATAGCCAGAACGTTTTGAAACAATCACTCACTAAACAATTTTATTATTATATCCAATAATCAATCATACTAATGGTGAGATGTTACGAGCTAGACTCTTGGATATTGACCGTTTGGAAATATATTGCCAGATTATAAACATGACTTCGTTGTCATGGTGATTATTCCTGACCATTTGTTCATCAATTTAATTTTATTAAAGGTCGATACACTTAATTGAATGAGTGACATTCAACATTTAGGTTAGACAAAACATATGAGTTGATGAATTAAAAGAAAAATAATTTGAGTATTCCTAGAAAAAGAAGTGTTTATATACGTTGGGCTTAGACATACGACCAAGGCTTACAGAACTTTCATCATTTGATACAATTTAAAATGTTTTTAAAGTTGTATGGGTGAAATGTGACCCTGTGAAGTTGTAGACATTTTTATGACGGTTTTATATTATTTGATTTGCTCGAAGGTATATAATTTTATGTTAGTTTTTATCTTAGGAGGAATAATAAATCTTCAGCCTTATTCCTTTTATATTTTCCTGACCCATGAACTTAAAAATAGAAATTCTACTTTAGTACAATATTTTGGACATAAGAACAGCCCTTTATGTTTAGTAAGCCAGGGGGGTTCTTATTTGAAATTGGTATCTGGGAGAGTACATAAATTAACCAAATTTATATCATTTTTATATTATAATGTTCTAAATAAATTATTATTTTGACAACTTTAATTAGAAACCTATTACATATTCAATAACATTTTATGTATTGCTTTCAAAAACAAAACCTTTTCCAAAATATCTGATTTAGGTTTCACAGACTAATAAAACAAAGAAAGTGTTCTTAATTTCTTATAACAATTAATCCTGTGAGGTTTTATGTAATGGACGTTATTATACTTTGAACTGATTAAACTATATTTTTTTAAATCTAGTAAGTTATTCAAACGTGAAATAAATGTATATTGGTTCAAATTAAATTGGCGATTTTTAAGTCTTTATGATATGAGGAGATCGTTTATACACTACGGAGTGTATAGGTACTTAATAACCTCAACTATGTGAGCAGTAAAATTAAAATTAATATTTTCCCAAAACTCAAATAATAAACAGCTGATAAGTGTTATTAGATATAAAATAAAGTCACACATCAATAAACTGTTTAACAATATATTTAGGCATCAAACATAATCATCACAATAATAATTAATTTAGCTTCTACCTAATATGTATCATATTATGTAGTTCATTTTTACATTAATGGCAAATAAATGAGACATAGTAAACAAAATACAAAGTTTATATTAGAAAGGGCATGTACTTATGTTTAATGATTATGTAGTTACAACACGCTTACACAGATTATATTAATATCACATATAATATAAAACATGTCATATATCATGGAATGCAGAGAAAGCTGAGTCAGGATGTCGCTGTCACCCACAAGATAAGCTCTAGGTTACTTTATTCTAACACACCTATTGACAGTATATCTGGAACCCGTTGTAACACCAAGTGCAGAGCGAGTTGAGTCAGTTTTTCGCTATCTCCTGTGGGGGTAATATATAATTAACCCCCACGTAAAATATATTTGGGGTGCCATTATAACACCGAGTGTACGTAAGTTGAGTCAGGGTGTCACTGTCACCTGCAAGGTAAGCTTTGGATGACCTCTTTCAATTTAAAACCCCCTATACGTAAATTATATTTGGGGTGCCGTTATAACACCGAGTGTACGTAAGTTGAGTCAGGGTGTCGCTGTCACCTGCAAGGTAAGCTTTGGATGACCTCTTTCAATTTAGACCCCCCCCCTCTACGTAAATTATATTTGGGGTGCCGTTATAACACCGAGTGTACGTAAGTTGAGTCAGGGTGTCGCTGTCACCTGTAAGGTAAGCTTTGGATGACCTCTTTCAATTTAGACCCCCCCTCTACGTAAATTATATTTGGGGTGCCGTTATAACACCGAGTGTACGTAAGTTGAGTCAGGGTGTCGCTGTCACCTGCAAGGTAAGCTTTGGATGACCTCTTTCAATTTCGACTCCCCCCCCCACGTAAATTATATTTGAGGTGCCGTTATAACACCGAGTGTACGTAAGTTGAGTCAGGGTGTCGCTGTCACCTGCAAGGTAAGCTTTGGATGACCTCTTTCAATTTCGACTCCCCCCCCCCCCACGTAAATTATATTTGAGGTGCCGTTATAACACCGAGTGTACGTAAGTTGAGTCAGGGTGTCGCTGTCACCTGCAAGGTAAGCTTTGGATGACCTCTTTCAATTTCGACATCCCCCCCCCCACGTAAATTATATTTGAGGTGCCGTTATAACACCGAGTGTACGTAAGTTGAGTCAGGGTGTCGCTGTAACCTGCATGGTAAGCTTTGAATGACCTCTTTCAATTTCGACTCCCCCCCCACGTAAATTATATTTGGGGTACCGTTATAACACCGAGTGTACGTAAGTTGAGTCAGGGTGTCGCTGTAACCTGCATGGTAAGCTTTGAATGACCTCTTTCAATTTCGACTCCCCCCCCCACGTAAATTATATTTGAGGTGCCGTTATAACACCGAGTGTACGTAAGTTGAGTCAGGGTGTCGCTGTAACCCGCAAGGTAAGCTTTGAATGACCTCTTTCAATATCGACTCCCCCCCCTCACGTAAATTATATTTGAGGTGCCGTTATAACACCGAGTGTACGTAAGTTGAGTCAGGGTGTCGCTGTAACCTGCAAGGTAAGCTTTGAATGACCTCTTTCAATTTCGACTCCCCCCTCACGTAAATTATATTTGAGGTGCCGTTATAACACCGAGTGTACCTAAGTTGAGTCAGGGTGTCGCTGTAACCTGCATGGTAAGCTTTGAATGACCTCTTTCAATTTCGACTCCCCCCCCTCATGTAAATTATATTTGAGGTGCCGTTATAACACCGAGTGTACGTAAGTTGAGTCAGGGTGTCGCTGTAACCTGCAAGGTAAGCTTTGAATGACCTCTTTCAATTTCGACTCCCCCCCCCCACGTAAATTATATTTGGGGTGCCGTTATAACACCGAGTGTACGTAAGTTGAGTCAGGGAGTTGCTGTAACCTGCAAGGTAAGCTTTGAATGATCTCTTTCAATCTCGACTCCCCCCCCCCCACGTAAATTATATTTGGGGTGCCGTTATAACACCGAGTGTACGTAAGTTGAGTCAGGGTGTCGCTGTCACCTGCAAGGTAAGCTCTGGGCGTCTCATTAATCCTCCACCACGCCCACACAACGACAAGTGCGTGCTTTATCAACGGTTTACAACATCGTATTATGATTTTTTATAATTTATTCTGTTGCTAAAAAACTGCAGTAATTCTGAAAACAAAGTATAAACAAAATATAAAATATATTATTTATAACTTAAGGTATTTGTTGTGGTTACATGTCGTGTTTAATACCACGTTATTGCTATTACAAGGATAAACTGAAATCATTCATAAACTGAAATAGGTTGTTCATTTAACGTATATGATATGTTTATATGAAAATAAGAGTGTCGAATCTTCAACTTCTGTCGTCTGTTCTCGTACAAAATAAATTAATTCATAGTTTCCTACATCTGTATAGACAACTTAATTTTTGTGTTGTAAGGTCATTTCTTTATACCTAGTGGGTCTAGGGTGGGTTCAATAATTTAAGTTTTGTTTTCATCATTTTACACACGGTCTTATTGGATGGAAGGATTTGTTATTTCTAGGTGTGGAATACTACTTTGAGGGATAGTGTTTGGACCTAATAACTCGTATTTGGGTCTGATTTCCTGACATTATACCCTTTGGGGGGGAGGGGGTGGTAATCAAATCAAGATCGTGTATCTGAGGCAACCAAAAAGTAAGTGATCGAAATTATTCACATGTATACCTATGCAATCATAATCACGTTCACACGAAATTTGGTAAATTGTTCTTTCAGAAGATTAGAATTAAAAAATTGAGTTTTTTTAAATATTAAACTCATAATAATATTAAGTTTTATACTGATTAATATTACAATTACATCCTTTACTTTCATATCTAATATTAATAGAATATTAATAAAATACTGATCACGTTATTATTAAGTTTATAATTTTATTATGTATATATATTATTTTATAACTGACAGACATTCACGATAAAATAACTAATTACTCCATGTCTCTACTGGTAATGAATAACAATGTGTCTAGGGTTTGGGAGCACCATTTACCAACCAAGGACATTAGTATGCTGAACGGTACACTGATGTATACTTTGTCATGTTGCTTTAAATGGATTGAAGTAGTTTTGATAAATGGGTGAAGGGGCAATATGTTTTCACAATGATTAATGTCATTCATGCTAAAAGAGAAAAATACAGTTTAAACATGGAAAATGTATACTGCAATTACATAACAACTTAGATGCACGCATGATTTAAATAAAGTGCCTCTTTATAAACCCTCCAAAGCATTTATTTTTAGTGTTTTTTTTTCAGATGGAGACACTGGTAGCTCATAACAGTTATAAGTACATTATGACAGTAAAATGCTATTGTCCCAATAGTATGTTCTATTTTCAAAAATAATATTTATTTATTTGTCTCAATTTACAATAGTAGACTACGTTGAGCATACAGTAACATTCATACAAATGCCATTCAGTATTACATTCACAACAATGTCAACTATATATAATACATACAATAACTAAAAAATATTGATATCGTAAAATAAAATAACACCATAGTACCTAACAGTCAAATCTCAGACACTATTAAATTCAATTTTAATTATTATGAAACACATAAATGATAAATTTAGCTACACTCAGGCAAAGCCCGAATATATAGAGGCTCTGTTTCACATCAACGATATTTTTGCAATCTGCATGGAATAAATGGAATAATGATATATGAGGCTCTAAATTATAATATCATATTAAAACTAACACTAAGAGAAAACATATTTAAGTTTAGTGTACAGATTAAACCCTTTAATTTGCAATAATACTAATAATGAAATTAAATTATATCATTAAAATTAAAATTATGCTTCTTTCCTCCCATAATATGCTCTTAGCATTTTACAAAAAACAAACAAAAGAACGTAGTATAATTAGTTAGTATTTAATTATTGTGATTTATTTAATACTACATGGGAAGTGACGGTTTCTTGAAAAGCACATCAGTAATACTAAAAAAAATATTTCTAATTACTTTTATTAGGGAGAGATGGCCAAATTAAGACTAAGATCCCTTCGCCTGCTTAGACAGACCTTTTATTCTTTTTTTTTTCTACAGAGCTGTAGGACTACCAGTTTAAGGTCACTTTCAAACTACGGGAGCGGTACTGAGGTAATGACTTCATCGTCGTAGCGGGAATCGAACCTTGACCGGATGGGTGGAAAACCACCCCCTTTGCTCCTTAACGTACATGATGAAAGTTGTATCTCACATTTTTTACGTTGGAGGTCGATAAAAAGAACCCTTCTTCACTTTTTACACTCAGCATACTACTTTCCACTCAAAGTCACCCAATAAAATTTGATGATAAATAGTGACAAACATATCTACATTTTTGTGGTGGCTGTTGCAAAGAGCCAACTTTATCGTGTAGAGGTTTGAAACACCAAAGAAAGTCCCGCGCCTTTGTTACTGATTGAGCTGCATTTATAATTAATTGTTATAATTTGTTACTCGACTGAATTATCAATGGTTTATTTTGATTTTAGTCATACTAAAATCACTATGGGGTGGATTTATTTTTTATTGAGGGCAGCAATAGTCTGAATAGGTATTGTCACGTTGAAGTGATTACCATCGATTCAATTTATTGTTGACACTATTGGGCTTTTTTCATTGCCACGTTAGTGCATGAATTTTAGTAACAATAGTTATACTTTACAAAACCTCTATTTCTTATTGTTATAAAATTATGATTGAATATATAGATAAGAAATTATTATGGTTTACAATGTAAATGTAACAAAGCAGGATTTTTTTATATGATACAAAATGCACCTAATACACTATGTTGGAAAGTTTATTACTGCTTTAATAAGTAGGATGTCTAAAAGGATTAATTAAAGCAATTATAGATTTAATTAAAAAAAGAGTTTAAAATATACAACATATTAATAAAACAACAAAATATGTAACTATTACCTATTTTTTACGTACGTTATACTGATTATAAAGTGTTGTAGAAGACCAACAAATATTAAAATATATTTCAATTTATATTTGTCACTGGAAACAAAATAATATCGTACGTGAATCCTTAAAGCGTATTTTAATATGACATGATTTAGTAACGGAAATTAACATGAGAAAACCTTGTAAAATTTCTTTACCATAGAAAAATTAAATGAAATTAACAGCTTGTTGGACATTTCCCTAATTCATATTAAATGTGCAAAATAACACATTACAGGGTATTATGCAATAATATGCTACTCATAATGCATACAGTTGCAAAATCGTGGGAATCATGATGGAACGTTGTCACTAATTTGTCGATAGTCATCCTAATGGCATAGAACCGTATTACGAGTAGTACATTAGTATAGTCGTCTTATAAGTAAAGATAACACTATATACAGGACTTTCCATTACACTGAGTGTAAAAATAACGAATAGTCATAAGTAAAACATGACAGTAAAATAAAATTTAAGAAGTTTTTTCATATTTTATATACGTTGATTTTTATAAGCATGATTATAAAAATGATACTCATTTTCTTCTAACATTACATTAGTCAGTTTTGTCTTTTTATTTTTCTCTTTCAGTCTTTCAGTAAGATCGTTTATATGAATTGTGTACCTGACAATGCAGCATGACCGAGTGTAGCGTTTGTTGTTAACAAAGGTGAACTGACCCTACAAAGGACTACTTATAAATAGACTATCTATCACAGGAACTAAAGGGCCTACAGTATATTTTGAAGTACAAACTCACGTAGGTTTGATTTCAGCTACCTGACAAGAATGAGATTCAGTTTATCTTTACTCAACAAAATCTAAGCCTGCCTCTCCCAGTTTGGGCAACTTTGAAGGTAAACAATTAGAGGCCGTCGTGTTGGTGTTAATAGAATTGAGAACAAAACATTTCGCCTAAATGTTCACAACAGAAGCCCAAAAGAAGCAGGATTACAGCACTATCCCACAGTGCAGTGTTCAATGCGTTCAACAACCCCAATAGCTTGATACGAAAAAAATTAAGTATCTAAATAAAAAGTTCAAATACAATTAAATATTTCAAAGACAACATATTTTGCTATTCCCTCCTGAAAAAGTACATATTCAAGCCAGCACTAAAGTTTTGAACTCGTTGAAATACAAATGAATGGACGAGAGGCAAGTTTGTCGATTCGGTTTGGATCCATATTGAATAAGTTGAGAAAGTCACTAGTAGATGTAAAAATGGAAAAATTGATCATTTAAATGATAACAAACGCAACCTTTCACCATTATTATCGAACATAAAATGAATTTATGAATGAAGGTTAATATTTATATTTAAAAGTTAAAAAAAACAGTGTGTCAAATTCTAAGTCTGCTCGCGTGAAGTGTTAGGTGGAATACTTCTCCATTACCAGGTTCTTTAGCCACAGACATAATCCACCATATGAATGTTTAAAACTGAATAACGCATTTACCTGTACAAAAATACTTATTGCATTGGAGTGCACTTGTAATTAAAAAAAATATAATATTTATTATACTAGCAATGTATTCATTATAATTAAACACACAACATTCAATAATGGAATGCCTTCTAGTGAGACGATCTTCAACTCAGCTGTATTGTAACTTATTCAATCTTTTCACTCATGAATAAGTCAGAAACCTCTGCTGGCCACTTCTGTGCCAAGAACTCTTGTAAAATGATTTCCTCGTTTTATTGTTTAGGTTACATTTGAAGTTATGTTAGAATATACAAATTTGTATTTCATAATATATAGTAACATTTAATATTAAATTGCTCTTTGATCACACAGCTTATAATATTATTAAGACTTATCCCTAAGTGTGAGAACGTAAATACATTGTTTGTTTAGAAGTTTGTATGTCTGACAGCTGCATTCAGTCTTGTTGGTACATAGTTTATGTGATTACTGCCAAAATTTACTGTGTATTTTAAATTTATGACACCTCTCTGAATTGTACATCGAATGAAAATTCTATTTAATTCTAAATTTAAGTTCAAACGCTCAAAACAGGAAAACATATTAATGTTTAGCGCCCAGCCGTAAATATAAGAAAAAACTTATGAATACTAAATATAACCACATTTTTTATTACATTTTTACAAATAAAAAAATTATTATTGATTTTTTTATTGTTCTACATTTTCATTTAAACTGAGATTCGAGTTTTTCAATAAAAAATATCTCAGCCATAAATACACTACTACATGGATACGGGTTTAGTAACTAAACAAGGTATTAATAAAGACTATATACTTGTTAAATTAAAATAAGTTTCTGATATGTATATAAAATAATAATGATTGTTACATGTTTATGTATACACAAAGATCAGCATTCCTAAATTTCATTACAGTATGCGATCCTGAGACTTGTATTAACTTGCGATTCTTCCACGAAGCAATTTAAAATCCAATTTACTCGAAACCACTTTGAATACTCGAGAGAACGCTTCGAATGTTTTAATATGACGTGTGAGCGGATTCGATATTAGAAATAAGCAAAAAAAGTAAACATATAGAACTTTAATATTTTGTAAGGTACCATGTTGCTGTTATACGCTTAATTTGAACATTGACATGATTTGTTATTTTGGTTCTTGTAGCCCTATTAGCAAATAGCTATCTACATAGAGCATAATTAAAGTAACTGTTATCTTAGGTAAAAAGAACTTAATGCCATATTACAATTGTTTTACATATTTACAACACAAACTATTATCAACTAGATCATTGATAGTGAACGTATGTACGGAGAATGATTGTAGATCTCCCCTGAAACCGTAACATGCATCAGTTATAATACCTTAATGAGATTAATGTACTCATTATTATTTGAAAGCCTACTTCCTCCCTGCATCATAACCAAAATAATATAACTTTTGCGAAGAAACTAAAAACTTTACAAACTAACGCGAATATGAAGGTAAGTAATTATCTTAAAAAAAATCAGTGTATGTAATGATAAAATATTATTGACATGCGAAATTCCTTCGGACTGTTTAAACTCGATAGCCAATGTTTTAATTATTGAAATAGTTACGTAATATGAAATATGATACGCTCCATGGTAGAGACATCCGTAATTGCAAAACAATAGATATAATTATTTTACTCGAATATTTTTTTCATGGCATGAAAGTAAAGGCATGAACTTACATTTAAAACTTAATCAAGAAACCTGTTATCATTATTTTCTCGCAATTATTAAGAACGGACTTTAAGAAAAAGCTCAATATTAAATAATAATTCTCTCCAAGTTTAATGGCTGTCTGTTTAACGAAGTTACCATGTAAATTGTAAATTGAGTAAACTTGTACGAGTTTGTTTATTACATTAGCATGCAAACAAACTGTACATAATACTAATGCTTTATAAAACGAAAACGTAAAAGATAATAACGAATGAAGTGCAATTTTACAATTCTTGATACTTCCAATAATATATTAACTCACTCAAATATGTATGCGAAGTTACATTCATTGGAAACGTTTTGTAGCAATATATATATTTCATTGCTGATAGTACAAAAAATAAATAAGAACACTAAATAGGAAGACGTAGTGATCTGAATAAGACACTTTCACTGTTTGAGGAAAATGATGGTAACTTTTTTTCCTCAGCTTATTTACTAAATTAGAATACTAATTAAGGAAATAGTGAAACGATTTTCCATAAGAGTTATGTTTTTAAAACACCATATTGATTGTGAAAAATTACCATTGATCTAATATACCTTGAGATAATACATGCGAAAAAGTAGTGCACATCTATAATTTCTTATTGCAAGAATAATTACTATAATACTTTATTAGCTGTGGAAGGAACGTTAAAAATATTGGTTTTATAGAACGAAATATTTTTATATGTAATGTGATGTTTATGAATTATCCAGCTTAAGATCCATAGATGGACTGTCTAATAAATTTACATCCTTGTGAAAGAGTGTTCAAAGGCCAAATGTATGACCAAATTTATGATCATATTTTAACTGTTTTAAAACGGACTATGTTTTAATTGAACGTTTCAAAACATTACAATTCAATAGATAACTATTACATACTGAACTGACTCACTACATAGATTGTATTTTAAAATGTCTTCAGTGATAAAAGATTACACATCTTAAACTGTTATTTGTTGTAACTCATCTGTTTCTACTAACTTATAATATTATTTGTGGCTTTTTTTTTTTTTTTTTTTTTTTTTAATATTGGCAAGCTATGTTAGTCTTGTTATACAATTTGGTTTTGCTATTGTTTGTTATATATTCTATCTAATGTTTATTTTTTGTATTTAATTCTGTATGTTAATTCTCTTATATTTTTTGTTTTTATAAGGCCTAATTGTACAAAAATAACCGTTGAGTTTTGTATATATTTTCTTTGTTCTTATTAAGGCATTACTACATTAATTTGTATCTGATACATATCTTATTTTTTATATTGATATTTTGAAATTGTCACTTTATCAATTATTTATAACTCTCATCAACAAAACATAAACAAAGTTACGATAAGAAAAATAATAAAAATAAGAACACATTAGCTATAAAACCATTAGTAAAATAAATATCATAAAAAATTATGAAATGAAAACTTTATATAAATATACATATAATGTATAAGTAACAATCCTATATTTTATTGTTGATTGTTAAGTTTATATTTTTGTTGTTTATATTAAAATTCCTATAAATGTTGTAAATATAATTAGTATATCTCTCAATTAGCTTTAAGCTGGAGGGATAAATAAGTTAACTGTATGAGAAAAAGATATAGTACATGCAAAGACACGTACTATATCTTTATTATTAATAGATAATTTATATTAATAAATAAATAAACTATTATTACTAAACAATATTTAAGTTGATAAAAATGTATGAGAGTGACTATAAAACAGTGCTCAGATTTTATGACAGATGAAATCACATGCACTCATACTAACTACTTAATAGGATAAGTTGCCATTAGTTGTACTGTTACCAAAGTAAAAGTAGACATAAAATGCGTCAGTTTAAATCTGTTAAACTCTAACATTAAAGCTATTAATGGTTTAAAGTACGTACTATAACTGTATTTATAGGCCTACTCAAGTGCAATATAGTAGCTACCACAAGGCGACATGACGTTCTGCATTTCCTTACAGCTAATCAATCATGTAGGCTTATACGTCTGACGTCACGTAACGAGGTGCAATATCACCATACCCCAGCTCTTCCTCGCTGTCAACGGTTAATTTATCTTCCTTACACATCACCTACATTTTATGCACTGTAGCAGCCTTCACAACATATCAAACTCAAAGCCCAACACGTCTTAAAAGTGTCAGTTTCCACAGTCTGTCACATACTATTTTCAATCCCATATACCCCAGAAAGTCCTGTGAAAAATATTAATAAAAAGTATCAACTTAAGATTTAAAAATACTTTTTGTAGCATTTTCTCGTAAGACGAAACGAATTTGTGGACATAAAACCAACTGATACAAGAGTTGTGTAACATTTTATTTAAATTACTTTATTATTTAGTTTTAAATATAAAGTAATTGATATTTATGAGAATTTCCCTTTTTAAGATAAATTTGTTTTTCTCCTTTCTTTGGGTAATTTCAAAGTATATTTGCGACGCTTAATGAGAGTTACTTAGATATTAGACAGAAATAAAATATTGACTTACATTTATTCAGCAACAGGTTTTTACTTTTAGAAATATCACGTAAGTATCTATTCACATTAAACGTGTTGTGTAATTTCGAGAATCTGACGGCAAAAATAGTATGAACATATCACTCTTTAAGTTGATGAAAATTTTAGAATCATAGCATTTCCACACGTATAAACAAAAATATACAATAGAAATTAAGAGTTGTATGGATATAAAGAAAGAGAAATAGAGAAACAACGGTGAAGAGACTGCTAAAACTGTTTGGACATTTAAAAAGAATGGAAGATTCAAAGAATATTTTTAGTCACGTCAATAAAATGAAGAAATCAGTTGAGTGGACAGAAGCACAGAATGAGATTTTAGTAAAATAAGTATTCGGAGAGAAATAATAGATGACAGGAACCAATTCAGGATATTGATAGGAAACGCAACCTGTGAAGAAGACAAGCCAAAACCTCAACAAAAAAGAGTGTGGACAGTTAACAAAGAATAGTGGTTATAGAGACAATAAAGAAGTAGTGGGAAGAAAGAAAAAGAAAGACAAGTTATATGGCTATCCATGGATGGCCAAGGAAAGAAATCCATAGATGGCTAAATACATTTATAAAATGGTATATTTATCAGGGTTTTACGTTACATACTAAACACAAATTATCTGAGTACTTCTTTTTTATTCTTTTGTATTTAATTGTGACGTAATATAATTTAATTAATTAATATAATAAAATATTGAAGAGTTTAATATATAAATACTAATAATAATATTGTTAGAATTTATATTTCTTATATACATTAGTATTAATTATTAATATTTTATTTACATTAATCTACATTGTTTACAATGTTTCAGGTAAACTTATATTTTATTCCTGTTCTTCCAATTTAAGAATCTCAATTATTCATATCTCCCAATAAAGTAGGAAGTGAAAATAGAAACTATAACAAAATGTTAATCAAATAATTGATGATAATAATATTAATAATCAATTTTAAAACTTCGTTTTAAGAATCAAATAACACAAAAAACTATTCATTTATTCAAGCACACACTTTACTGTAATCGAAAACCGTATGAAATAAAGAAACTGAAAATAGGACTCACTACATAAAAATAAAAGTTACCTTCCCCAGGATAAAACGAACACGTGACACGTAATCCCGGGGAGAAATCCCACCGCTTGGTAATCTTGGCATTTAGAGTGGCAGAATAATCTAACGGTGCGCAGAACAATGGACGGTGCGCCGCAGTATCGAGAGGTGACGATATGTTTTTCCCTTTGTCGTTGTTGTTATTTTTAAAGACACATTTTCTGATTTTTAAGCTACTTAAATATTTTTTTTTCAAATTCACAGTGTTCAGCACTTTTACATAGTACATTTTTATTGATAATAATAATATATATATATATATATATATATATATATATATATATATATATATATATATATATATATATATATATATAAGTAGATAGTAATGTATAACACCTAAACCAAATTTCGAGACATATGGTTATTTAACCATAAACTCTCCAAAAAACACTTTACCACCACTATTACACAAATTTATACAAAAATTAACCCAAATTATCAATTTTTTAAAATAAAATAACTAATAATACCTAATACTCAAATAATCAAAAAAGTTATCAATATTCTTATTAAAACTACCAAAAAATGAAATCAAAATTCTTATAATATTTTATTCAAATGAAATTCTTATAATATTTTATTCAAATTTGATAATTGCACAATCTAATTTCGATAATTCTTATAATATTTTATTCAAATGAAATTCTTATAATATTTTATTCAAATTTAATAATTGCACATCCTTTTTCTTTAATAATCTTTATTTCTGTAACTATCAAATTAATATTTTCAAGTTTGTTAAATTCTTTCAAATACTAAACCAAAATGATTAATTCCACTGAAAGATTGTTAAAAAACGATGTGAATTCATGTATATTATGTCTTTGAACAATAGAAATTATTTATGCATTTGTTATAGTAATATTACTCATTAATTCAACAACGTTTAACTTCATTCCTCTATGTCAACAAACTGCTTAGTCATTCTACTGTCGTCTACTCACAAAGAAACCTGATTGTTTCATCTCTGAGTGCTTATTATGAATTCTTATAAATTAATCCACGATGAAGATATAGATATTTATACAAAAATAGAAGAATTAAATATATACCATAAGAAGATGTTAGAAGTCATCACAGATATTCGAGATATGAACATAGAAGAAATAAAGAAGAAAATTAGTGATTGTGCAATAGTGATTCCATCCAAACCTAAAAGTGACTTATGTAATATTTTAAAAGCTATTGGTAATCAATATATAGGTAAGAAGGAAAAAACTAATTCAGAAATACATTCTTTTTTAGTTAAGTTATTAGTTCCAAACATCAAAATTAAAGACATTAAATTACCAAATGTTAACAATAATGCTGATGTATTTAAATTTTTACATAAATATGATTTAACAATAAAAAAACATTCTGCTTATTCATTTTATTTAAATGCAGCATTTGGTTACTTTTTAGAAATTTATTTTAATAATTTCAACAATAAAAACATTCATTGGAAGGATCATATTAAAAAAGAATTTAATATAAGCGAAAGTTTTGGAAGAAAATTAAGAACTGTTGGTAAATTAGTTTACAAATATCCTAAATTAAAACTTCTAAATATATCATTTACAACTTTTTATAAACTACATCTAAAGATAGAAGAAATGTTGGAAGATACTGAGTTTAATGAATTTTGGAAGTGAATAAGTCAAGGTCAACGTTCATCTGAGAACGCCAACATCACAAACAAATAGAAATATCTGTGTTTCATATAACAATCAAGGTCAACGTTCATACGAGAACGCTAACATCCTTATCATCATATCATCCGCTAGCACACTGTAATCGTTTTCAGTTGATATCTAACATTTGTTTACAATTGAAATGTTATATTTATAATAAAATATTTAATAAAAATGTTGTGTATTTATTACCCACTCCTATGCTATGGATGAATCCTTAATAGTATTATAAAGTTTATTTAAATAATTTATAAAAGTTCATTAATATCATTTTTGATCACATTATACTCTAATAATTTTTCTGAAACAACTACCACATAGCAATTAGTCTTACTTGTAGCTAAAATATCATAATCAAAATCCATATTTATAATTATATCATTTTTTGAACTAGAAATATTTACAGGAGTTTTTGTTGTATCAATCACATATAATGGTCTATTATTTAAAAATTCTTTAGGATCATAGTACATTTCATTATTTTTATGATAAACCTTTTTATAATCTTGATACATTTCATACATAATTCTAAATTTATCATTATTAATGTGTAAATTCATTAACTCATCTGGATAATAATGACCATTTAATTTAACTCTAATATTTTTTACATACATGCTATCAAACTTTGAAATATCAAACAATTGATCATTTAATCTTCCTTTTTGAAAACCAATTATAATAAATTTTGGATTATTAATATTTCTATAAATATTTGTTATATCAAAACTATAATTTTTTCCAACAATATTTTTCACTTCAATACACTGCCAATGATTAAATTTGAATGTTAATTTTTCACTTTTAGTTATTTCATTTATCAATTGAATTTTACTTGTTGTTTTATAATCAATTATTGGAACTCTAATGTAAAATTCTTCAATAGTTATTTTTCCTTTTTCAGGTAATGTAGCATCATCATATGTTCCATCATCTTTTTTATCTCTCCATCTATAAATTACATCATTATCTTCAGATCTAACAAAACTTATATTGAAACCACCTTTGTAAATTGGAAAATTAACATTTTCAAAAAAACCTAGTCCAAGATGTGATAAACTTCCAATTGCTTCAAATGTTTTTTTAAAATTAGACTCAAATCCATTATTAAATTGTTCAGTTTTTGAATAAGTTATTGTTCCTTTAATTGTACTTAATTGACCTGGATATTCAACTTCATCTATAAGTTTATTATGTTTTTTCACTTCTATTTTTGAAAATAAGAATGGAATGAAATTATCTACAAGTTTAATATTAGTTTTTGTATAATCAGAATTATCAGTTTTTGTTAATTTTCCAGAAATATAAAATTGAAATTTCGAAGAACAAAATCCATCACCAAAGTCAATATTAAATTCTGTTTTCTTATTTGGTTCATTTAAATGTTGTTTTGATAAAGGATAAAAGTTTTTATATTCAGCTCTCTCAATAATATAATCCATCATTTATAGAGAAAAAATTTTAAAATGAAAGAAAACAATTTATTCAATAATTAACATCTTCAGGCTTTTGTTTAGATATTTCTAAAGAATGTTCAATAATAAACCTTGAAGATACATTCTGATTTTCTAAAACTAATTCCCAATTAATAATATCTTTATTTTCTCTAATGAATGATTCACTTAATTCTTGATATTCACAAATAACATCAATATGATCTCTTAACTGATAATCTATATATTCTCTAATAAAATCAATACTCAAAGTTTGGTATCTAGCAATTTTTCTCCAATTAATGTTATTTTGAAATAATCTCATCATATCACTACTTAGTTTATATTTTTCTGAAATATCTTCCCAATCTTCATTATTTAATTTATTTTGGTTTCTAATAATAAACAAATCAAATGACTTAAACAAAATCATTTATAAAGAAAAAAATTAACGAACCATACTTTTTAACATTTCTATAATATTTTTTATAGTATCTTTTATACAATGTATGTTTATTATTGATAAAGGATGCACATTAGTTTTTGTATATTCATCAGTGAACTCACTATATTTATATATGTTTTCATCTTTAAAGAAATATAAAAAACCATCAGTATATCTAAAACATGATGTTATTCCTTTAGGTAATCCAATGAATTTATCAACAAAATAACCTCTATTCTTTACTCTAAAATTACATTCATCAATTTCTGCATAGTAATCATCATATAATACAAAAGTTTTTCCTGTATATGAATTAAAAATACAATTAATTTGTGAAGTATACCTAAATCCAATTTGGTTTAAACTATATTTAGCTATCAGTTGAAGATTATTTATATCAAAAATGTAAAATATTGAATCAATAATTATCACAACTTCTCCTGTTGGTCTTTGATACAATCCATTGATTTTATTATAATAATTAGGTAAAAATAGCAACCAATCAGTTAAAAGAAGTGGGCTTTCATATTTATTATTTTCAATTATCCAAAAAAATTTATGATGTAATACATAAACCCTTTTATTAATTATCACAAACTTATTAACATTTTGTTGATTACAAAGATCAATATCTAATATTTCAGTTGTGGATTCTTCATTTGTAGTAATTTTAGTTGTAGACTCTTCAGTTGTAGTAATTTCAGTTGTTGGTTTTCCATATAATGCTTGAACAGCTAATTTATCATCATCACTTAAATCAATCACACTACCTTGTTTTAAATTATAATAAGGAAACATAATTGCTTTATTATCATGAGAATGAAGTATTCCTAATGAATGTCCTATTTCATGGATTAAAACAAATAAGAAACTTGTTTCACCAGAAGGTACATTACTATCATTTTTATAATACCAAACCTGATTTAAATTCATATGTATTTCAGTTTTATTTTCTAAATAATAAGGATAATATGCATGAGCTAAAACACCACCATGAAATTCTGAACAATTATATCTTGAATTAATTTGAAAGTTATGTTTTAGTCTTTTATCAGATATTAGAATATCATAATCTGTTATATTGTGTTCAAATGTTAATCCTGAATACTTTTCCCAATAGCTGAAAGCTTGTTTTGCTAAGGAAATTATATTAGGTCTTGCTAAATAATAATGCCATCTAATATGAGTATTGTTCCACTTTCCACCAAAAAGTCTATAATCTCCAATATCTTTATTTCCACATCTAGATTTTCTCATCAAACTCAAAGTTTCATTATTTAATTGTCCATCAACCTTCATATAGGTAAAAAAATAGGGTTGCTATGCTACTTTTCAGCTACCTTAATAAATCTTAAAAATAATGATAATTTCTTTAAAAATAAACATTTTTTTACAAAAAATCTAACAATTTTCCTTAATTTTTAAAGTTTTTCTATAATTTTTTAAGCTAAAGGTTTCAGCTACTTTTCAACTACTTACAAAAATGCTAATATAATGGACTTAAACATAACATTTTAACAAAATTTTAAAACTTTATTAAAATAAATTTCTCTTCTAAAATTTTCTATATAAATGGTAGCTGAAATAAATATCTCTGATACTAAGAAATATTCTATTACAGAATTATTAGGAAATAAAATTAAAACAACTAATGAAAGATTTGGGTTATGGTTACTAAATGAAAACTTATACAATGATAATTTAATTACAAATATTGGAGACATAAACTATACAAAAAATGAACAACAAATTTATAAATTTAAAGCAATTACAGAGCCCTTTTGTGATAATATAATGATTGTAAAAATAACAGATTCTACAGATTTAGAAGGAAAATTATTAAAAAAAGATGCATGTGGATCATTTAATAGTTATTTAAGAAGCAAATTCTCTAAATTCCCATTAGCAAAACATGGTGTTAAAGCAAAATTACCACAACTTTTAGATTCTAACACAAACACAGTTAAAGGAATAGAGCAAATTATAGAAAAAGATCATAAAATAATTTATAAAAAATAAAAAACCAGTTGCAATTCCATACAAAATTGATTAGCAGATGTAAAATTATTAACATTATTAGAAGAATTACCAGAAATATTAGAACAATTAGCTATAGAACATTACTATTTATTAGATTTAGACATAACACAAGACTTTTCTGGAATTTTTAATAAAGAAGAAATGACTAATTATTTAATAGAAAACTATAGTTTTTGTGAAGAAGGAAATATTGAGAAAAATTGTAACATAATAGTGGATAATAATAAAACTGTTGGTAAAGATTGTTTAACATGGTTAAGTTATAATTCTAGAATAAAGATATATAACAAATTTATATGCCAAATAACTAGTCCAGGAATTAATAAAAGTTTAGGTACCGTAATCATATTGTAAATTTTGTAAATTGTCCAGACAAAAGATTAAAAGAAACATTTAGTTCTGATTTAGCTAAAAATAATGGAATTACAAGATTAGAAGCAACTATTTACAATTATGTTAATGAAAATTTCCAAACAGATAAAGAATTTGATCCATTAGATGACTGTATAAGCTTATTAAAACAAAATAGAAAATATTTTAAAAATGCACCATTTTATTCTGTTCCTATATCTAAAATGTGGACTAAATTAACAGATCAATTAAAAAGCAGTTGTTGCATTGTTTTTAAAGATTTATTACAATATGTTTATTGGGGAAATTATAATACTAAAAAACTAACAGGATTACAAATAAAATTACCAGAAAACAAAGAAGAGAAAATTAAAATGATTAAATATGTTATATCTGCATTTAGTTTTAATCTTTTACCAATAAATTGTATTTTTGTTACAGAAGATAAAAAAGATAAAAATTTAGTAAAAATTAAACAAACATGTTTTATTAAAAGTGGAGAAACTTATTTTTCTAAATCTAATACTTTATTTTCTACAATTCCAAAAGAAATAAATTTACATGAATTAGGATTAATAGAAACAAAAAATCTTATTCCAAAAATTGTTAGAAAAAGATTTAATATTAATAGTGATTTATTTCCTTATACATTTAAAGAAATAGATCCAATAAACAACATATTTTTAAAAAGTATTAAGAAAAGACAACAAGAATTAGAAGAAATAGATATACAAATTAGAGAAAAAGACTATTTAGAAACATTAAAAGAAGAACAAAAAAAATATAAAGATAGTTTAGAAAAAGATAAAAAAATAAAAGAAATTGAAGATGAATTAATTAATTATTTTAGTAAGCAATGGAAAGATTTAGACACTAAAGGTGAGTATAACATCTCTGCATTTGTTATTAATAATAGAACTAGATTTACTTATGTTGGTGTATTAGCAGAAAAAATAAAAAGAAATTTGTTTATTTTGTTAAAGGATTATATAAAAATGAATTTATAAAATTGAATAATAAAGAAAAATTAAAGAAAGAAGGATTTATTTTAGTTCCATATAATGGTTTAGATATTATTTATTATCCAATTGACAAACCAATTATGGAGATTAAAACAGATGGATTAACATCTTTTAATGGTCACACATTTCCTAAAATTATAACATTAAGTTCTTTAGATGTGTTTAAAAATAAAGAGGATATTATTTATAAAGAAGAAGATAGAAATAAAGTGCAGAATTTAAGAATAAATAACATTATTGGAACAATTAAAGCTAAAGGCTGTAAAAGATTAGAAGATTTAGATGAAGGATTAGAATTAGAAATAAATGCATTATCCACAATAAATTTTAGAAATAAAGAAAGATATATCTTAAAATTTGAAAATATTACTGATTGTTATATATCCAATTATTGGTTAGAAAAAGAAATAAATGATAGACAAATTGATTTAAATTATAAATTTAAAATAAAATTAGATAAAATTAGAACAACTCCAAACAAACACAAAGAAAGAATAATATTTGTTGGTTAACAATGTTTAAGACAAATTGTAGGATATTTATCATCTTTTAAACCTTTATAAATTAAAAATAAGTCTGATTTTTTATTAAGTTCTTTTATAGTTTTATCATCTAAGTTATTTACATATCTTTTAGGTAAAAATACTTTACATTCTTCCAATTCCATAAGAATAGAAGGACCAAATTTAGTTTTAATTTTTTCAAAATTTTTAACAATATATTTTTTATTTATTGTAAGATCTTTTATGTTTATTGTTTCTTTAAAATATTTATCATCTATATTATTAAACAAGTCCACACAATCATTTTGGTTATCCATGTTTATTTATATATAAAAAATGTTTAAACATTTTATTAGTAATTTAATATTTGTTATATTGTTCTAATCCTAATCCATATTTTTGGTTTCTATGTCTATATTTATAATAAATTCTACCACCACTTATCTTTGTAATATTATTGTTATCTTCTTTCTTATTAATAATTTCTGCTACTTTATCAAACAAATAATCTTTATCTTCTATGTCTAATACAAATGCATCTAATTCATTTTTATCTAAAATATTTATGTTTCCATTACCATTATTAAATGATAATTCTATAATTTGTGGTTTAAATTTATCATCTAACATTTTGTATAGTTCTCTTCTAGTATCTATAAAGTTTGTTTCTATATCTTTAATCAAATTTAATATTTTTATGTTTTTTTCTTCATTTATTTTATCTTTCTCACTTTGTAATAAAACATTTGCAATATCCATTTATAAAGCAAAAATTAAAATTTATAACCTTTTTCTAAAGATAGTGTTCCATTTCTTATTAAATGTAAATAATTTGTTTTAACACATTTGTTGTTAAAATCATGTTCTTTGTTGTCTAATGCATGTTTATTGTTGTCCAATTCATGTTTATTGTTGTCCAATGCATGTTTATTGTTATCATAATCATGTTTATTGTTGTCCAATGTTATGTTTTTGTTGTCCAATTCATGTTTATTGTTGTCCAATGTTATGTTTTTGTTGTCCAATAGTTTAAATGCACAATCAAATTTACTTATGCAAAACTTATTTTTATTATATCTTTCTATTCTATCTTGGTTTATACATTTTTTACAAGAAGATCTATATTTATTTAATTTTTTACCAAAGTCACTTATAATTTTATTTTTCTTGCATTTGGAACAAATCTTAAAATTTAAATCCATTTATTTAAAAGAAAAATAACATAATATATAAGAAAAAGTTAATATAAAAGTACTTTTATGCTAATTTTTTCTTGTGTTATGTCTAAATCTAATAAATAGTAATGTTCTATAGCTAATTGTTCTAATATTTCTGGTAATTCTTCTAATAAT
Source organism: Stictocephala bisonia (assembly GCA_035578905.1). Taxonomy (NCBI): domain Eukaryota; kingdom Metazoa; phylum Arthropoda; class Insecta; order Hemiptera; family Membracidae; genus Stictocephala; species Stictocephala bisonia. Next base: position 3,581,739 of record JAQJVL010000023.1, read on the forward strand.
GTTAATAATTTTACATCTGCTAATTCAATTTTGTATGGAATTGCAACTGGTTTTTTATATTTTTTATAAATTATTTTATGATCTTTTTCTATAATTTGCTCTATTCCTTTAACTGTGTTTGTGTTAGAATCTAAAAGTTGTGGTAATTTTGCTTTAACACCATGTTTTGCTAATGGGAATTTAGAGAATTTACTTCTTAAATAACTATTAAATGATCCACATGCATCTTTTTTTAATAATTTTCCTTCTAAATCTGTAGAATCTGTTATTTTTACAATCATTATATTATCACAAAAGGGCTCTGTAATTGCTTTAAATTTATAAATGTGTTGTTCATTTTCTGTATAGTTTATGTCTCCAATATTTGTAATTAAATTGTCATTGTATAAGTTTTCATTTAGTAACCATAACCCAAATCTTTCATTAGTTGTTTTAATTTTATTTCCTAATAATTCTGTAATAGAATATTTCTTAGTATCAGAGATATTTATTTCAGCTACCATTTATATAGAAAATTTTAGAAGAGAAATTTATTTTAATAAAGTTTTAAAATTTTGTTAAAATGTTATGTTTAAGTCCATTATATTAGCATTTTTGTAAGTAGTTGAAAAGTAGCTGAAACCTTTAGCTTAAAAAATTATAGAAAAACTTTAAAAATTAAGGAAAATTGTTAGATTTTTTTGTAAAAAAATGTTTATTTTTAAAGAAATTATCATTATTTTTAAGATTTATTAAGGTAGCTGAAAAGTAGCATAGCAACCCTATTTTTTTACCTATATGACATAGAGGAATGAAGTTAAACGTTGTTGAATTAATGAGTAATATTACTATAACAAATGCATAAATAATTTCTATTGTTCAAAGACATATTATACATGAATTCACATCGTTTTTTAACAATCTTTCAGTGGAATTAATCATTTTGGTTTAGTATTTGAAAGAATTTAACAAACTTGAAAATATTAATTTGATAGTTACAGAAATAAAGATTATTAAAGAAAAAGGATGTGCAATTATTAAATTTGAATAAAATATTATAAGAATTTCATTTGAATAAAATATTATAAGAATTATCGAAATTAGATTGTGCAATTATCAAATTTGAATAAAATATTATAAGAATTTCATTTGAATAAAATATTATAAGAATTTTGATTTCATTTTTTGGTAGTTTTAATAAGAATATTGATAACTTTTTTGATTATTTGAGTATTAGGTATTAATTATTTTATTTTAAAAAATTGATAATTTGGGTTAATTTTTGTATAAATTTGTGTAATAGTGGTGGTAAAGTGTTTTTTGGAGAGTTTATGGTTAAATAACCATATGTCTCCAAATTTGGTTTAGGTGTTATACATTACTATCTACTTATATATATATAAAAAGAACCACACTTAGCAATCTTTTCTTGATGTTTTTAATGTTTAAAATCGATTTCGGTCTCGAAAGACCATCATCAGTTTAACATAGAATCTTTATGTTAAACTGATGATGGTCTTTCGAGACCGAAATCGATTTTAAACATTAAAAACATAAAGAAAAGATTGCTAAGTGTGGTTCTTTATATATATATATATATATATATATATATATATATATATATATACATTAAGCAATCTAATAGCTAAAAATGTAAAATAATAATTTATTAAATAAGGTCTTGGCTGGTTTTTTTTCGTACAACAAGTATAATTTTTAAGGTTTCTACTTAACAATGAACTTAATATTAACAAATTTAGAATATCAGTGTAAGAAAAACTTTCTAGGACCCTGAGTTAAAAAAAGGATTGATCAGCTTACAACCAATTGTAAAATATAATAACAAATTATCAAAATTACAGACACAATAGAAGTTCGACAAATCAATTTTTTAGGACTTTTAGAAGGAATATCCTTACGTTAACAGATAACATTTACGAATTTTTACAAATTAGTCCAAACTGGTATTTATTTTAAAATAAATATCTTAAGAAGGGTTGATTTAAGAATACCAAGTTTGTAAGATGAAACTAAAATTAAACAAATTATTCAAACACGAAGATATGATTAAGAAGTACAAAAACCAGAAAGATGTAAATAGTCAAAGGAACCAGGTTTCAGGGTCGTGAAGGTGTAGCTGGGAGCTACGGCTGTTTTAGGACACTAGGGGCTCTTCAGCCTAGGATAGGAAGGTTGAGGTAGTAATCATCAAGACTTGTACGAAGCAAGCAGGCAGCCCGAGTCTCCGGAAAAAGGTCCCGAGGAAACACGGCTCCTGAAACAGGCAGAAGGAGAACAACATGGAAAAATGAAAATTGTTAGTGAGCTGACTGAGGGTGAGTAGGAAATGAGAGGTTTCTATGCGTTTGGGAGTGGGTGAGGGCGAGAGGGGACTACGTCAGTAACAGGTCGTGTGAGGGGTGGCTAGTGGTTGGGGGAGAGTTCGACGGCCGTGAATCAGGTGTTGGTCAAGGGAAATAAAGTTTGCACGTATACTAAGAACGAAAAACCACAAATTAAAAAGTAGGGTTAGAGAAAAGTTTACTACCACCAAGTATATATTTGGGTGGGTGGGTGAGTCTGCACCTGTAAAGTGATCTACACTCATCACACTCATATCTTGACAATCTTACCGATGTATAATAGTATTCGCCAAAATGGACAAGAGTTCCACGTTATAAAAATTACAGCTAGTTTACGTGTGTAGGAGTTTAGAATGAGTAACACGTTAAACAACATTATTCATGCACCCCGTAATTGATGTGCATTATCACCATTCTTCTAATATTTGTATATAATTGTTAATTTAAATATTAAAAATACACTAAATAAGTAGTCCTATAGCTCTTTTATGATCAACCGTTTTAAACTAAAAGACCTTATAAATTTGCAGAAGCAAAATACAGTTTACAAGTTAATATTTCAGATCTACTAGCTTTCACGTTTACGATATAATTAATTTACATTTTATGAGTTACTATAGTTAATTATGCATGATATGTTAATGACTATACATACCTATACATATATTCACAGTACATGAGCATTAACTATTAATTTGAATAAATACTGAACTACAATCTCATAATTTTAACAGTGCCTCATTAACAATCATTTTAAAATTGTTATTCAAATCTGATCCTAAAGGAAAACTACAAAATGCAATACACCGTTAAAGGGTAAGATTGTTTATAAACAATTAGTCTATTTTAACGAATTATCATTTTAATAATTTTTCATGCCATAAATTCAACTTATTTGTTTTAGCTGGTAATTTATTAAAGGGGCAGTTTTGTCCTGAGAACACTGTTGTTTTTATATTGAATGCATTGATACTAAATATTTTAATTGCATCTACTGATAATAGCCATGGAAAGTGTTCTTATTATGTCCTATTCTGTAGATGAAGCTGGTTTTGTAGTATTCGCCCAAAAGGGAAAATATTTCCGCTTTCAAAATTACTGATAGTTTCCGTCCTATTCACCCTATGAATATAATAGCCGTGTATTGAAAATATTTAGCTGATTTATTTATTTTATTTTAGAATAACAACTAATAATTATTACAGCTATTGTTATTTGGTGAAGATGAAGTAAAGTTTGGACATTTAATATACTAATATAGTACTAAGTTGAAATATTGTATGTGATTACGAATACTTGTGTTTATAGTAGAAAATTAATCACAAATATTCGTTTCAAAGAACGGTTTGAATACAATTAGTTTTACAAATAAATAATGGTGGATAACTCTATTTATTTGTGACTTCAGTTGAACTTCTATACAGTATAAGGACGATGAGTCCCAAATGTGATTCTTGAATGTGTTTTGAAGCAGAGAAGGCGGCCTATTTTATTATTTATGCACGTTTACTGTTTTGAAAAGAAATCGAAATGTGTCTATAATATTGTAGAGAGTAAAAAAGAGTTTCCGATCAATAGTAAATCAATACCATTGTTCGTGTATGGGAGGGCGGGTGGGTCAATGCAACTGTTCTTGTATGGGTGGGTGCGTGGTTCATTGCATTTTATGGGCGGGTGGGTGGGTTAATTCTTACTTCGTATGTTATACTTTCTCCCATATGCGTTAGAATAGAGAAAGTGATGTGATAGTACAAAAAAACATTTTTTCACAAGTTGGTCTAAAAATCCATTTTTGAGTCCCGTGAACCCAAAAAAGTGTTTTTTTTCGAAGAAATTTTGATATGTCTGTGTGTATGTGCAGTTCACTGGAGAATTCGTCCAACGTTTTCAACTGAACTTTAAGCAAATGTTTTAAAATGATATCTATGTCTTTCTGTCTGCCCGGGCTTAGTATTTCTATTGTTTTATAAACTAAAACTAATCTTTAATGTTCTAATTATCTCACTGAACGGTCAAATTTATCAAATAAATTATGTGTATATATATATATATATATATATATATATATATATATATATATATATATATATATATATATACACACACATACGATGTAGTCAGTAAAAAGATTTGTAGGCAGTGTGTAAGAAGTAAAATTCAATGGTTAAGAATGATACTATGACTTAGCTGAAAGGTACCTGTAATAGTTTATTTTAATATTTAAACACCTAAATAAGTTTACTTAATATTATGAAGTGTCACTTCGAAGTGAAGTAACGATCTGGCCTTTAAAACTTGAGAGAGATCTGTGCACTGAAGTGAAACATTTTAATAAGGATGGGGATGTTAGTTCCTAGGGAAGTTACACTGAACTGGAAAAGAGTAATTTATGAGTGAACATTTTATCTATACTTTTATAAAAAAATATTTTAATCAATGGTTTATTTCTTTTAAGGCACTGTTGTTGATGGATTTTAACAAACTAGCTGAACCCGGCGGACGTTGTCTCGCCTTTCATTTTCATAAGAAGTAAACTGCAAAACAAATAATTATTTATTTTTTATTTTCACGTTTCATCACATGTTTTAATTACCGAGGAAAAAAGGTTAACACCAAATACAGATCACCTGATCAAGTAAAAGTAGTGTGTGCTACACTCTCAAGGTGAAATGTAGAACTACAATAAATCAAAACATATACAGTATTATTGTTGTGGAACTTCAATCTGCTTATGGCATGTGAAACTACATTAAACCACAAAGTCATATGTTTTTTGTAAACAATTCAGATTCTCCATTTGAATAACATGGGATCTTTAGGAGCGGGACCCTGTGGACAGATCTGCATCAAACTTCACAGAAACCATCTCGGGAGTATACAGGACAACATCCTAAAGTTTCATGGCGATCGGTTGGATGGTTTGGCAGCGCATAAACTTCAAACATATATATATACAAACATCCTCTTTTATAAATATAGACTAGAACTGAGTCATTTTTGTTGTTATTCATGAGCCTGAAAATTATAAAACGCATCGGCTATAGGATCAAAATACATATTTTAACACTTAGAAGCTGAGGTTGTTAAATTTAAATTTTATTGTGTTTTTTAATAAATCCTTAAAATGCAACTGACAGCAATCGGAAAACATTTTCTTCAGAAATGTATTATTTATTGAATAAAAAGCAATCAACTAAGTACTGAAGGTGAGTTATGTATGATTTCAAATAAACACGTTAAAGGTTGTTATATTACATTAACACTATGAAGTTATATATGCCCGTAAGTATCAGAATACATTTTAAATACACAAACTGCTGGGCAAATTATAAATCCTCTAGTATTTTAACTTTTCATTTCAAATGAAAGTTGTGTTAGAACGTTTGCGATACTCATAACTATGAAATTATTTCACGATTTTAAAATATTATTAGTACTTTCAATGTCATAAATCATGAATATTAAATAGTTTTTTCAATGTTTTAGCAGCATAGCTATTACACACCAGACGATGTGAGTGATTGAAGCACCCGAACCGTAGTGATCAGTTTTCTTGATCCCTCTATAATTTCTTTAATGAATGTCCCGACTTCATTAAATACTGGTACTACGGCTGATGGCGTGACGATATAAGCCAGCTGAAACCATAACAATGCCTTTACGTTTTCCACTGTTGCCACGTTTCAGTTCTGTGAATACATTTATTTTACAACCTACTTGTTTGAAATAGTGAATTTTAGTGTGCGTAAACATATTATGATCGTGGACTTTACATTATTGTTTCTTATCTTTATATTATTTTTATAGCGTTATTTATGTACTATTCTATTGCACTATATATTAAAAATCGAAAATGCCTCTTCAAGTAGATGTCTACTTCAACAATTATTATCTGTCGTATGTGAAACGCAGTACACTTGGCAATACCGCGCTACGCTGAAATACGATTAAGCGTAATCATGTCATTTCGGGACATATAAAGAGCTTAAAACAGTATCCCAAAACATTGGGGACTAATAAAGCTGTTGAAAATAGTCAGCCAATTTAAATTAAATTTATGAAAATAGATAATACTGAAAGAATAAAAACATAATAAAACGCTAGAAAATAGCTTAAAAAGTTATTGTTTCAGGTAGTCAGAAAAAGAATGTTACTTTTAGATGTTATTTACTTCAAATCGTCTAAAAAAATGATTCGCCTCGTAAAAAAACCCAAAAGTGTGATTTTTTGGGTAAATCATATAATCGTTTCGATGTAGAAAATGTTTTAAAAAATTGGCACTGTTTTGCAAAACATAGTATAGGACTATTATTATGAAAGAGAATTTTATACATTTCTAATTACGTTCTCTTCCGTGGAATATACTTCATATGACAGTTATGTAAGTAAGAATTGTAACTGAGAATAGTTTAGTTCCTCAAATTTAACAATGAGTAAAATATGGTGTGAGTGTTTGTTCGAAGTTGAATAATCAATTTCAATAGATTGTAAGCCTCTATTGAGTTAAACTAAGAGGAAGCCAAACTTAGCGAGTAACAAACTTATACAAGCACTCCCTCTCTTTGAAAATCAACCCTCCTTTGACTATAATTAGCATTATCTGCGATTATACGTTTTATTAGAGATTTATGATATTCACTTCAAAATTTTAAAAATAATTTCTTAATCTCCCCTTAGTGTTGCATTTTATGAGATGAGGGTGTAGGAAAGTATTACTGAATTGTTAAAAAGGTTTTTTTTATATTTTCCTACGTGGAGTGTTTGATAAATTGTTTTAAAGCATAAACAACGGTAGTAAATCATTTTGTAGTAGTATTCGGATGGAAATTTTATAGATATAAAACAATAATAGTTAGGTAAAATATACATACATGAGTATATTAAGCTACAAAATAAAGTACGACAAATATTTACAAAAAAGATGTAACTATGAGCAATATATCGAATGTTAATGAATAATTTCCCATAGTAGTTAATATCTGCAAGTCATTTGTAAGTAATTATTTTCGCAAATGAAAAATAATACCACTCCAACCACATTGTAAGGAACCAAAATTTGAATTAACACTTTCTAACTATATTTTTACACCTTTTATTTATTTAATGAGTATTACAAAAGTGATAATTTTTAGTGATTATTTCCTTTACATTTAAAATTACAGTAAATTAAATTCAAATAGGTAATCATTGGAAGTATTTGTCTGGACACACAGAGTGCCTCAGAGTCATTACAAAACTTTTAATGAGAGTTTATAGTTGCTTGGCAATTAATTTGTTCTCTTTCATTGAAAATTCCACTAAAAATTAGTAGCAATAACAACAATTAAAATGCATTTCTCCAGTTACAAATTTATTTAGTAAACATTTTGCTAAAGGATTCAAATTATTTTAACTAGCTTTAGTTCAACAAATGAATTCAGTTTAGAAATATTTATATACTTTTATTATTTTCGTTCCAACAATAACACTTCTTTTCAAATCATAATCGGGTTTTACGCCTCTCGAGAGTAAGAGGCAGTTTTTCACACTATGTAGTTTGTTGTTCTATTATTGGGCATATTATTGTAATTTAAGTATTTCAATGGGGATATTAAAATGCTAAAATTTAGGATAAATAGGCGTTATGTAATACAAATTTGAGATGACTAGAGTATAGAAAAAAAATTTTTTTTTAAAATATGCATGTAACGGCATGCTTTTCAGATGTGTCACAGGTTGGTGGTATTATTTTAAATAGTTTATGCACATAACTGGGTCAAATGAATTCTCAGATGTTTTCACATGCTGGAATAAAAATACTAATAAGAAAATATCAAAATCAAGCCATTATGGAACTGGAAAGATGTAAATCTCATCCTGCCATTTATTGTTCATTACGATACTTTTAGTGGCATTTCAGCGTAGCTGTAACACGAATTTTTTCCAAAAGTACTGCGTTTAACAAGCAACAGACAATAATAATTTGTTGAGGTATAAATCCGCTTCGATTAATAATCATAGGATTATCATTACAAAATAAACAATAGGGAAGCAAATACTAATTTTTGTAAGCTATATTATTATTTCAAAATACCTTCCGACAATCCTAATTATTATAACTACAGTATCACTTTATTTGTAGCCTGTGATACTTGACTGATGTAAGGGCTGTTGCCTGTTGAGACGATAGTGTGTGAGGGTGTTTAACGGAAAGGGGAATTCATTTCTCGAGAACACATCGTCATTGTTCGTCTTCCTCTCCTGAAATACATTAATTAATTCAGTTAACACTCCATATTTGTCTCGTACAGCTTGTCCATGTTAAAAAACTGTTGAGACGATAGTGTGTGAGGGTGTTTAACGGAAAGGGGAATTCCTTTCTCGAGAACACATCGTCATTGTTCGTCTTCCTCTCCTGAAATACATTAATTAATTCAGTTAACACTCCATATTTGTCTCGTACAGCTTGTCCATGTTAAAAAACTGTTGAGACGAAAGTGTGTAAGGGTGTGTAATGGAAAGGGGAATTCCTTTCTCGAGAACACATCGTCATTGTTCGTCTTCCTCTCCTGAAATACATTAATTAATTCAGTTAACATTCCATATTTGTCTCGTACAGCTTGTCCATGTTAAAAAAACTGTTGAGACGATAGTGTGTGAGGGTGTTTAACGGAAAGGGGAATTCCTTTCTCGAGAAAACATCGTCATTGTTCGTCTTCCTCTCCTGAAATACATTAATTAATTCAGTTAACATTCCATATTTGTCTCGTACAGCTTGTCCATGTTAAAAAAACTGTTGAGATGATAGTGTGTAAGGGTGTGTAATGGAAAGGGGAATTCATTTCTCGAGAACACATCGTGATTGTTCGTTTTTCTCTCCAGACACACACTAATTAATTCAGTTAACATTCCATGGTGGTATGTATGAGTGATGGATGAATGTGTTTTTGAAGATATGTATTATTTTGTGTAGATATTCATTTGATAATTATTTTTATGTTTGATATGTTGAGTTTTCTTTTTTTGTTGTTGTTTATTGATATATTGTAATTTGTTTATGTTGTATTATTAGTAATGTTTTGTGTTATTTATAATTTTGATTAATGTTGTCCTAACCTGGCCTTAAAAGTAAAGTAGTTTTTCATTTCATATTTGTCTTGTACAGCTCGTCCATGTGAATAGACTGTTGAGACGAGAGTTAAGCTGATTCGGCCAGTTCAAACCTGCTTGAATCGCCTAGAATGTAAACTGTAGGTTGCTCGTGTAATATGTTTAGCAAGTATGGTGAAATTAATTGATACCAGTGCTTCAACTTTGAGAGCTTCAACGAAAATCGTTGCTTTAGTCAAAAAACCTTAACAAAGTGTAAAATTAACTTAGTTTGTAAAAATATTAATAATTTACATATATATATATATATATATATATATATATATATATATATATATATATATATATAATAGTTAAATATAATATTAAATATTTATGAGAATAAAAATATTAGCAATATGTAATAGTATGTTCGAATTCAATATAAAAATACAATAACAATATAATAAGTTGTAATCAAATCATTCCTCATACATTCTGAATATTAATGACAGAAAATTAAGGACACTAACTGAAGCATTAAGTATACGAGTATGTACAGTGTATACAATAATTGCTGTATTGTTATTATTCATTATTCATTCTTATTCATCTCTAAGACGCCGATCGTAGAGATATGGGCGAATATGAGGAGTGAATGAGTGTGATGAGTGTAGATGAACGAGTGTAGTCATTGTTACTATCTGAGTTCGACTTAGCTCAGAAAGGACTATTTATTAATAGCCCAATAGCCAGGGCAACTATAGGACCTACAGCTTTACGTGGAATCCGAACCACGTAGTGTTGGTCTGATTTTCAGCTAACTGACAAGTCTGACACTCAGTTCTCTTCCCCACACAACATCCGAACCTTGACTACCATTCAACCCGGACACTCCAGACTTCTCTAGTAGTGTCTACGTTGATGACAACCATTGAGCGGACGCCGCGTCGGTATTAGAAGAATCGAGCATGGAATCTATCGCCTACAATCTCCCAAACACTTTGTCCCCAAGTAGCTGGGCTACAGAACTGCGCCACCAGTGTCGACTGGTGAAAATCTATTGAATATCTATTGAAAATCTACCGTCAGTAAGTTATTGACAGGTTTATCTCCTGTATAATGACAGTCCATTATATCTATGGGGTTGGTTGGTATAAGTGATTTCATCCATAATTACTACGTTAGTGATTCATTAGGCGACAAGAAACTTCCATCAGGCTGCCAACAAAGTTCTGCCCGATTAGGTTTTAACATGACATCACGTTGTAGCTGTTATGTAGAGGGTGGGGTGACCATGTTTTCATTTAACGAAAAATGTTAACACGAGGTTACTTTAAAAATCTAAGAATGATTTTTAAAGTAACCCCCCCTTTACTTTAAAAAAATCACTGTACCAGTACGGGTAAGTAGGAGGTTCAATACCACTGTACGTGTATGGGCGGGTGGATTGGTCAATACCACTGAACATGTATGGGTGAGTGGGTCAGTATCACTATACCTTTACAGGTGGGTGGGAGAATCAATACCTCTATACGTGTACAGGCAGTTACGTGTGACATATCGTAAGGAGAGTTTTAAGTTACTTCAGTCATTTAAGAGGTATTGCAAGGGATATAGCACTTAAAAATCATCCTTTTTTAGTTTCATAACAACTTCAATCAATAAAACAAAGCAAGAATTCGGCTGGAGGTCCATGTCTCTACCACAGCTTTTATATTAAGTTAACTACTGAGAAAAAATATTTTTTATGATTGGTAAATTTACAAATGTTAGTTTCGTTAATGAAACAAATTGATAAACTGTTAATTCGTGCTTACATTAACTATTTTCTCTTTGAATCAGATTGAAGTGTCACTGAACTCCTAACTCAATAAGATACTTTTCTTACATTTTTGAAAATGTTAGTACGGTCAGACTCCGTTAAATGGCCCCCTAATAGAAATATATCTTATACAGGGCTAATCATGTAACCTAACCTACCTACCTACTTACCTACGAACTCACCCTAACCTGACCTAATTATGTTTGGAAGCGTATATAGAAGATTATATAAGTAATGGTTATATTTAGTTTTTATCAGTTTGTCTTTCAATTTATTTGTAATGTTTACTTTGATTATATTTGTTTTTCAACTCTTTATTTAGTATTCGTAATAAAATATGTATGTAAGTGTATTTGATTATCTATCATTATTATTATATATTAATTCATCGTAAACACCCAAAAGTGTAACGAAGATAATGCGGTAAATCAAATGCATTGAAGATTCGGTTTAATGCATGGTTTTGTGACCCCTCCCCAATCATTATTCTTCTCGGCTCTATTGGACAGCGTACGAGACGTGGTACGGGCAAGTATACAACCCCTGATGCTTACAACAATAAGTGTAACATTATTGCTATTTACTGTAAAAACACCTTCTTGATGTTGCAATTATAACGGGGAAGGGACATCCTCCAGAAAGATAGGATTTTCTGGTTTCGCTTGAATTTGACCACTTCATATAGTTTACTTTTACAATAGTTCTATGACTGTTTTATAGTTATAATTTACATTTATTGATTTATTTTATTACTTCAGACAGATAAACTCTAGGAATGACGAAAATACTACTTCCTTGGTTGGTTTTATTGTAACAAACGTGGTAATGATTGAAAGTGACTTAGCTCTCATTCATCCCAGAATACAATAAATAAATATCTCATGGCAGAGATGATAACGATTATTTATAACTATGCATCGCTGTTTTTTGCAAATATATCCTGTACAGTTATACTGTATTTTCAATCAACAGCCATTTTTCAAGTAATTTTTTACCTAAAAAATAGATAGACTATTTCTATCTTATCTGAATCAAGACGTTTTTAAACTTCTTTTACAATAATCAACTTTTTTTCATCGCATCTTTATAAAAGCTATAAGGACGTGACCTAGAAAAGGTATGTGGAATTGATGTTACTCAAACATAATTACAAAGTCACCTCGAAAAACGTTCGTTGAAATTAACTATAAACTGTAATAAATTGCTTGTTATCTATATTTTATTTCTGAAAAATCACAATATTTATTATAAATTCAGTAGTTTCAAAATAAAAACAGGACAAGTGTTACTTACACACTTAATATACTTGTTAATTGTTGTACTTACGATAAAAGTCAAATAAATTTATGAAGTCAGACCACAATGCTATTTGGAGTACCTGAAAATAAAACAAACACTCAGTAATCGTAATGACAATCATATCAATCAAAATTGTTAAATTAACTTAATATATCATTAATACGATTTTAGTATTCTTAAAATGTACAGAATATAGCAATATGTTAGTTTATAAATCTGCGTAGTTCAATCGGGTTCCTAAACTTAAAAAATAATAGAATTGAGCTTTTTAAGCGAACTACAAGGAGGACCACTGGTAATTGTTAACATTAATTTTAAGACTTTAAACACTCTTAAGATAATATTAAATTATCATTTAGTTGTTTCTACATAATTTTAAAGATTACTTTTTTCTAATCAAACTTATTAATAGTTTGCTAAGAAATAAATATTATTATTATACTAAATTATTGGAGAGAGTAACAGATTTGATATACAGAGTGTTTATGAAATTCCACAATGGCTTAATACGTATTTTTCTAATGATTACAGATAAAGGAATATCGCTTGCTGCATCATTAATACTCCTAAAATTCTACAATTTGAAGTAACTTCCTGTTTTTGCCATATCTGAAGGGTAAAAATACCTGTAAGTGCACCAAATTTCTCTATTAGAAGATCAAAGTACCACAAATACAACCTCACTTGGTTTACCCTTTTGAAAATAACACTGGCTTAGAGTTTTTAAAAGTTACAAGGAAGGTCCTGTTGTAGATGTTCTAATATTTTTTTTATGACTCAAGTTGGGAGAGTTAAACTTTTTAAATCCATATTGCACCTAATATATGCTTTTTTAAAGTAGTTAGTGTATAGTCCACGAAGATTTCTAAAATATTAAACGTAAATATAGGTCAATCTGTGCATTACTGTAAAGAGTTTGTCTAACAGACATAAGCACTACAAACGCACTAAAAAAGGTCGATCCACTACAAAATGGCAGATATTCAAAGGCACTTGGTTGTAGAAATGTATTTTATTACAGGTCACAATTTATGCGCACTAATCAATTAAAGAAAAACTGATCCATAAATACTAAATACTGCATTATGCAGGTCATAAAAATATAAACAATGTTTAAGAACTTGATCATTTACCGTAAAAACACACTTTTTTCCATTAAAATCATTAAACATGCAATTTTGTACTGAATCAATCTTCTGTATAAACACATGTAGTGTTTATATCTGATAGACAAACTCTTTGTAAGAGAAAATCACTTACTTATTCCGTCGTACAGCTCCTGTGTGAATAGTATATTCAGAACATGTTTCACCGTAAGTACGGCATCCTCAGCTGGTCATCGAGTGAAGATCAATCCACCTAATGGGTTTAGTCACAAGATAAAATTACACAAACACAAAGTACATATACATAATTAATACATTTAAAACTCGCACGGACGAACACTAACGACGGGCCAGTCATGACTGTAACGCATCATTTTGTCTGCAGTACTCAAAGTACCGCGTCCGTGCGAGTTTTTAAATGTATTAATTATGTATATGTACTTTGTGTTTGTGTAATTTTATCTTGTGACTAAACCTATTAGGTGGATTGATCTTCACTCGATGACCAGCTGAGGATGCCGTACTTACGGTGAAACATGTTCTGAATATACTATTCACACAGGAGCTGTACGACGGAATAAGTAAGTGATTTTCTCTTACAATTTGATTGAACAGCTCAGGGGCTAAATAATGTATATGAAAAAAGACAAACTCTTATTGACCTTGATTACAGTACATACTTTTGTCGAACTCCTCGTGGACCGTTACCATTTGATGTGATGAGTCACTAACTACCGTAAAAACTATCTAATTGGTCTAGATTTTTAACATATACAAGGCTTAACTCTCCCATTTCGACCCAAGAAAAGAATATTTAAGTCGTCTACAACAGCACCTACATTGTAAATTTTGAAAATTGTAAATCAGTGCAAGTTTTGGAAGGCTAGACCTTTTGAGGTCGGACTTGTAGCACTGTGATCTTCTAATATACGCTTTTAATTTGGTGTCATTAAAAATTAAAAACTGTCATTTTATTTTTTCTACTTACTCCTTCTGGGCCGTCACCCTGATATGATAGACAACTAATAGTCACTTAAAGCGTGTTTTTTAGATGTAATATACCAAATCCTACTGATTTATGTGTAATCATTCATAAAATATTGAGCCAGTGCGAGACTCCGTAAACAATCTTTATTTAAAAGTTATAACAACGTGTTACAATGTTAACAATGGTTAACATTAACAAATCTTAACGGTGATTTGTGTATTTCTTCAAACAGTTTAAGCACCACTTTTAATTGTTTTAAATAAGTTAAATATTCCAAATAATAATAAATTTAAAAATACTACAAAATTAATGTCATTATAATTTCGTATTTTGTATATCGTATTACATCACTATAAACTATAATTTTATGGTTAGTAAGTACTTTTTTGCTGTTTTTATTTGGTTATACTATCACAGTTTAACGTGTTTTTTAAAATATTTTTTATTGCTTGTAAAGTTTATTACTGTTTTGAAAAAAATAAACTCTTTACAATAGTTAAAAACATAAAAAATTAATAATTTTAATAATTACTAGTAGTAGTTCTTAGTATAGTATGGTATGGTTACATTGTTTAACGTAATGTATCTTTATGATTTTATTCTTATTATTAATACTTAGTAATCTCTACAAATATTTATTGTAGCATTTACAAACGACACTTTCGAAACACCACAGATCCACTCGACCCTTTATTCACCTACTCCCCAACATTGTGTTAAATAATTAAATACATTTTATGAAACTCCTTCAGACTAATATTAAATTGTATATACAAAATTAGCTGTTTGCTACAGTAATTAAGTTGAACACCTTCATATGGACTATATTTGAAAATGGTTTTTTTGATCATGCATTTTTTATAATAATATTCAAATTGTAAATAATTTGAACATTTTTAATTAGACAGTAAAATAATGTAGTAGCTCATTAATTATTAATAAATTAAAATAAAATTTCAATTACTTAAACCATTTTAATAGAATGTCCCCCTGCATGCAGACAGGGGACATTTCTGATCCCCTTGCATGTCAGTATATTTCCCTGCAGCAGTTTTGGTAGTTTTTAGTTTAGTTAAGATAAATTGCAATGGTACATATATATAGTTTTTATCTCTAGCGCCTTTTTTTATACTGTTAAAATAAGGAAAACATGTAAATTTTGTATGCTGTATGGGAAAATAAACAATTTTCAATTTTAAATTAGCAGTTTTATTTATTGAAGTTTGTTTGAAATATGCACAAAAATTGTATGTTGTTTGTTTAAACTATGAGATAAACATGAAAATATAACTTTAAAAAATGCGTAGTAATCATGGCTTAGTTAAATTAAAATGCACGTTAAAAATGTAATTGTTTGGATTTTGCAAGTACCCCTTGAATCTGAAAACTATTGTTTCGGTGAGGGGAGTGCTAAATAGTGCGCTTAAATAGTCTGGTAAAGACTGCATACATAATATTTTTCCTAATGAAGATGAATAAACGATACATTAGTGTATACGTGCATCTAAAATAATGTAATGTCGTAAATGTTTGTTGGTGTTTACAATATAGAAACTTAAGTTTCTGTTTACCGTTGTCTGTTTTCCAAGAAAGAAGCAAACCAATTCTTTCTTTGCCCACCCACCCACCCATACACGTACAATGGTATTGACCCACCCACCCCATACATGTACATTGGTATTGACCCACCCACCCACCCATACACGTACAGTGGTATTCGCCTACCCACCCACCCATAAACGTACAATGTAATTGACGCACCCGCCCACCCATACACGGACAGTGGTATTGACCCACCCATCCCACCCACCCACCCATACACGTATAGTGGTATTGACCCACCCACCCACCCATTAACGTACAGTGGTATTGACCCACCCGCCCACCCATAGACGTACAGTGGTATTGACCCACCCGCCCACCCATACACGTACAGTGGTATTGACCCACCCACCCACCCATACACGTACAGTGGTATTTGCCTATCCACCCACCCATAAACGTACAATGTTATTGACCCACCCGCCCACTCATACACGTACAGTGTTATTGAACCACCTGCCCACCCATACACGTACAGTGGTATTGACCCACCCACCCACCCATACACGTACAGTGGTATTTGCCTACCCACCCACCCATAAACGTACAATGTTATTGACCCACCCGCCCACTCATACACGTACAGTGTTATTGAACCACCTGCCCACCCATACACGTACAGTGGTATTTAAGTCTAATCTATTTAAGTCGTTAGAGGAACCTTCAACCCTGTAATTAGCTGTGAGAGGTATAAAGCAAACATAATTAACCTATTTCTGAGAAAACCACATTCCTTTAAAACAGTTTCCTTTCCTTTTCACGCAAAGAGAATAAAAAAAAATATATCTCTATGAATAAAAGAGAAAACCTTCACTCACTCATCACTAATTCTTCCACTTCCCGTTATCCTACAGTGCTGAAATTTGGTACAAATATTTGTTATAGGATAGATAGAAAAACTAAAGTAATCACATCTTAATAAAATACTTCTAAAGGGTAGAAACCACCCCTAAAAGATTGTTCCATAAGGATAACACTGGGTTGATTTTAGTAAATTAATAACAGCTAATAATATTGTATTTTAAACTTTAATTAAAAATAGGTTGGAAGCCAAGTGCAATGAGTGAACAAATAGAAGTTAAATTAAATATTATGAATGTACTAAATGAAGTTTAACCACTAATATTTGTTCAAAAGTTACATGCCGAGGCCGAAGGCCGAGGTGTTACGAGTGCCAAGGTTGGCACGCGAAGCGTGCAGGGTTGTCCCCTAATATACATATAAACTAGTGTGGAAGTTTTTTTAAAAAAACGTGTTGTTACTATTTATTATTGTGTTAAAATAAATATCCACTAAATTAGTCATCACACAGGTCAAAGACTACACTCGTTGTTTGTAGTATAATGTAATGAGTAAATTATTCTGATCAGTGAAAAATTATTTAGAAGTAAACTGAATATTCACTTTTCTTTGCATCTTCTAAAAATCAGAAGTAAAATATTAGACTTAATTTGAAAACTGTCCAACATTGCACTAGAAAATAAATAAACTGGGACATCGTTTTGACTCTTCTAAATACATATAAGAACATAGAGTAGATTTTTAAAATATATTTGTTGTTTGAGATATACAGAGTGGAAAGATATGCAAACGGTTTTACAAAATTTGTATTACTTCACTTATAAAAGGGAACTCTTGTACATTATCATGGTTACAAAGAACATACATTCTGACGCCATTAGTGACATGTCATCTTTTCAGGGCGACAGCCCACGAGGAGTTGAACGAAAATCTTCAATGCAAGCCTAGATCAAGTTTGGTATCAAATGAAATGTGTATTCAAGAGAAATTAATTGCTGCTAAACGGACTTTGATAGAGTAGCGGTCATTTGAATTTCAAAGTCACTAATTTGAACATATTATTTTTCCGCTATTTAATGGTTTCAATTAAATTAATCTGATAAAAAATTATACTTTATGGAACACAATTACAAAAAAAATTAAATCATGAAATTATCATTGGAAAAATAACGTTGTTGTGAAAGCGTTTCCTTTTTTTCCGCCCCGTATGGCGTTTTGATACGATCATTTGGGTTTAGGTCAATATGGGTGGCAAATGAATGTGATGTGTGAAGATGAACAAGTATCATCATTGCTAGTGAGAAAAACCTTTCCTTAAAACAGCAATTTATTATTAGCCCACGGGTGGTCATCCCACAGTATTACGTGTAACTACATTATCACTGTGATACTCATTACTTTTTCCTATGTCAAATTCTTTTCTCCAAACGGTACTTTTTTACTTCTTTTTGTATTCTTGAATGGAACAGTTTTTATATAAATTATAGAGTTTATGATTTGCTTTCAATAAGTATTAAGACAATGAAAGTTGGTTGGAATGGAAAGTACAGCTCTATATCCTATGCTTATTTCAGCCATTATTTTAAATTAAGTTGCATCAAAACTCTTACACTGTGAATTGTAAATTAACTATAGGTGAACAAGAACTACTTTTACTAAAGTAAAAACAGATCGGAGTCTTATTTATTAACCATAATACAAAGAGAATACATCGACATACAATTACACACAAAAATTAATGAAAACATTGTTTCCCATGGTAAAGACAATACTTTGAAATAAGTGCTTAGCGATAAATATTGCAATTTTGTAAAGAGAAAAAGTTAATTGAATTTCTAGTATATTAACAACATCATAGCCACATATGCCGAGGTGTATAATGTAGAGGAAATATGCATGAACACACTCATTCAAATGTGTTGTAGATTACTGGGGGTTGAGAACATTTACATGAATTATGTGCTATAAATAAATCTGAAATTGTTTATACTTATTTTCATTGGCAAATACATCGTATATATATATATATATATATGACTCAAATCTTACCAAAATGTTTAGGGTTTGTAATTTTTTCCATAGCTTATCACACCTAAAATATTTAACATAATATCGCTAAAACTATCGACGTATTTTTAAAAATATTTCCTTATTAAAACGTAGTATATATTTTTTACCGATAAAATAACTCTACGTTACCCGTTAAAAATGGGTAACCTAACCTATTTAATAAAGATGACTCATAACCAAACATATCTTAATTTTCTTACATGTTTGTAATCTATTAGTAAGTTTGTAGGGCATCATTAAGTATGAAATTATATCTTTTACCGTCTAAAACAAGCCACGTCCAGACGAAATATTTTTGCTCCAAGGATTTTTTTTTTGAGGGGGGTTCCGCAAGAGGCTCCTAGACGGCTCATGCGGTAATTATTTAACAATTTATTATTTAGAAGATCATGTGTGTATTGTTTCACAAAGGCACTAAAGGTAAACGCGGAAGACCTCTGAAACGAAATGTTATTAATAACCTACAAGGAAGAGCAACAACAAACGATCCTCATGATCCTCTGGGAGATATGGATGCTACCTCTTCAGTTTGCAAAATTACACTGAGTGAAGCTGGGTCTCCCGGTACTATGGCTTAGTTTATTAGCAGTACTGTTTAAGTGAAACATGGCTAAAACTTGATATACTTCCCGTTTGAAAAAATGCTTGGTTGAACCCAAAAAAACAGCAGGGCTTTATAACATAACTATTGACAATCCATTCACTATCTATTTGATCGTTTTTGCCTATTTGAGTAACGAGTTTACGTCATATTTACGATGTAAATCTCAAAGATTGCAAAATAAATATTCCTCAAACAACAACGTTCATTAATCGGTATGTTGTGCGTATGTCGAGGTATAAGATTTTTTATGTAGAGAAAAAAAACTGGAAACTGAAAAACCAATTGAATTAAGGATTTGTTACTTGGAAAGTAATAAGTGATTTCTAGTTCTACCGGATTGAATTACATTTGTTTAAGTAGACAACAAAAATTACAAAAGCACTATAAATAAATATTTTTTGCGTTTATTGTTTTCTTTCAATCTTTTTTATAGTGACGATATCTCATACATTTATGATTGTAATCATATAACTAGTGAACGTCATACAATCAATTTCAATGGCAACCACCGTTACCATCCTGAGACCATAGGATTCCTCAAAGGTACTGGTCTAAGGATGATAATAATAATTGTAAATCTTCGCATGTAATTTTACCAATCTCTTATTTTCTCGCTCGATTACCCTCTCTGCTAATAAGAAAATAAAAAACTTTAAATAATTTGTTATTGCATCTTAAGTGAAGGTTAGGAAGTTGACAAAACAGCTGGATTTTAAGTTATTATTAAGTAACACGTTCTACTAATTGAAATTACTTATGATTGATGTTGTATAGTATACTGAATAAAGCTGTAAAATGTTTCTATTGTTAATCTGATGGTAAAAAATATACTCGACTTATAAATGTTTTGTGCCATATGGTTACCACAAAATGAAGTCTCTTGAACATGCACATAAGATCAGTAATGAAATTTTCGAGCTCCACAATTTTGTTTATATTTAACATTTTGAGGTCTAATTTACGGAACGATGTTCTACTAGCCTCTAGTGTACTGGCCATATCGACATATGCTTACATTAAACTTATTAACAATTGTATTAGATTTATCTTAAACATTTTCGAAAATATTTATTCAGTTCGGGACTCTTTTGGACACCCTGTATTTAGCTTAAAAGGTTCACATTAAAAACAAATAAATTATTATTAATGATAAAATCATGCCAGTTACATTGTTATTATTAGTATTATTGTAATTAATACAATGGATACAATGGAAAGTATCCATTGTCTACATTCCACGGGACAAACCGTACTTCGTTTGTAAAACTAACTGAGTTAATTTAATCGTTAGTGAATTTGCTAACTAGTTAAAGTTAAAAGTTAAACATCCTCAAAACTAACGAATAAGTTGAAAAGATAACAGAAAAACTAACGATTGAACTTAATCGTTAATTATTTTTAATCATTAGTCCCAAGCCTGATATTTGGTTAGTCATAAATTGTTTCGTTTTTATTTTGTTTCCTATTATTGTATTATATAGCTATACTGTTAGGGTTAGGATAACATTAAATTTAGAGTTAAGGTTTAAGCTATTTATGTTTTTATATTAGTGTTTATATTTTGAAGAATTGGGATTTTTTATTTTAAATGAATATTATTTGCTCATGCGCATATTAAGATTTATTTGAAAAGAAGGAACCTCTAAAACAGGCATTGCCTTAAGAGGTCCTAGTATTTTCTTGAAATATGTAATTTATGAAAGGTTTTGTTCTAGTAGTATAAGTTTTATTTTGTTAACAGAGAATTAAGAAGAAACCTTTTTATGTTTGAATGTAATTATATGTATTTTATGTATATATTTCGAGAAAATAAATATATTCTTATTATATTAAAAAAAAAAAAAAAAAAAAATTATCTTAATCACTAACTCATTCAAAATAAGATAAAAAACCAAAACAATAAACACTAGGTTACAATGATTAAATGTCCACATTTTAACTAAAAGAAGTATTCCATTATGCATGTCAAGAAAATAGTTTTTTATTATTTCTACTCTGCAGTCATATTTCGTGAATATTTCAGATCCATCAGCCAGCGCCAAGGGTGTTGTTTTTGACAGTAAAAGAGAGTAAGAATCAGCGACTTGATTTCCCGAGGGTTGGTAACACTGGGAGTGTAGACATATTTTAAGCCAAAGTAATGGAGTGCATATTTAGATTGACACAGCTATTTTATATATTTCCTATTCTTTCCGGATAGTAATTATTTGATTAAATTAAGCAAACTAATTTTTATTTTACTCTTTATGTCGCAGCGCTCTTAACATGTGAAAGAATTTCATTATAAAATGAACGTTTGCCATAATTAGCAAGCTTAGTTGTAGATTACTAAGAATATGAAGTACAGTATATAGCGTATTTTTTCTGCGTGAAATATTTTAATAAAACATTTCAATAAAAGTATATCGTCTAAGAATCCTTTTATTCATATTTTACTGGAATACGTTGGAGATATGCTAAATAATATTTAACATATACAAAATTACAGTGATTTAATTTTCTTTACACATTTACTAGGTTTTTAAAAATTATTGTTAAGAATCCTTCTATTGATTATCAGCATAACAGAAGCTGACATTGTTACAAAATTGTCTCGAAATCTAGGAAATGAGTTGCTTGCATAATTAATGTATTTTCACTACACTACTATGAGTTTAGCTGTTTTCGTTATGTGTTTACAACCTGCGAAACATCATATTTTCAACAGCTGTCTATTGTTTACTACCGAAAGTAACATTGTTTACAACCGAAAATTTTCCACAGTCAACAACACCTGTTTTTATTCCGTAGTGTAGTGAAAAGTATCGTTCAAAACTCGAGTGAAAGTGTTTTGTATGTTCTCGACCAATTGAAGTGCTCGACAAGTCTCGCACTTCAAACATATGGTCTCGAACATGCAAAACCCCACTTTCCACTCTTGTTATGAAATATACTATTTCTTTCGAAATTGTGCAAAATAACAAATCTAACGTAAATTAGTTAACCTCAAAATATAGTTACGTTTTCTGCTCAACATATAATTACAAGAGTGAAGTAACTGTTCCTATAAATAATTACGAAATTCGTCAACTGCTTCTAAGTAGAACCACCTATAGTATGATTTGGCCACGATTTTGATTGAAATAATAGTTTGACCGTTCTTTTGACCAAAATGCCATATACAAGTTGCAGTTAGTTGACAGAACTTTTGAAAAAAAAAAAAAAAAAAAACTTGTAGTGGGAATAATAAAAGAAAACACAATTTAAATTTAGGTTTAGTATATTATTTACTCAATCGATAGTAAAAAAATGGGGCTTTTGATTTCCGTAAAAGTTTTGTATTACACAATCCCAATTGAATTGAAAATGCAAAAGTTAATTAATACTTATTATAGAGCTACTCAATTACAGAGAGTCAACCAGAGTTTTAAACACCATCTGCAGATTACTCTGGCTATTCATTTGCTGTTGGCAATTAACTAATGAACCTTTTAAATACTATTGACACGTAATCAATAAACACACGGCTGGGAGGCAGTGAGTAGTAGTTCTGAACACGGGGAGTTTTTGAGCGCAGCAGTATTTTATTTTGTCGACGCACTTATAATACTAAAACTAGTACACTTCAAGTAGTGGAGCAGTGCTCTAACTCAGCTTCCTGGGGACAGACGTTGTGAATATTGTAGCCTATAGACCGTTTTTTAGTCGTAACAGCGTCCATTCAGTAGTTGCCACCGACGTGGACACTACTAGAGAAGTCTATGGTGTCCATGTTGGGTGGTAGTCGAGGACCAGATTTTGTGAATGTAAGAGAACTGAGTGTGAAGCTTGTCAGTTAGTTGAAAATCAGACCAATACTACGAGGTTCTGATTCATTGTAAAGCTGTAGGTACTTTAGTAGGTAGAACTGGTCTAATGTACAAATGGTCCTTTCTGAGCTAAGTCACAAGACTACACAATCTATCCATACTCATACTCCTCTCAAATAATCATTCATATTCGCCTTCGAATACGCACAATCTTAGTCGTATTATCAAATATAACAATAACAATAATGAAAATACCCCTAAAAAGCAATCTAATCCATAACAGGAATATGATAGTCAATATTTTTTACTGTACATGAAAACAAAATATGTACAATTAAAGTATATATTTGATATGCCTGGTTGAACATTAAATCTATGGTAAGATTTTTTCGTTGTTTATCCAGAGAACTAGACTACTTACATTATGATAAATTTTGAGTCCTTAATAGATGCAAGGGCTGTTTACAAATAATATATTTATGTTATAGTTACTAAATCAATGTCCTTCTGTCGGAGGGTTGATAAATTTAGCTGTTTTTGAACTTATTTCACAAAAAGCCAATTGTAAGGACATATTGGATTGTAAAATTATATTTGTTTATAGCTAATTTTTTACTAGGAGATGTTAACACAGAAAAAGGTAAAATAAGTTTAGTTTTTTAATAATAATTTATAAGTTACTATTAAAACCCGGCCATGCTTTTCTCCTGCTCAGTACGATATTAAATAATGTAGTTATTTTTTACTTTAGTTGTTAGAATATAAAATTTGCAAATTTACTCTACTAGTACTAAAGTAACTTACAGTTTTTTTTTTTTTTTATAAATAAACAATCATCTGGTCACAGTAATAAACTTAAAGGATACGATTCGGATATAGTATGCAAATAAAACAGCTGGTCATAGTAGCAGTTTTTTCATCACTTACATTTATATTTAATTTGTGAACTATGGTAGGTATTTCAGGAAACACTTAAAACGCCCTGTTCCCTTTTACAGTATTATGAACTTAACAAAAAAAAAAAAAAAAACTCTTGTATATAAATGCAAAGTTGTGTCAAAACTTCTAATGACTCCATTCGCTATTTTTTTAGTTTTGTGTACATAAACGTGCGCATGTTTTATAAGTATATAGATAATGTTATGTATTGTGAGACTATTTATTTATAATTGAATTGTTATATTTATTATATACGATTTGCAGAGATAATATAAACTCTATAAAAAAGAGTGTAATATAAATTTGGCTTGGTATATTCAGACGTATAGTATTTGAGGAGAATCAGGAATATACGAAATAGCTGTGGTAAGCTAAATATGCACTCAATTACTTCGGCTTAAAATATGTCACTCTGCCAGTGTTGCCAACCCTCGGGAAATCAAGTCGCTGATACTTACTCTCTTTTATAGTCAAAAACAACACCCTTGGCGCTGGCTGATGGACCTGAAATATTCACGAAGCAAGGTTGTACAATGCGAATAATCAAACACTAGTTTCTTGACATGGAAAATATATGTTATACTGTCTAACGTAATGATGTCATAAGCATAAATTTAGCTTCAATTATTACAATATTACTTACAATAAAATGTAATTTTTCAGTTAAAGTATCATTTACTCCATGTATTTTCACAGTAAATAATGGATATATTCCCCTAACTAACGAAAAATATAAATAGAATTCTTTGAAAACACAGGCTTGTAAAAGTATGATATGAAAATTTAGAATTAATAATTATTTAAAATAATTGGTTGTTTCATGAAACAGTCAAAACGGAGTTTATATTTGAAATAAATAAAATAAAATAATTCTCTCAACTTTTTCTATCTTTTAAAATCATTATTACTTAATTTTTAAAGCTCATTTTCATGATGAAAATGTCATATATTTTAATTACTTTTGTTCTGGCCCCTGAACATGTATTTTAAACGTAACGAACTAATACATCATACTAATGTAAAGTAGCTGATTTATGTTTTAACTGCTCCATGGATACATTGTTGCTATTGTAACTGAAAATAGATGAACCAGTTGTTTTTCTACTGATGAACATCAAAATGACGTAATAATATTGATTAAACTGTGTGAATGTGTTTACAATTTAAATTATTCATTTCAGAATTATTTTCGAAATCCTTTACATAATTTTTTTTATCTACAAATGTATGGGTTTCCCAAATATTTATCTAAACAATTTACATTACTAGTCTCATTTTATAGTTAATTATAGCTACTTAATATTGTGTATCTCTCATAATTTAGTGATTTTTGTTAATTTCCACAGCTGTTCTTATCTATTATAAAATATCAATAAAGAAACTCATAAATGTATTAGTATTAATATGCTTCTAATGTTAAAATGTGAGTGGCTGTACAATTGAACATAGTTGAATAACCTCAAGGTGGTAAAAAAGTATTAGACTAAATAGATAATCCTTAATATGGATAATTAACAGTTAATTGATCAAAACAGTTAATTATTTGGTATGAGTAAATGTCATAAAATTATAAGTAAAATATAAATTGGACATAAAACAACGTTAGGTAAATAAAAAATGCAGCAAGGGTGTGGCTGTCACCTGTGAGGGTGGAGTCATCTGTCTTTTACATATCCAACAACGAGTGCATGCTTTATCAAATTTTTACAGTTAAATTTGCTGCACTAGTCGAATTTACATCTAAGCTAGATAATTTGCAGATCAACTATGATAAACCAATAAAAATATGATTGCTATGTAGAACTTAACTAACGCTTGACCTGAACTAAACAATCAATTAACGATACTATCGAAGTAAGGAAGATGGTGGGAGATTTTATAACTATGTGGGCAACGTTAAAGGAGCCAACTTCCAAATATAAGGTACATAACTTATAATAGTTCTAGGCACCACTACAAAAAATTAATTCTAATAATAATTACGATCTAAGGATAGATGATACAACAAAAATAAACCATAAAATGAACTGTAGAACTATAATTAATGAATAAATATTTTTTGTTAACTTAAAACGTAATATTGTTTTATCAATCTATAATTTTATACTAGGAACAAAAGGTTCAGAAGTAAAAAAAATTTACTAATTCAAATTCCGAAAACTAGTTTGCCAAAAGTAAAGATTGTTTTTTTGTTCCTTGGCTACTTCTTTATGTCTGACTTTTTGGAGAAAATGTGCTCATTAGTAGAATTGAGAACTCATGAAAGTTATTTGGCCACACTTTATTGATAAATTCATACGGTTAAAATAAATCTTTAAAAGTGCACTTTCAATAAAGGGTTGTCCTTACTGTACCCTCCGTCCTTTATTTAAAACTGTCAGATCTATTTCTTTTTAAGTATAAGCGAAAGAGTTTTATATTGAATGAATATTAAAATGTATTTGGCAATGTATCGGTTCTGGTGGTGCTCTTTTGTAACCCAGCTACTAGAGGACAAAGTGTTGGGAAGATTTTAGACGGTAGTTTCTATACCCGGTCATCTTAATACCGACATGGCGTCCTCTCAATGGTTGCTATCAGCGTGGACACTACTATAGAAGTCTGGGGTCCTTGTTGAGTGGTAGCCTGGATGCTGTGTAGGGGAGATAACTGAGTACCATGCTTGTCAATTAGCTTGAAATCAGACCAACACTTCGTGGTTCAAACTCCACGTAAATCTTTAGGTTCCTTAGTTGCCCTGGTGTTTGGGATATTAATAAATGGCTCTTTTTGATGAACAGTCAAACTCAGTCAGTAACCAGACTACACAAATCATCCACACTCATCCTATACTCACATTTGCCTTAAAATACTCAATTATTGAGTCGGCATCTCATATTTAAGAATCCAGTATAGTTTTACAATTTGCAAACACTGACGAAAATCCACATGTTCGTCTGAATTCTAGAAGTCTGATGACTACAATAACAATTCCACAAAGTGTGATCTGTGATTGTTATAGCTCCAACCTATATAACAAATGACACTAAAATACGTAATAAGTGGCATACAAAATACAGGATATGACGGTAAAACATCCACATAAAAAACTGTTAGCTTTGAAAAATATCATTTATCAAACTTTCTCAGAATCAATCCATCTATGATATTCATAACACTTTAAAGCATAAATAGCAAATGTATGAAAAACAAACGTCAATGACACTATGTCCATCTCATATAACCAGTACCTATTATCGGCCATACTCTATTTTACATAATCCAAGTTATAAAAGTGTTAATTCATGGTTTTGTTTGAACTTAACGAATCCACGACGAGTTAACGTTAGTAAAAAGTAATCCGGAAAAACGAATACAATTAAAATTTCATCAATTTAACATAATCCTGACAACTTAACAAATTACCATACGACTACAATAGTAACAAAAGTCCACGCCATAAACTGTATGTACTTCAGTAACAAACCACGATTTCCCATTATTGTGTTGACGACCAGTCATAAACAACCACGGCTTTGAAACGTACGGCTCTTGACGCTTTTATGGAACACTCTCACATAACGTAGAATGTGCGGAATGACTTTCTGAGTGAAAAAATTTTATTTTGTCTACCAGGTAAATAGTTAAACAAGGTGTTAAACAATATACAACAATTCAAATAATAAAAATTGTTTGAAAAAATACGTCTTGCAAGTATTTATAGTACAATAAAATGCGCTAGATCCACGTTACATAGATTACATTTCCACGTAATTACTCTTACAAATCAGAGATAATGTCCTAAATAGTTAGTTACATAATAGATTAATATATCCCGAGATGATGGTCAGAATTGTAGTGAAAAATATATAACAAACAAAGGAGTTGAAAATCTGATAATATAATGAGAAAGTGTTTCTCTTTTATGGAACGAAAATAACTCGTTGTGGGATGTAATTACTGTATGTTTGTCCCGAAGGGAAATCCCAATTTCCCGATCATCCTGTCACGTAGTGTGACACGTAGTTGAACTGAAATATTGGATCCTATCCTGTAGGGAAATAAGGAACGATCATTGGAGAGGTGAAAATAAAACCGGCTGTCATTTAAAGTGTTGGTATGGTTTTATATGCAGTAAAAAGAAAAAACCTCACCCAATTTAGGTTTTCAAGGAAGGCGTAATCAAGAAAAGATTTATTCAATCGTCACATCTCTAGAATAACCACCAGTTTGGTGATCTCTTAGAAACATTTTTAAAATGCAGCTACTACAAGTCTGAAAAATGTACACTTTCACTTTCAATGAAGTTTTAATAGAACTGCTCATCTTTGAACGATTTTCCCAAACAAAATGCTTTATCTATCAAGGCAACGTTAAGACCATTAGGTCCTATTTGTTATAACACTCGAGCATTAAAATATTAGTACCAGCTCTCTAATGGACGGATATTACCATTAAAATCCCACACGAGGCTTGTATTTTTTTTTCTCATGTTGACCTGCCGTTATATAAACAGATTCTGGGAAAATAAAAATATTACGTAACATTTAGTACCTTATAGTTACTTTCTGAGCAACTAATGAGAGGTCCCCACACATTAACGTATAAGGTTGCCCTAGTACGTCTTTTAAAATTCTTCTCGATATACTATTTTTTTATTATTATAATTAATTAGCCTACTGTTTTTACTATTTGTGGTGTTCTGACGTAAACAGGAAATATATGTTTTGTAATTATACGTAAACAGCACAAATAATTCAAAATATTCTCTAACTTAACAGTAAAACAAGAAACGGGTTTATTTGATACTTACTAGATAACAAGAAATTTCCTTTAGTGTAAGAAAAACTTATTCTGGAGATGCCAGTAAATAAAATTGATAGATTTAAATAAGAAATAGTGTTACTCATTGTATAACAACATAATATACTGAGATTTTTCAATACTGAATCATGTTTAAATTGTGTGAAAAATTATGATTAAAATATGTTATATTATTTATTATTTATTATATACTTCTGTAAATATTGTATCACTTTTGTATTGATGTGTTTTGTATATATGCTGTGGATGGAATAAATAAATTATTATTATTATGTTATAAAGAAGATATGAATATAAAACTGTGTTTATTACATATTTGAGAAATACTAAAAATGCATTATTAAAATATAATTTTATTTAAGAACAAGTTGTAATGTAAACATAGTTTTTTTTTTTTTATTTATTTATTTCTCTACACAATCACTTTTCAAAACGTTCAGCGATTAAGTAACTCGTGGGTTTAAAATTACTAACTGATTTTATATTAGTCCTTGCTTTTAACTTGAAACGACATTACCCTTCGCTTATCAGCATGCAAGCGAAAAGAATGGTAATATTTAAAATATTATTTCATATGTTTAATAAGCAGGTACAAAGCAGCTCGTCTTTGACGGTCGTGGTGAGTTTATCTCGTGAGTGTAGTGGTGCGAGGACTCCTTCCCTCCACCTAGTGAAATTGGAATATGGTTGGATGAGTTTAATATTTTGTCTATTTAATAACCTGCCGTACGTTTTGTTGAATTTTTCATATTTTTGCATTTATTTCGTGTCTCGCTGACTACTTTGTCTGTTTAATAACCTAATCTATGTTCTGTTGATTTTTTTCATATTTTTGTATTTATTTTTTTATGTCATTGATTATTGGGTCTATTTAATAACTTTCTCTGTGTTTTGTTGACTTATTTCATATTTTGCATTTATTTTGTATTGTGTATTATATTTTGTACAATTACGTTATGTTTTATAGTTTTTTAAGAACTTATCATTTTCAACAGTAATCTTTAGTATCTAGCATATAGTATTAAGTCTTTTCTAATTTAGAATGGGTTAAGGAAACAAATTTGTTTTAGATGTAGGCTAAGTTAGTAAGTAGACCTGAAAACGGCAGGAGTTTGTTATACCTGTCGAAACGTCGTGTTTGTTTCTTAAACACTCAAAGATTTGGAAATCTCAAAATATTATCTACATATCATGTACAATCCAATGCTAATAAATAGCTTTCAAACAAAAATCACTATAGTTGGTATATCTAAGAACATTCTACACCACTACTGACTAGTCCAATGTTTAAGCCTCTTACTGTAGATGAAGTAAGCCAATTCATCTCTGGGATTACGTCTAGCTGGGATGTGCTCTCAGATCCCAGCTACAATCAGATCCCAGCACCAATCACTGTAATTGGTAAATACGTCCAAGAACATACTACACAACAACTGAGGTGCTCAAGCTGTAAGCTTCTTACTAGAAATGACGTAAGACAACATGTAGCTTTAGAAATGCTGTACATCTGAGCTTGGGTGTGCTCTTAGGAGAACTCTATACGGGTAAAAACTTTCTCCATGACGAATGACAAGGATATCCTGTAAGCCTCTTATTCCTGATGACGTAGATCAACGCATTGCTGTGGAATTACGTCTTAGCTTAGTTTTGCTCTCGGACGAAAACACAATTACTGTAGATGATATGTATAAATTGAGACGTTTCTAACAAATTAGGTCAATATGTAATGGTATTGAATAATATTTATTGTAATCAAATTTCAGATAATATTAAAAAGGATTAAAATAGTTTGCTCTATTTAAATCATATATTTCAAAAGTTTTTGTTGTTGTTGTTTGTATATGTTGGTGTATGAGTTATGTTTGTAAAAATAAGAACTATACCCACTTATTTCTTAAAACCCCTGCTATGATTATAGAAGAAATGTGTAAAAATAAAAAGTTAAAACCAAATAAAATAAAAATCAGACGTCACTTAAGTTCAATAAATTGTAAGTATAAGGAAGTAAAATGCTGGTTGTATTTTTTATTTAGTGTAATTTCAGTATATCATTATCGAATACCAAAACCAAAGTAATTTACAGTAGGAAGACGAAATTTATCCTCTCTGGTCTGAGGATCAAATCTCTCAACTCAATATCTTGAAGATTTATGGTTGTTTGATATTACGAGATATAACTGTTATTAACTGAAGTTTTAAACACTTTTTATATTTAATTTTCCTTTGCTCAAGTTATCATTTAACTAGTAACTACTTCGTCTAGGAATGCAAAGGGAATTTTTTAATTTTGCCATTCTGAAATTTTTGAAGTATATATAAGCAAATACAAAGTCACAATTCCATCATACGCATCAAAAATCATTCCAGAACTACATAGTGCTATTGTGTTTTGTAAAAGTACAATTTTAAAGTTTGATTTCTTATTTCAGAGTGAAAGAACAATAAAATACAGTTTATTACGTCGTATAAACTGCTGTCGTATATATGTTTTCTGCCATATAAGTAGCTAGTTTCAAATTAAAATTATTTCAACGCATTAAGACAATTTACAAAGTTGTCTTACAATCGTTAATCTATCAAACTGAAGTACAAATGATTTAAATGTATTTCCCATTGTAAGTGTCATTCACTTACTTGTATGTCACAGTACCTACTTGGCATTTGTCTTTTATTAATATGACGAATAACACTATGTTGAATATTATATTGTTGTAATATTTATCCATGCCTTGAAAGGGAGATAGCAGCCTGAATTTTATGTCCACCTACGATATAACTAAGACTTAAGCATTTTATTGTGGCTGTTGTTTACTGCCTAGGGGGGCTAAAATTCGATGTAAATATAGACGTTAAATAAATTGTTCTTCTGTTCAGAAAAGCAAATTACTCGATTCAAAGGAACAAAATAAAAAGAAAGGTGATACTTTTACTATAAAAAATGTTTTCAAATTTAAAGCGTGAATCCTAACAGGTTCATTAAAAAATGAACCCAGTAACCGTTTTCAGATTACTATGCAAACGTTATTTAGAATAACAAATACTTTATTTTTCAATCAATCAATGTGTCTTTTTCACGTCAATCAATCAATACATCACCTTTATTACTGTTCTTAAGACTATTATGTACACAATTATTAATAATCTTAATGCACCACGGATACAAAAACCAATATTTATTATTGGCATAATCTTTATAAAAAACACATTAATCGTTATTATGTAAGAATAATTTCAATTAATTATCAATTGAACATAATAATTAAAAGGGTTGAAGTTTCATTGTAAATAAATAAAAGTGATATTTTCTGCTCCTAGGAAAAATTTTACCAGCTTTGATTTTTCACTTGATTTTTATTTTTTTATTTATTTATTCATAAGACGCCGATCGTCAAGATATGGGCGAATATGGATTTCGAATGAGTGTGATGAATTTAGATGAGCGAATGTAGTCATTGTTACAAACTAAGGCCGACTACTCCTTAGAAAGTGTCATTAATTAATAGCCCAATGACAAATGAACAGCCGGTGATTATCAGCTGATCCTTCTCAAAATGTATTGACTCTGATTGGGATCGAACTGAGAACCTTAGCACATGAAGCTGGGATTGAACCAACTACGCTACCGACCAATTTTAATTAACTATTTTAGCATTAATTAATTATTTATTGTCAATATATTATTTTTATTTATTCTTATTGATTATTTGCTATTTTCTGTAAGTATAAATAGATTAACCATTCACTAAATCGTCATGAAAATGGTATTATTACAGGGATTCAAGCTAAACGATTAATACCAATAATTAAATAAAGCCATTAACTTTTAATTAAAGCTATTCAGATCCATGGAAAATAGTTAGCTCTTAAACATTTGCTAAGAACTTAATAAATTAAATTATAAATATATTTGTATATATGCACATCAGACACCCAAATTATTAAATAGTCATACACAATAATTTAGCCTTCCACCCAGGAACAATCGCAAACATATCTTTACCTAATCAAAGAAAAACCAACTATCCCATGAGAAGTTATTTATAAATATTAATTTAAAGAATGATGATCGTTCTACAGAACTGTAGTTTCCCTTTTTACTTTAACATATGTTTTGGTGGCAGACCTGTACAAGACATTTACGTGTCTGGTTGTACTAAACTTAACAGGAAGGGTCCAGGTCCAATTAGGGTTGAGCTCGGCTTCTTTACCACTAAACTCTTAAAACAATTACGGGCTAAATGAATGTTGATTCGTAAACTTTTACCATCGCATACAGTTCTGTGCTGGTTATAAATAAAATGTTATAAGTTATTTCTTTAAGGTAATTCAACATTTATGACAGAATACAACAACATGCACGGAACATTACTCAATAAATACTGTAAAAGTTGTAATCGTTATATTTTAAATACTGTAAAATTTAAACAAAATAAAAAATAACAAGAGATTATTTAACAATACTTTAACTAAAGGACGATGCGCTTCCCTTATTCACATACAGTATAGAGCAGTTTGAAAATTGAAATCAATGGTTTTATATACTTAGATCTATTCATAATGTATTATATTAACTCAACTCATAGCATATCAATGTTAACCACAACGAAATATTTACATAACAGTGATGTTACCCCATATCAACCAAGGCGTGACCTTCCCTAAAGTATAGGGCTGAGACCCCATCCAATTACATGTATATTTAATTTTTTCAGCCCTTATACGCTAGTGAAATTTTTAACTTTGATTGTTACACTGTTATGGAAAAACGGTCCTAACCCATCCAGCTAAATTAGGTTGCCCCCCCCCCCCCCAAGGGAATGGAGTCCATGACATCCCGCATTGAAGGCAGGAGTACTAGAGCCACTAGGCTAGGAGATACCCATTAGTGTACAAAAACTTTCCACATGGCTCACTGTTTAAAGAAAGGCGTCCAAGCAAGAACACTTGGTACATGACTATTGCATTTATAAATCTACTTTTCGGAGTAAATAACATTTTTGTCATTTCAAAAATTCAAACCAGTGTCATTTCTTTTAAGGGTAGACACTTCGGGATCAGATCTTGTGGTACTGTGTTTTCCTAATATAGAACTTTAATTAGATGTACTATTCGACCTATGTTCTCATTTAATATTTTCTTCTGACTCCTTGCCAGCCGGGTCCCTGATATAATAGAAAAGTTTTTTCTTCAAAAAGTAGATATAAAGAGATTTATCAGATTAATGAATATTATTGATAAAAGTTCGATAGACAGGAGTCGATGGAAATTTTCCATCATTGTGTGAAGAAACCGTACTCGATATTGTGACTTGGTAGAAACTAAATTTTTTTAATGTATTTAATCTAAATTACATTTAACTAACCTGTGTTATTGAATAGGAACTGTAATGATTATATTGACACTAAATTATAAAAATTAAATAAATGTACAATGGAAAACTGTAAATTCTAGTTATGGTTGACTCTACGTTACGACTAGAACTGAGAATGCCGAGGTATTACTAATACAAACTTCAATATAACCTCATAACACGTTCAAACAGTAACTTCTCCGAGATATCGTTTCAGGTAAGAACAGTTACAATGTCACTGTGAACGTGACTTCTGTTACAAACGGATATCGCCGTTCCTTCCCAGGACATTCTCCTCTTTCCTTAAACTACGATTAATACTTAGTACATTTCAATGTTTAGGGATATTTTCTTAACATTTTCTAAATATATGTGAAAAATTGTTTATTTTTGTGTTTTATAACAGTAAAATAATATATAATTTGTTAGCAGAAAATGACACATTAATGGAGTGGCCATAGCTAAGGGCCTAAGGTGGTGGCTTGCCACGCAGTCTGGTCCGTGTTCGAGTCCAAGTTTGACCATGAAGTCATTTCTGTTTGCTTTTACATGTTTTGGAGGTCCGGTAGCCCAACGAGCCAACAAATCAAATTTCTCCTCACTATAAACCATACAAAATGTAATTAATTTGTTTAAAATATTTGTAGATAATTTATCTAAACAGTTACTTTTACCTCGTTTGATAATAAATTATTTAAATTTTGTTGTCTTCATTTTTACTCACAAAAACTAAACGCTACAATCATGAACAGAATTAAATTTAGTGAGGAAACGTGGTTAAATAACACCCTTTTAAAATTGCAGTTATTGTTGACACAAAATTTACCTACTAAGATATTCTATTGCGTCAGAAGAACAGCAAAAATCATATTTGTTGTCAACTCTACACACCTACTGAGTTATATTATTATTAAATATTGTATTT
This sequence comes from Stictocephala bisonia, assembly GCA_035578905.1. NCBI lineage: Eukaryota > Metazoa > Arthropoda > Insecta > Hemiptera > Membracidae > Stictocephala > Stictocephala bisonia. Next base: position 3,617,249 of record JAQJVL010000023.1, read on the forward strand.
CACTAAAAAATATAATTTTACAAAAGAAACTCTACAAAGGGGATACACCCTGTATCTGCTGGTGATAATGTCTATTCACTTTATATTCTACTTAGAGAGTTTATCCGAAAGTATTATAGTTTAAAGATTTAACTATTTCAATTTATTTAGTATACTCGAAGGCTAAAAATTAATTTTCATGGTAACACGACTTTTGAATGTCATAATCTACCCTTCACACGCCTGAAACTTTAACAGCTATCCATCCTCCCTTGAGGAACATCTGATTTAGTTCAGGTTTAATATATTTGGACTGGTGCAATTAGTATCAACTACGTTTTTGCCCTAATTTAAAGCTTTATTGCTAAAGTTGCACTAGGGTAGCGAGGGTTTAAGAACTTTGTACATGGGTCCCATATTATATATATAGACTCTTAACGTTATAATCAGACTATTTCCATGTGCACTTGTTGGTGGGAAATGCACGCAATACTAATAAATTTTAACTATACTTAAGTCAACAACGGCAGTTCCTGCTAAGAGCACATCAGTAACTTACTACCACTAAGCATTAAGCTTATAAAAGACTATCTGTACCTGCACGCTTCGCCGGTCATAATATTAAGTTTGATTACAAAATATAAATGTGCAGCAACCTTTCATTTTACACAGTATCCAATTTAGAACAGCTGATGTTATGTATAATTTACTACTGTACTCATGTAGTTTTAATTTAAAAGTTTAGCCTAGTACAATTAATTTTATTCGATTTGTTTTTATTCAACAGCTGTTAATCTATTAAATCAATAAATTAATATAGCTCCATAATAATACCATTGGAATTTTGGATACCAGTGGGACGGAGTACTGAGGTCGGAGAGGAAAAGCCTTTCTTAGCGAGCCTCTAGGGACCAAGATAAACCAATATACAAAATTTAAGGTCAATTGTACGTACAGTTTTGGAGAAATAGTGATGAGTAGTAAATGGCATTCATATATAGAATATTAAATTTTAAATTTTCCAATTGAAATCAGTTTGTTCACTTAGATAAAAGAGTTTCAAAGTGTATAGAAACTGTAAGTCTACTTTTAGAGGGCACAAACTACTACATCAATAAAATATTATGTTTCTTGCCATGTTTAGCCATGTACTTTGATCTGGCTATGCATGTTTAAAACTAAATTTTTAATTTTACGATTGAAAACAGTTTGTTCTCCTAGATAACAAAATTTAATTGTCTAAACGAATCTGTAAGTCTACTTTTAGAGGGCACAAAGTACTATATTTGACTCTGAATCAATAAAATATTGTGTTTCCCACCATGTTTAGCCATGTCCTTTGATCTGGCTATACATGCTTTAAAACTCAATTGTTAATTTTCCGATTGAGAACAGTTTTGTTCTCTTAGATAACAAGGTTTAATAGTCTAGACGAATCTGTAAGTCTACTTTTAGGGGGCGCAAAGTACGGTAATTGACTCTGAATCAGTGAAATATCGTGTTTCTAGCCTTGTTTAGCCATGTACTATGACCTGGCTATACATTTTTTCAGATTAAATTGTATATTTTCCTGCATATTTTCAATTGTAAATTGTATTTGTACACACCTGCTGCTGTGTGTGTACCGTACTGAGGAAATGTTGGAGTCAGGTCCTTTCAATAATAAACACTTCAGATCCGTATAAAACGAGTAAGAGGGGATTGGGTGGGGATTATTGATTCCGCTGACAGCAACACTTCACAACAAAGCCCTCTAAGGGCACACCTGCTGCTCTGTGTGTACCGTACTGAGGAAATGTTGTAGTCAGGTCCTTTCAATAATAAACACTTCAGATCCGTATAAAACGAGTAAGAGGGGATTGGGTGGGGATTATTGATTCCGCTGACAGCAACACTTCACAACAAAGCCCTCTAAGGGCACACCTGCTGCTCTGTGTGAACCGTACTGAGGAAATGTTGTAGTCAGGTCCTTTCAATATAAACACTTCAGATCCGTATAAAACGAGTAAGAGGGGATTGGGTGGGGATTATTGATTCCGCTGACAGCAACACTTCACAACAAAGCCCTCTAAGGGCACACCTGCTGCTCTGTGTGTACCGTACTGAGGAAATGTTGTATTCAGGTCCTTTCAATAATAAATACTTCAGATCCGTATAAAATGAGTAAGAGGGGATTGGGTGGGGATTATTGATTCCGCTGACAGCAACACATCACAACAAAGCCCTCTAAGGGCACACCTGCTGCTCTGTGTGTAACCGTAGTGAAAATATGTTAGGGTCAGGTCCTTTCAATAATAAACACTTCAGATCCGTATAAAACGAGTAAGAGGGGATTGGGTGGGGATTATTGATTCCGCTGACAGCAACACTTCACAACAAAGCCCTCTAAGGGCACACCTGCTGCTCTGTATGTACCGTACTGAGGAAATGTTGTAGTCAGGTCCTTTCAATAATAAACACTTCAGATCCGTATAAAACGAGTAAGAGGGGATTGGGTGGGGATTATTGATTCCGCTGACAGCAACACTTCATAACAAAGCCCTCTAAGGGCACACCTGCTGCTCTGTGTGTACCGTACTGAGGAAATGTTGTAGTCAGGTCCTTTCAATAATAAACACTTCAGATCCGTATAAAACGAGTAAGAGGGGATTGGGTGGGGATTATTGATTCCGCTGACAGCAACACTTCACAACAAAGCCCTCTAAGGGCACACCTGCTGCTCTGTGTGTAACCGTAGGGAAAATATGTTAGGGTCAGGTCCTTTCAATAATAAACACTTCAGATCCGTATAAAACGAGTAAAAGGGGTTTGGGTGGGGATTATTGATTTCGCTGACAGCAACACTTCACAACAAAGCCCTCTAAGGGCACACCTGCTGCTCTGTGTGTAACCGTAGGGAAAATATGTTAGGGTCAGGTCCTTTCAATAATAAACACTTCAGATCCGTATAAAACGAGTAAAAGGGGTTTGGGTGGGGATTATTGATTTCGCTGACAGCAACACTTCACAACAAAGCCCTCTAAGGGCACACCTGCTGCTCTGTGTGTAACCGTAGGGAAAATATGTTAGGGTCAGGTCCTTTCAATAATAAACACTTCAGATCCGTATAAAACGAGTAAAAGGGGTTTGGGTGGGGATTATTGATTTCGCTGACAGCAACACTTCACAACAAAGCCCTCTAAGGGCACACCTGCTGCTCTGTGTGTAACCGTAGGGAAAATATGTTAGGGTCAGGTCCTTTCAATAATAAACACTTCAGATCCGTATAAAACGAGTAAAAGGGGTTTGGGTGGGGATTATTGATTTCGCTGACAGCAACACTTCACAACAAAGCCCTCTAAGGGCACACCTGCTGCTCTGTGTGTAACCGTAGGGAAAATATGTTAGGGTCAGGTCCTTTCAATAATAAACACTTCAGATCCGTATAAAACGAGTAAAAGGGGTTTGGGTGGGGATTATTGATTTCGCTGACAGCAACACTTCACAACAAAGCCCTCTAAGAGCACACCTGCTGCTCTGTATGTACTCCGTACTGAGGATATGATATGTTGGGGTTAGGTCGTTTCAATAACAAACACTTGATACTAGTTCTGTTATATTTTTGAAAATTTTTGGGGAAAAAATATTTTGCTAGATAACAAATAATCCATTTTCGTATGCAAGTAATAAAAGTATACACTATTGCTTTTTACAACTATACCTTATTTAAAATATTTTCAAAAAGGAATACTCTCTATTTTATAGAACAAATTCAAATAAGTCAATAATTAATTATAACTAGGACCTACCAAAATACCTATGAGAAACTATTGTATTTTAACATTTCAGCCTAACATCAGAATATAAAGTACTTTGATTCTTACGTTATTTTTTTCGATTACATCAACTTATCCTGCTTTGACTGCTATAATTTAGGATAACAATAGACTAGCACTATGCTTAGTTCTGAGCTAAATAACTACAATGTTTTATACAGAGGAACATTTTAATATATTACATCGAAATATGCAAGTACACAATTTGTATGAAAATATTTATATAACGTTTACTGAAACAGAGTGTATGTTCAACGAGTTATTGACGATATCCTCAAATACCACACTATATGCATAAATATTTTAAATTATATTTTTCAACAATAATTGTTGTTCATAACCGCTTATCTGTCACAGGAATATATTGTGCAGTAATCTGATATATCGGCAGACATCGGTTTATGTGTCCGTTCAAAATGGACGTGTCTGGTCTATTTAGTCGGCACTAGTGGTACAGGGCTGTAACCCACCTACATGTGCACAAAGTGCACATCACCTCTTCCAGTCTCTCCTAACACTAACACGCCGTTCGCTCAATGGCTGCCATCAAGTCTGGCGTGTCCGTGTTGAGTGGTAGTTAGGGTCCGGATGTTGTGTAGTGAAGATAACTGAGTATCACGCTTGTAAATTAGCTTAAAATAAGATTAATACTACGTGGTTCAGATCCCACGTAAATATATAGGTCTTATTTTATTGGCCTATTAATAAATGGGTACTTATAAGGAACAGTCAACCTTAGTTATTAACAATAATTATACTAATTTCATCCTCATAATCACACATATCTCTACGACAGGCACCTTAATGATGATGAATAATGAGAAAGAATGAGCAATGTGCTCACTGATGGCCCCTACAAATTTGAGGTTTTAGGCAGTAAATAAACTAAAGTTAAAAAAATACACAAATGTTGGCATATAAAACTACAAAGGATATTATTATTGCATTTTGAACTGAATGATCATCGTCCTTTCTAGTTACAATTTCCCCTTGATTAAATCAAAAATAACCTCAGACAGTTAAAATCTCTATATTCTACTAGTAGCCTACACCTACACCCCTCAGAAGCCCAATGCTTGGCCCGTGATCAATCTAAGCTTGGGTTGTTCACTGAACTCCTAATGACACTTAACACTGACTTAACACTGACTAATGGCTTAAGTTAAACCGATGTTGAACATCGAACATCGATCTGAAGTACGGGGTTGGATTGATTAAGGCAAATACCTGCTGCTGTTTTTACTCAAGGGTTATAGTTATGCTATCATTAATATCCACCTTATCTAATACTTAACGTAGTCAATATATTTAATTACACTCAAATTCCTAAAATATTATGAACATTTAATTATTAGCAAGATACTCATTTATTATGTATTTTTCTGAATTATGCAAACTAATTGGCATGAGCTAATCTAACTCCTCAATTACCGTATGAGACAGTACAAAATGTAGCTATACTATATAGATATTTTCATTACTAAATAAAACAAAATTTTGTAATGAAAAATTTGTTACATTACTAAAAATGAAAATTTTATGAACGACTCATTTAAATGTTTCAGTGAATTGTATACACTTTAGGAATTTTATGATATAATTAAATTTTAGTGTTACTTATTGTTTATTATTTTATAGTATTAGTCAGTTTTTGGGTGTTTAGTAATATTATGTACATACACAATACATTGTTACTTAACTAGTTAAAGCGACATAGGACTTTATTCCATGAGCCATAGATTATTTTATTGTTTTATATTACTTAATGACTAATTGAATACGTAGAGAACTTCTGCCTAAATCTCTCCCCAGCCATTCCCACTACAGTTTTTGACAGGCACTTTTTGTTTAATTTGAAGTGCTGCTGAATATATATGAAAATCAAACATCAATATTTTGGAATTACGGTATGGTTTGACAATTATATATAGCATCACTATATTACATTAATTCTTGTCGTAGAACTGTTTCAATTAACATAATTCGTATTCAATTTTGAAACAAAAGAATAAAACCCTAAGCCTTAATACTTAAATATTACAAAAATATAGTATTTACAAAAATTATATTTTTGTTGAATACAATTTTCATAAATGCTGTTATTTTTTACATTTAACTACATATCGCAGTTATAGTTTAAAATATATACTTCCATTCCAAAGTGTATACATTATTTTATTGTAATATCTATTAAATTATATTGGCGTAAAGATATTCAAACATGAAGTCTTTTGCTGTTACCCGATTGAAAATACAAAGCGCAAGATAGGGATTGTGAAACTTTTAATGAGAGACATTCTTCTCCTGGCAAGCATCCTCTTTCAATGATGTATCCTTTCAGGGTTATAAACTACTTTAACAGTTTTCTTGGCACTTGAATTCACTGAAACTGAATAAATTTGTAAGGTTAAGAGAAAAGGTTTAGATACCTTGATTATTTGTAAGGAAGGATTGCGACTGACCATAAATATTTAGGCACATATAAAAAAATAGTGTATAACGATTTATGTATAAAATTATTTCTAAACACACTAAACATTTTATAGACGTGGCACTGTCTATCGTTGTAAGGATTAGTTGAACATTATTTGAAAATAAAAAACACAGAATAACGATAGTATTTGTTCGATACTACGGGTTATGATCATTGGATAGTTAATATCACTTAAAATTATATCTGCTGGACGTTTATTAAAAGTAAAGTTCTTACTTAAGCTGATATTAGAAGGGTAATCCAAACTGCATTCTGTGAAATATGAGCCCTCTAAACAAAATAATTCACTAGTTTATTGGAAAATAAAAAACAGAGTACCGGAAGTTGTCCATCAAGAGACCGGAAGAGGGGCATTACACCTCCTGGCTGTCTGCCATTTTCCTCTGATATTTTTTATCTAGTACCAAAGGTTATAGTGTTGGTAGTGCCACTAATTCGGTGTAAAGAACATTTCTAATCTTTTACAAATATAACAGAGATTTTATATCGTCAACATAAGGATTATTTTTATGTAATATATAACAATACATTTACTGTGATCAGTTACTTGACATTATTTGCGACTTATTTTGTTCACAATCTCAATTATCATTTCTGTTTCTCATAAACAATGGGTAATATATTAACTCAGTAAGTGCATGGTCACTAGTTTATCATATATGTCTATCCCATGGTAAAAACTAATATGGGTAATACACATTTTATATCTATGACCATTTAGAACAACTGATAAGTAAATAATAGTAAAGTTTTAATATTTCGATACTTTTAACCTAGTTGTTATCAATAAAACTATCTATGAAAAAGCAGCATTGATGAAAAAAAACAAACAAACGAATCATAATCTACAACACTGCTTTTGTTATACAAAGTAAATTTGAAAACTTGGCACAATTTATATTTTCCATACAATACAGATTTGTTAAACCTTAAATTAAAATAATTCTAGAAAAAGAAATTGGGTTGGAATGAAATTGGGTAAAATATGACAGATGGAAATTTTAGTGGAAGAAACAGGACCAATGTTGTGCTACCAATACCGGATAGACTTCAACGATTACTGGTTTTATATAAAAGGCTGATGACCAGTTTAGATTGTACCTATACAAACAAAATGTTTATAAATCAAAACCACTTCATATCACAAGCTAAATTAAACTAAAGATCCCGCTATAAGAATTAGAATCCCAATTTCGTTTGTAATGGGAAAATAAGAAATGAGATACTCGTATAAACCTCAGTTTAACTTTGCTTTTGTTTTACCTTTACACTAAGTTTAATTTACAACTCCCTTATTAATTTAGAGAATTATTGTTTTATGTTAATTTTTAAGTTTTTTTGTGGGTTGCCTCATATATTTAAATATAAAACCCACAGATGAATAATACGCTTGCTTTAAAGAATGATTAATCATACATAATTTACAATAAAAAGAAAATAACCACTCTAATATAAACATATTCATTTGAGTAAAATATATGTTTATGGCTAGAAAGTGTCCCCCCCCCCCCCAAGAAAAGGCAAGTTAAAACCAGTGAATTAAAACATTAATAATTGATGAGCATGCACTTTAAGAAGTGTAAATATTTCAAACACTTGCCTTGTGCAATATATTTATTGGCTTTAATAAGAATTCTTTAATTTTAACTAAGAAATTTTATAATATGGAGAACTTGTATAGTTCGTCAGTTTATGTTCAATATTCACAGATTTAATCCAGCCAATTAAAAATATGTAAGGGCTGTATCTACAGATAGATTGCCGAGCAAGAGGAGTGTGTAGCGAGGAAAATACCTTTCCCGAAAATACACGTGGTTATTAATTTACCTTCCTCTTACAGCAATACACTGACTGATACAGTTTATATTACACGTTCCTTTATATATTGATCAACAAATTTATATTGAACAATTCTGTGTTTTATCCTTTCTAGTATTCATTAGAAAGATACACACTTAATATACATACTGATCTCTGTTTTAATCATTATTTATTTATTAAAAAAACTCTTTACTTATTTTAATTACTACAACTGGTAGTAATTTATTTTATGAAACGAATTTTCAATAAAATACTGTACTCATTGTTTTATTGTGATTTTTCACTTTTATATATAAAAAAAAACCGCTAATTATAACGAAATGCTAGTGTCTTTGATGAAGTGGTAAGTGCAGAAAGCTTTTGCCAAGTTACCCAAATGAAATGAATTGTCGTGTGCTACCTGCACTTACAATCTTACTTCATCAAAGAAGTGAAACTAAGATTTCACTATTAATAGCGTTCCAAACCTAACTTAATATAACCTAAGCAAACCTAACCTAACCTAACCAACTTAACAAAACCTAACCTTGCAGTTTTCGTAATCTGGACAAAACTGCACACCGCTTCATTTACGAAAGGAAATATTCTTCAGTTTTCCTCATTTCCATGGTTTTGTCATTGAAAAAATCATATTAATGAAAAAAACTTAGCCAACAAAAGTTATCGATTTTATATGTGGTGTCTGTAAGACTGGCTTTTAGAGTAATAGCTTAGTTAATTGAATAACTATGTGACAAGGAACCTCCATCAGTGTTTCCAACAAAACTTCTGTTTAACTGTTTAGAACGTTGTAGAGCATCTAACATAGACAAACTAACGAATCAAATTTTGACTGCATATGAGAGTATCATATGCATTTTAATTATTTAAATGTATATTAAGTAGACTGAAAATCTCAAAGGTGTTTTATATGTAACAATTTAATAGGTTTAGTTAATGCTAATTAATTAATAATCTTTTTTAAAAATACTGAATTGCTATATAAAGTTTGTACAGTATCTTAATTTATTTTAATATGGTTTTATGGCCAATTAAAATATATCTGAGATTTGTCTGAAGCTTTTATCTTTGGGAGACATTCCTCAAATTCTTTTACACTCAAATCATACAAAAGATTATAGTTGCAGATGCAATGTCTATATTAAATTATTAAAAGGTACCACTGATTTTAAAATTTCAATTGTGAATTCAAATGTGTTAATTTACTTTAAAACTAAGACGATTATAGAATAAAAATTAATAAATTATTATAAAATTCAGCCCTGTCATAAAAAATAATTTAATACTCCACCGATACATGGATTTTGTATAGTATATCTGAAAACATTAAAAGCATTTGCTATACTTAACTCTGCATTTAGTTTTCAGAAAGTTTAACTTTGAATAAAACATTTCATGTTTTAGAAACTGGGTCTAAATAAGTTTGTTTCCGAGTAAAACTTCACTTATTAATTGCTATTAATCACTTGGATAAGAGAGTTTCGTTAATTCTGTCAACAGAGTTTGTGATCTAATTTAATGTTTTAAAACATTATCAAAGTATCTCTTTTTTATTTACCTTCAACATTTATCGTAGTAAATGCATTTTGCTTGGTTTCTGTCAACATTAAACTGAATAAACATTGTGACCAAAAAGGAGTAAAATACTTCCTATTTCCTCAAATGTATTTAAAAAAATAAATATTAAGTTTTATTATTTAGAAAATATATATATATATTTTTGCAATGTTTCTATGTTTTCAAATGTTATCGGGAATATATAACAATAATGTATGATATTTATTTAGTTTAGAAGGTGCAACAGTTGTTTACGTGACACTATGGTAAAGTGGGATAATCTACTGTACATATATGTAGGTTGTTCATGGTCATAATGTATCAGAGCAAAAAATAATACTGAAGGAGTTTTCCCACAGAAAAAGTTATGTTAGAAATGTTTATTTGGTGATATGTTGGTTTAAGTTCAAAATTAATAAGATAAAAATGTAAAACAAATGTTCTGCTGTCCTGATGACTATTTGATATGTTACCTACACGGCCGATAATATATTGTTGACTTGTGTTGTTATATTTCTTTAAGAAGTTTGAGCGATGTGTTGTACTGAAATGATTAAAATTGTTCAAAATAACACACAATCACACTTCACTTAATTTTAAAACCTTAATATTCTCGTACAAAGATATTAAATGGTAGCTAAAATAATTTCAAAACTTGAGAAAATCTTTTTTGATAGTTTCTGAAGTCACTGTGAATTAAATAAGTCACCAAATAAAACGACTCCAAATAACAAAAATAAATTACTATTTTTTTAAGTTAGACGATATAAACAATCAGCTACTTACGAGATGAATAAGTAATGTTTCATTAAGTAAAACAATAACACATAAAAATTGTTATTGTTAGACGATAAGATCCACTGAGTAAATTTGGATTAAGCAGACAAGTCACGCGAAGTGGATATTAGTCATCGCTGGAACAGAGGGAATAAATGGAAAAGGAAGAAATCAATCAGGTACAAACAAGGAGGACTTTGTGACTGGCATTCATTTGGAGTAATCGCGTTCAACCATCTCGTTGATAACCCGTCATGAATTTATGGTGAAACTAATGAAATTTATAATACAACAAAGAATATAGTGTACTGTTATTGATAATTAATAAACTCCCCTTTATAATAGTGATCCAATATCTTAATAATAGTTTTAAAAGTAACTTTATGCTATAAATTAATATATGAAGCTGATAGATATATTAAAATATATTACATATATGGTTGGTTTATCACCAGAGAGTTATAACAAGTTGAGTGTGGTGTGTCAATGTGACCTCATTCATATTTCACCACACCCAGCAACGACGACTACGTGATTTATCAAACTACACACCTAGACATTACATCTGGGGTTGTGCTGTAACACCAGAGAGTTATAACAAGTTGAGTGTGGGGTGTCAAGGTGACCTCATTCATATTACACCACACCCACGCAACGACGACTACGTGCTTTATCACACTGCACACCTAGACATTACATCTGGGGTTGTGCTGTAACACCAGAGAGTAATAACAAATTGATAATAATAATATTTTTTACGTGAGGCATTTTAAATATAATGCAAAAGTAAATTAGCTGGTTTAAATTTAACATTCATATACATAAAGGTGACATTCATACATACAAAAGTTGTTGCTTTCACTCTTTCCTCATTTATTCACATTTTCTCCTCTAGCCTCACTCGGGATAGTTTTGTACGCAGTCTCCCAATTACATGCCATAAACTCGTCAGGCTTGTAAAAGGCTTCTTTGATTAAAATTTGTTTCAAACAAGATTTAAACGCCATACGCATCGAGGCACCTTTTATCGAGTTTGGCAATCGATTAAAATAAGTCCTTTGACGAAAAATAACTCCTGCCTGTGAAGGAGGAGTTTGGCAATCGTTCATGAACCACCGTTCTGTATTTTGCAGTTCGGTAGTTCTCCTTGCCTCTCGTCTCTTAGTACCTCTTACGAGGTCACAATTTTCTTTGAAAAAGAGACATGTTTCCAAAATATAAAGGCAGGGAAGTGTCAACAATTTCAGATTTTTGAATGCTGGTCTACAGGATTCTCTCCATTGCAGTTTCGCAACTATCCGGACTACGATTTTTTTGTAAAACAAATATCCTGGATAAGTTTGCGTTAGTGCAGCCTCCCCACAAGAGTAATCCGTATGAAAGGTGAGGGTTGAGTCAGGGGTGTCATGAACGATCTCAATCATATTTCACCACACTCACGCAACGACGACTACGTGCTTTATCAAAAGTGAGAATAAATATTTCCACGGTTTTATCAGCAACTTTACAAAGTTTAAATATTCTAAGGAATAAGTATCTTATTTACATGAAAATAAATCTAATTTGTTGTGCGTTTCACTGCTGAATAAATTCTTCGATATTATATTCAATAATTGTAAATCTAGAACCATACTGGAGGGAAGGGGTTAAAAAAGCTTTCAATTGGAACTTCAAATCAATAGACTTGAACGTTGGACTTAGTCTTTGTTCTCTATTTATATTTTAATTCGGTTTTACAATGTTATCCTTTTTTGTGGCTGGCAAGAAAACGCCATACGATATGTACAGTATTACCACTAATTCACAGTAAAGTAGGTCACTTTATCTATTTCGATTAAGAATACCGACTGAATAGTAAAACAAACATAATTAGCATCATCTTTTTTACTATTACAAAAAGCTTTGAGCAAAAACTGATCTAAATGTTTCTACTTGAAATCTTTATTTTTATATTTTTTTATTATTTATTTATACATTTCTAGGGCAAACACAATTTTACATAATACTATATTATACATAAAGAAATGTAGTCATCTTATTCCAATTTAAAATAATTAGAAAAAGTTCTATCAGAGTTACACAACAATACATTTTCAAATTCATAGTTAATGACACTAATAAGGTAATGAATATTATAATTTTTTTTGGGTAACGTTCTTCAAGGTCAAGACAGTTTCTGATTATGTCTCTTTTGACTTAACCATATATGAGGGGTATTTTACTGTTAAATTTTTGTCACCTTGATTAAATCTATTTTCTAGTTCTGTCTTAAGTTTATTGATATATTGTTGTTCCATGTCAGTTCTATCTCTGGAGACAGACATATTAGAGAAAGCACTATCTATTTCTTAGGTCAACTTTACTAAATTTACTGAGGAATAACTTGCGAATCTCAGTATTACTGGATATCACTTTGAGAGGACGTGTTCTATCTTTAGCCAGTTTACCAACAGAAAAAACATTTGAAGACATTGTTTTCACCGCCATTACTTTCAGGGGTGAAGTTATCTAGTAGCTTCTGGTCTCACTTTGGATAGGGATGAATTTATTTCAGGCACATTGTAGGTAATAATACTGAGGGCTCTTTAATCATTTAATTCTGCAATGAGTAGTTCTGGGTTAGTAACGTTATTAGATTTTTCATCCCCAATATTTTAAATCAAGTTTTCAGTCCTTCAAAACGACTGTTTTGTCACTTATTTCCTTTTATTTTATATTGTGCATTTATATGCCTATTTCAGATAATTAACTACATAACTACAAGGATACAACATTGGAAATGCTCTGTTTCTTCACTGAGTATCTGCTCTAAAACGGTTTCCATTTGTTGATTATAAATTAGTTTATTAGTGCAATGTAAGTAGTAAATCGTCCATTTACCGTAGATTTATTGATCATTAAATGTTTTAGATATAACCACTGTATGTTACATTACTCACAATAAAAAGGGGAATATATCAATATCACACAATTTTAAATATGTACAACCAACCTCAAAGGTAAACCCTTAAAGCATTTAGAACGATAAAACACTCTGATGTAATTTTTAAACGTAGTCAGTTTGGAAAAAGATGTTAAAGCAATATTTAATACAAAGGTTTATTTGAACAAATTGCAATAAATAGTTTAGCTGTATATTCCCTAAAATGTGTAGTCGAGGCACAATTCCCTTTTAACTAAAACAAGATGAGAGACACATAAGTTTGTAGAGACTGGTAATTTCTATAACATTGTGGCCTATAACGTGGTTTTGGTGCACCTCCCTTCCCCCTACCCTCAGAGGAGGGGTATCGGTGATTGAACTATGGTAATTACAGTGTGTTACAACCCTCATTTATGGCTCTTAGGCCCATAAACAACAGCCATGGTGAAAGGGTATAAACTTGTTTATATCATAGTCAGTGATAAAATAGGTTTAATTCCCCAACCTTGAACATTGGTTAACGATTACTTTTTCTGTATATTTAAAGTATTGTTATTCATTAACATAAGAAAGAGACAGTACTTACTAACATCACATAACATCACAAGAAAGGTGAAAAATATCTTTATTAGGAGTAGGAACAGACTTTTTTTTTAAAATAAACGTTCAACATCTTCTAAAATATATTTTGTGGGACGTAGAATCAGGTAGAATAGCTTTGATCTAATAATTTCCAGACTACCTGGTCTAAAAAAATATTAAAACTAAACTAAATAACTATTATGATTTATACACTGATTCATGGTAACTATGTGACACAATCTCCATTGTAAACATAATGTTTTCTTTGTCTCCCATGTTCACTATGTATACATTCACTATATTTCTCAACTATAAGAATAAAATATTAATCTTGTATTCTTACGATCTCATCCAATCTTATCTACACATTTCAACATTTTAAATGTCAACAAACTTCTTGTTTCTTTATCAATAGCGTAGTCTTATGATTATTTTGAAGATGTTAGACTTGATTCTCACTCCCACAAGAGTTTTCGTGCATGTTTAGTTAGAAAATGTAAACTCGCTTAGGGTCGAATTAAAAAGTTATACCATCGAATGTAGGGTTACAGGTAGACTACCAGAATATACAGAATGTTAACGAGGGTGAGTGTGCCAAAGTAGCTTTGTTGTACAATAACAATACAAAAAGATTAATGGTCACAGGCATCAATGTGATGATTTGCTGTAACCCAGCTACCGGGGAATATGTAGATGTGTAGATTGTTCTAGTTCTCTTGTTACCAACCCATCTCCAATCAATAGTTGCTATCAGACACAACTGATAAGGTATCAACGATCAACATTGATAAAGTCCATATAGGATATATATTAAATAAACATTGTCCCTGTAGATCAGGCTCCCAACCTTTTAGTACTGGAGTATCACCTGAGGCTTTTCCCGTCACTTTGCATACCACCAATTGTAGGCTCATCTATGAACTTAGTACTGTACATACATTTTGTTTAATCGAGGGAGGAAATATATTTTGTTTAGATTGCACATTTTTGTAAATGTTGTAATAATTGATGTTGTATTTTAAACATAAATAATAACAGTTATTCATGCAAAGTGTGGAATAGGTAATTTTATTAATATCCAGACAAGAATGAGTTTGAAATCTTTCTTTAATTGTCCAAAATTACGTTCTGAATCCAAAAATTATAAATTTGGTTGAAAATTTGGTTTTGGTGGTTAGTCATATTATTTAGTTGTTCATTTTTAGGATCGTCATACGTTTTTATTAAATTTACAAGCTTAATAACACAACTAATCGTAAGACTTCGAACGTATTCTTCGTATTCAGAATAAATTCCCATAATTTTATAACGCCACTATTAATAACGAAATTGTCTGTTTACAGCTTTTTTGACGAGTTAAACATAACCTATTTGCCGTTCACGGCGCGATTCGTGTAGCTGAAGCATTCTGTTCTGCTATCACAGTGTTACCAGTTACAAAACTGAATTTCCCTCTTTACAAGAAAATATTTACCACTTTGTCATCATTGACTTTATTTTCCTCGTTGTTTGAACAATTTGCATTCAATCAGAAATGGTCTCGCGTACCACCGGTTGGGAAACACTGCTTTAGAGATGGTTGCCAGATTTCTACGGTTGTTTGAAGAGAGAGAACTGACTATAAAAGGCCTGTCAATCAGTTAAATATACGTCCAGTAGTATGGGCTGTTTAGATTGTATGATAATCTTTCCATATTTTACACGCCTTTACTGGTATATTAATGAATATTCTTTTTCAATATTGCAACCTCCTCACTTAGACCGACTAAGGGGAAATTTATTGTTTTCCCCGCTGATTTCAACAGGAAGATGACTTTCAAAATATGTGCTTTATATTATTTATTTTTGTATTGTTTTGTTAACTTTTTTATGTATGTATAAATAATGTAATTTAATTATCTGTATTTATCAATGTAAATAATCACATATCATAAAGAGAGGAGAGGGAATAGTCAACTGGGTTGTCTATAGTTATGAACGTTTTCATTATTGTGTTAATGAATGAAAACACCTAACATATGTATAATAAATCAACAACTAAAGCAATACTTTAAAAGAATGATAGTCCGATATAATATCTATAATAAGTAGTTGCGTAACATATAAAATTTGTATGAACTATTAATAAAAGAAGACGTAAAAACGTTGGTTCAGTCACGTACCCGAGATCAGATGACTCTTCTCAGTTAGAATTTTCCTGACTTAGTTAAAGCACTAGATATCGTGTTCGTTCAAGGGAAGTTCTCATGTCTCCTAAATAAAATGACGCTTAGGAATTTAATAACAGCATACTTTCCAGCATCAATTTTGTTCATTTTTTAATCTTTAGGCTAAAAAAATAAAACTTCTACATTATCACAACTAGGATAATATATTTATGTAATATTACTATCCCCATATCTTTCCTAGTAATATTGCTAGAAATCATTCAACTTGACAACGAATATAATAAGAATATTAGTAAACAAACGACAATGTTACGAATGTATGTTATACTTGTCTTCTTAGTTTTGATTTTTAAAGTACAAACTGAACATGAAAATATTAAACTTATTTGATCCCACTAAATGTCACAAGTGAGTAAATTCAGCATGTTTAGTCTTTGTTACGTATTGATAAAGGTATCGTCTTGTCCACTTTGATGTATCGAGGGAGTATTTTATATGTTGTTACCAATAATCAAAATACAATGATCAATCAGTTTATGAGTTGTATTACAGTAATGTATCTCTTACTTATGGATTCATAAATAAAAAATCCCAAATATATCTATTTTTTCAAATCATAAAAAATCTTGCTATTTTATTACTATAGGCTACATTAAACAATGTACATTAAATAGGATTAGAAAATCATCCACCTAAATGTTATGAACAATGTTTTATATACGTTGTTAAAGATATCTATTTCACTAAATAACCAAGATAACATTTTAAAAAAATGATAATCTTCATATTGTCATTTTCTTGTAATGTAATAACACGTCTCATAAAAAATGTCATACAACAAATGAAAAAATCACGAATTAACGTTTGAGAATTTGTACGTAACATTTACATGCATTACATCTTTCTACACCAGCATTGCAGTTTATTACCAGGTAATGGTGTAGTAATATTTTAACTATTAATGTAAACATTATAGTTAAGATTGGTTAGCAGCATCTAAATCAGCTGACTAGTGCAACAAGAAAGTTTCTGTTAACACCTGATTTAAGACTATCTCAGAACTACTTTAGAACTATCAACTGTTATAAGTGTGTTGTACAATGTACTGGTACATTGCATTGTACATACTGTCACATAAATTATCTTTTCTTTGTTGTTTTTCATTCGATTTTCAAAAACGTTATGTGATTGGATTTGTGATGAAATGTTCTTTACAAATCTATTCTGTGTAATCTGTAATATAGTTATCGGTTTAAAATGTAGCAATTCAAATGATCATTTTGATTTGATTTGATTTGACAATTAAAATGAGTATGTCGTATATTTTGAAACTTGTAATACAGGAAAACCAATAAACGGATGTTTATTTTATTAATAAACATACAAAGTTTCAGCTTAATATAAGTTTTTGTTTTTGAGAGATAAATTTAAAAGTAAAAATTAAAACGAAATGGCAGTTTCATGGACAACCCAGGTGTTTTGGACACTTTCAATATGTTATTTGTGATTCTAAATGAACTAGAAACGATAACCAAGAGAGCTTATCAATGAGTTCAGAGACACCATGTATGGTAATTAGTTTTTACATCGTATAAAATATACATTTGCCTATTATTGTATATAGATAAATTTCCACAGTTAAAGCCATTACATGGCTTGAAAGTCTGCCACTGGTTTCAATCGGAATCCTTCCTTAAGCCCAATACTTGACCTGCAATCGATCTCGGCTTACATTGTTCAACGAAGTCCTAATGACACTTAACACTGACTAATGGCTTTAGTTGAATCCATGTTGAACAACCAACATTGATGTGAATTTAGTGAGATTGATTAAAGCAAATATCTGCTGTTGTTTATATTTTTAATAAACAAAAAAAGCATTTTTAGTATGACAGCAGAATTTTGTAGGCCTCAGGTTATACGAGAGACTTCGGTTATTGCATATAGGTAATTTTATCACAGAAGATAAGGGACATATTTTATATCGAACGATTTCCATGGAAACTTTTACCTGTTTTCCTGTTGACTAACGTTGATGTCGGTTTACTGAAGTTAGCTTATACAAGATAAAAAATCTTAGCCTACATAAATTGTTATTGGAACTAGATTATTTTTTAACATTCAAATAGTTTAGTTCAATGATTTTTAGGCTCAGATTGTTTTTTATGTAATCGTCTAATAAATTCTTAGCGAACTTGTTGGTTTATGATTAACATTTTGCAAAATATCTATTCCTTATGGTAAAAAGCTTAGTGCATTTTACTTAAGTTTCTTAGTATTTTTTTAAGTTTTTTATAGAATCAAAGTAATACTGTACTATTACTTTTACTCATTAATTTTTTTACTAAAAGGTTTACTTTGAAAATCATGCTTTAATCATTTATCTATGGTACCGTACTTTCGATATTATAAATTCTTTTTATTCCATTTTTATAGCATCTTTTGTAATATTTGTCTCTCACATCCTATAATAATAAATACTTTGTAGTTAATTATATATGAGTGAGTGGTATGTTAGTCCAGAAATTAAGGATGAATTAAATAAAATGTATTAAGACGAATAGAATTCTATCGATTTGGCCCATACATCACCATTGTTTCAAAAATGGAATGGTGCGCTAAAATATACGTACATTGTCGTGTAGAATGGTGGTCTAAACAAGGGGTTGCACTTTTGACACGTTCAATGACAGTGAGTTTGAGTCGAACTCGGCTGGAACTGTGATCCGTGCAACTGTATAGAGGCATTGGTCTTTAGTATAGAGGGAAGGACTTACTTAAATATAAGCAGTCTCCTATAAGGGAGTTGAAAGTTGACAGGTGCAGTGATTATAATATAGTTCAGTGGTTCACAACTGTTTTGCAACTTTTCACCTGTAATAAGAAGCCTTTTGGAATAAGTGCACATTGATTTTAATTAAAGAAAAACAAACATGTAAATCAAATTAAAACCTTAAAGGGTGTTACTAAAAAAACTTATTTAAAAGGACTGAATACTTAAAATGACATCAATTAAGGGAATTAAACTATACAAAAGCCCTAGAACAAAAGAAGTAGACATTCTAAAACATAATAAGAAATGCCTTATGTAACAATGTTGGTTAGACAATATCACATAGACGATAGATCAACAAACTATAATTTAAATTTTTAATATTTAAGTCTTTTTACTATTTAATATTTTAATTCAGCAGGCAACAGCATGATAACTACAAAAAAAAATAAACAAATTGGGCTCTAATAAAGGACAAAGAATACATTAATTTCCTCTTTGAATATTAATTAATATTATATCAAAAGTTATTATATTTATTTTTCTACCCTAACAAGACTAAGTTCGTGATAATAGAACCTGCTATTTGCCTAATTATATCTGTTCTGAGCAGGTTTAACTTAGGTAAAAGCAGTATTCTATTTTAGTCATAGATTGATACAAGTGACTTTCTGAGTAATGGCTCAGTTTAGTAATTAATTAGGTGACAAGAAACCTCCATCAGTGCTGCCAACAGAATTCCTGGCACTATTAGTTTTACCCTGGTGGGACACAATAATAGTAAAAACAGCTCTGCTCATGTTATGTGGATGGTATTGAAGTTTGTATTAAAAATGTATGCAACATTATTTATATTATGAAGTATTATATAAGTTTATAGCATTTAAATGCGAATACACAAGTACGGTGAAGATTTGTACCACTTTATGTCGTAGGGCCTAAGCGGCCGGTGTCATTACTAACAACTAAAGCTTTCGGTAACGCCCGC
Source organism: Stictocephala bisonia (assembly GCA_035578905.1). NCBI lineage: Eukaryota > Metazoa > Arthropoda > Insecta > Hemiptera > Membracidae > Stictocephala > Stictocephala bisonia. Next base: position 3,637,126 of record JAQJVL010000023.1, read on the forward strand.
GTCAAGGTGTTATCTACAATATTTACGTCACCAAACGTTTCGCTCATGCTGTCATGTGGCATCCGCAGTCTCAGAGATATCACGGAGGATTAAAAGCATGGACAAACGTTTGGTGATGAAAATATTGTAGATAACACCTTGATGCGGGCGTTACCGGAAGCTTTAGTTACTTGTAAATCCGTCACTGTTGTTAATATTGAATGACCCTCAAGATAAGTTAGGCAGCTGCGACAAAGTCTCCGCCAATCCCAGACTAAGGTGACTGAACGCCACTAACGTAAAATGCGCAGTCGGAACCAGTTCTTTAACCCTATTGACGTAATGACAACGACGAATTACGTATTGAAGACGTATTATAATCAGAGAAATACACCCCAAACATGGATTGTATTATTCGAATTCACTATTAAATGAGTGTAGGATGAGTGTGGCTCATCTGTGCTGCCTGGTTATATATTATAAGTGTAATTGTTAAAAAAGTCCATCTAATGATATTAAAGCGACAAATCAGAAACAAGACCTGCAGTTATCATTGAATCCGAACTACCTAATGTTTATGTCTGATTATTATTTTATATGAGTTTACAAACTTGAATCTACATCTACATGTCTTCCTTAGTTTGAGAACAGACCATGGGTCACTACTGCAGAGAAAAAAAGAAGTCTTAAGGCCACAGAAAACACCTCAGTAACTGTTGTAAACAGATTATACATACTACCTTTTACATACATACATACTACCTATAACAGATTATACATACTTTTAAGTATATACTAATAAATACCATGTTCATTCATTACGGTACGTCATTCTTCGTGATAGTGTGATATATTATAACCACAAACATTAAATTAACTTCTCATCACTAAATAATTTGGGATATATTTCGATTTAATTTCTAAACGATATTCAATTCCTTTCTCTAAAATCAACAAACCTAAAACTATTACCTAAATAAATACAGAAGAATAATTTTTAGAAAAATTATAAATAGTAAACATATGTTTTTAAATAGCTATTTGATCAAGTAAAGTATAGAATTAAAATGTACATAATTTAGTTGTCATTGAAAAATGTTTTTGATGTATTAATACTTTTTCTAATTTCGTTTTTTACATATAGAATTTATTTTTCGCTTGGTTGTGAAATACAATTTTTCTCTATTATCATTCAAGCAGCTTCTTATTGGGATTCACATGTTGTTTACACTCGTCCGTTCACGTTAACATAGCGTACATGCTCTCTCCTCTGATGCTAACGTCACACTGTTCAACAAAGGAACAGTGCGTAATATGTGAACAATGTACTGACTCTGATAATGTAAGAGTATTTTTATGCATGGAATCTAGATGATGGATGCCTGAACTAAACATTTTTTAACAAGTATATAAGTTATGTGTACATAGAGTGGTTAGCAATGGAACTCATTACTTAAGTCTGTATGACTATTAAATTAATTACAATTAATTTCTTCAAAGAGGATTTAGTTTATGCATTTAAAAACTCTTTACTTTCTAAAGATTAAAAATGTACTAAATTAATTGACATTTAAAAATTTTAAATAAGAGTACCTCATGTCTTACAGAATAACATTTTAGTGAAGCTTCTTACCGGATATACACTATAGCAATAACCTGGATCACTTGTTCGTAACGAAGTGCCTTCAACATGGTATGAGGCAAGTCCCGCAGTACAGACGTGTACCTCAATCACGGAATCACGCCGTCACAAAGTCACGTCAGTGGCTTCTTACTAAACTCTTCTTAAAGTAATTCTGTTAAACATTTGTGTATTTCTTGGTAATTATGTAACTGTTACTGTAGCAACTGTTTGATGAGGTGTTTAACATTTTTTAAATGTACAAAATGAGTAAGGTTAACTGAATTGGAGTTTCATGTAGAATGTAGTATGGTATTTATAAAATTGAAATTTACAAACTACTCTATTTAACGCATGAAGAATAAAATAAATTTTATGCTATGTTCTGCACATTGCTGTCAATATTATTTTAAGAAAATAATGAAAAGTATACTAGTACAGGTTTTGTATTACAATTTAAGTTTTAACAAATTTCACTTACACAACAAGTAACCGTTACTACAATGTGGGCTTATACGGTTGCAAGGGAGATAGAATTAGAAGGGAAATTCTCTGTATTTCCCTGCAGAGTAACACATATATGGAATTAATACTATCCGAACTACTTTTCTAGTGCTGACACACTACTTGGTGTGATTACACAGAATGTATCACATTAGCTATTCACTTACAGTTTTTTTTTAAATTTGCTATGTTGTGTGTTGGTTATTTAAAGACCATATATCAACTGTTGCATGAATTGTCGAGGCGATGAATTAAAAAGTATAACTACAAAACTATTTTTATTCAGAGCAGTCAAAATAAATGGGTTATATTTGATGTGAACTATAATTGAAGATCTCGTCTTATAATTTAGTTTTAAAATGGTTTTTAGTGTCTAAATTATAATACAAATAATACTTTTACGTTACTTAAATACTTGTATAGATAAAATGTAATACTATAAAAGGTTAGTATTTATTTACTAATAGGGAGTATAGTAAGATACATTTTGTTATTGGGTAGACCTAGTTAAAATCATTTATTCGTTGAACAATGTAATCTAACCAATATGAATCATAATCACTTTGATTATTGAATCTGAATCAAATTTTCAAATCAGTCAACAAATGGATTCGTATTGTATTTTTTTCCATGGAGTTTAAAACTAAGAGATGCACACGAAATGCCACATTTATAAATATGAGTTCAATTAGATCGGAATTAAATACAACATTTCCAAACAAAAATGATTCCCATACAATATTTTTAGAAAATCATATTTATAGTTTCTTGTAAAATGAATATTTTATTTTTCTATTCATCTACGAGTATGTATTTACTTGAATTTTATATAAGTATTCTGGTTTTAATGATTTAAAATAAAGTCCAAGAAAGTACAAAACTGAAAGATAATATGATAATCTTAAACTGTATTAAAAAACCTATTGTTTAACTAAAATAAGTATAAATCCCAACTGTCATACTAGCAATAGTATTGTATTCTCTTTTTTGTTTGTATCCTCTTGTCTTGTACGTAATAAGTGTCACCTACGCCGTACTAATAACTTATTCATTGAGTTAGTTATTAGTAACTACACACAAGCTGAGTACACGATAACTCACGTAATATCAAAAAATATTCAAGAGGTAATTATTCATTAACCCACACTAATAAACCGATACAAAGTCAGGTATAAAATAACTAATGAAGTTTAATATAATCGACAGATTTAATTAACAAATTACAAGCTAACTTATTAGTTTAAATTCAAGGAATGAACAACTGACCTTAAAATGACAATTTCACTAGATGTGTTATTAAATATAAAACAATTTAGATTATAGGAGTTTGAACTTCTAAAATAAATTGGAAATATACAAATGAGTCAGACAAAGTGGGATTCGACTTTTATGAAACGAAGGTAAATAATGGAAGATGAGGAAATCAATCTGCTACAAGGGAGACGAAACTGTAAAGTGCAGTATTATATTCACTTTCATGAAGTTTCCCTTCTAAAGTCAGGTTGTAATGTATTTAGAACTTTGTAGCTTCTGATATAAAGTTACTTGAAAAAAAAGAAACAAACAAACTTAGTTTAATATTAATAGCACCTTTTTATCCCACAGATTTAGCAATAAAAATATTTCTTTAATAGTTTTAAGTTCAATATCCTTCAGATAAATATTCAGCTTCTTATAATAAAAAATATAAAGTTTAATTCTTAGAACTACAAAAATCATAAATCTTGGGGATTACAAGTTTTCAAATTCCCTTGCATACTGAGAGGTAAATACCAACTTTGAATATATCATTTCTTATTCAATTACATCCTTTATTACCGCTAGTGAATTGCTATATAAATCATAAATAATAAATTACTGTCCTTTATTGGAACTTGACTCCTTTCTAAAAATAGTTTTTAACGTGTTTTTTAGGTTATGAAAGTTTCCGAAAGGTTTTTGAAGGCTATTTTTCGTTAACAACTAATGTCTCCAAAACTTCGAAAATATAATAAAATACGTTACAATAATGTTTTTCCTCTGAGTTAGATATATTCTGTCTACCAATTACTTACACATTATGTATGTGATGTTACAAAGATAAATTAACCTTGACAGAAAGGAAGATCTGAGAAATGGTGATATTACACCTTGCCACTTGACGCCAGACGTATAAGCCTATATGATTGATTAGCTACAGGGAAAAACAACAAGCCTCCTCACTTAAACTCCGTTTAAATATGAGTTTTAAAATCTAACGTTATTTAAAAAAAAATAATGATTTTTCGTTAATGTTTCTGTTGGGCGCCGTTTTAGACTATGTATATAGAGTTGTGATACTGTTACCTTCTTATGACGTAGTAGCGTTCCTGGATGTCGTGGAGTCCTTGGTCGACAGCCGGAGTGGTAGTCGTCCTTGAGATAGTTGATATACGCCAGAAGAAGGTAACAGCATCACACCTCTATATACCTAAACCATAACTAAAGTCTAAACTTTCTTAAGTCTAAAACGCCTCTCAACAGTTCCACTGTTAACATTTAATATTATATTATGTGCTTCTTATAAATATAATATAAGTAATTTTCTCAAGTCTCTAACTCAAGGGGCTTTTATTTACGGTCCTCATTGTACAATTTGATTCGGAATCATCATTGATTAAAGGCATTGAACATATTTTCATATTGACAAATAATCGATACACTTCTCAGGCGTTACCATCAACGTCTGCTAATATGCCAACTTACGGCGAACTGCCCTTACTCCTAGTTTAAAAAAACTAGAAATGAATCCTGCCCCAAGATTCAAGGTTTTACTATGCTTTAACTATTCAAATTATTTATCATGCTAAATTTCATCTTATTTTTAACAGTTGTGCTTTATAATACAGTAATAGTAATGCAGTATAAACTTACTAACAGTTTGGTATAGACAACATTTATTTTTTCACCCTTAGATTTAACAATAAAAAAATTAATGAGACAAAAATGCAACTGTATACGACGTTAATATATTTATGTAAAATTGTATACAGCTAGGCAATACAATGGCCACTGTCTAGGCATCCCCAAGTGTATTGAGGTTGGTACGTCATGTAAGTAACTGTGACTACAGTTTTTAAACTTTCCTCCACTTGGATACGTAAGAAAAAAAAAAAAAAAAAAAAAAACTTAGAGAAAGCTCAAAGTTTCAATAGAAAAGATAGTATGTCCCAAATGACTTAACATACGGCCTTCAGTGGCCAAACATCAACGAAATACAACATACAACTATTGACGATACAAAGACCTTTCCAACTACACAACTAAAACTTCAGAAAGGTACAACACTTAAGGGTGTTCCATGAGATATATTTTTTATATATTTTTAGTGTAGGTATTCTTGTAAGCAATATTTTGTTCAGGGAACACAAGTTTAAAAAATTTTTAAGATAAATCTTTAAGAAACCGTGCAATATGTTTTATTAAACCTTTGAAAATAGAGTAGATAAAAGGTACTAACCAACCTACAGTAAAGTTAAACTTAAAATACACACATTTATTTTTGTATGTTATGTGTAACCCAGAGTGTAACTAATTGCTTTTTATATATGACATGTGTACAAATGTTGTGTTAAACTGTGTACATATATCTCTGGCTGAAGAATAGGTTAATAATTTAAAATCATTAAAGTTAAAGTTCGTCTTATTTTACCAGGCGAAGTTAGGGCTAAGAAGCCCTCTCTAGCACTTAACCTCTTCTGTCACCAACGGCTTTACGTGACTTCCTAACCACGGGAGCGGCAGGGCAAAATCCACTACTGGTTTTATCGGGAATCGAACCCGGACCTATTGCGTGGCAAGCCATAGCCTTAGCCCCTTAGCTACGGCCGCTCCAAGGGGGTACTTTATATAATCATTATTATTATAGTTTATATAAATGAAGAAGTTATGTACTTTTGTACAATTTGCGAGGCGGGGCAGGCGGAAACAGTTAGGGAAAGAGGTGGGAGGGAAATACGTTGTATGTGTGTTAGTGAGGCAGGCTCATTGCTACTCCTAGCGACAGTTACGTGAAATCTACAACCAAATTCCTTGTAGTGCTCCACTGGGAGCCCGAATGAACACCCTTATGTTTATTGAAGGACATGTGTGCCACCTTGGTGTAAGTTCTCGAGTAGAGATTGGTAACGTGAGTTTTAACGTGATAGGTGTTATGGTTAGAAAATAAGGTGTTTTTATCCAGATATAATAATAAATCTACAATTTCTCAAAGTGTAAAATACATCATTTTTAGCCCTGTATAACCTCCTCTTAAATAACTATATACATTGTAATCAACATATCACCAACCAAGAGATAAAATGCTACAACTTAGTAAAGGATTAAACCAGAAAAAATAACATTAAATAGCATTTTTATTGGTGGAAACGACGTATTTCCGTCCTACCAAAGGGATAATATTAAAACAAGACGGTAAAAAGTGCCTCTATATCTCACAGTGAAACCAAGCTGTTGCCAGATGTAATTATCTTTGTCTCAGAAGAGAATTCAATACCTGCTCGTCCTGTTCCAACAGTGTGACAGATTTCCTGAATTGTAGTATTGGATAAAATGGTAATTTGGAATTTTATCTTATACTCGATTATTCGTAGTACTATAATTGAAAGGTTTTCTGTGACTGATTTTATAAATTACTTTAAAATGTGCCTTTATGTTATCAAATTTACGTCTAGAAAAATGTATGTGTTAGATTTGTAAATATTGAAAAGTAGTAACAGTAAAGGGGTTTTGCTCTGCAACCAAGTTTTAATAAAATAAACTATGTAGCACTTCATATTTTGGAAAATTTATCCAAATTATATTGCAGATTTATAATACAATTTAATAAATTATATTCAAAAACACATGGACAATAAATTAGACATTTATATTTTGAACCAGTGAATTTGAACAGTTTTAAGTTTAATTTAAATCAATAGTACATATTTATCTATCCTGGAAAAAGATATTGTTAAATCCTTCGTAGCACTTTAAATTTAAGTTTTTAAAACAATTGTCCATTGCTAATTAAGTCAACTCTTGACTAAATATAAGATGTGCCTGGGGACACTCTCTACCATGTCTGACAAGCCCAGGCTGTAAGCCTCTTATTACAGATGAAGAAAGCATATTCATTGGTCTGGCATTACGTCTGAGCTGGCCTGTGCACAGAGAGCAAAGCATCAATCAAAGTAGTTGTTATGTACGTCTAGGGTTACACTTAAACATGTATGACAAGTCTAAGCTGTAAGCCTCCAACCAACAAGTGCCAACGTGTTAAACTGTAATGAAAATATTCAAAAACCTAAATAAAAATTTTACAGGAAGCTGTTTATATTTTTAAAACATTTTTAAATCTATCCATGTGTTTTGTTTATATTCGTGACTAAATATTGTCTTAGGTTTTATTTCTGAAAATATATCAGTACTTAGGATATAAAATGATGGCAATGGTTAGCTAGGCTTTAAAAGAGGAGAACATACCCCGTTTTACAACTATGTTGATATAAATTAGTGATAAAGACTTTTACTGTGGCTGTTGTTTATTGCCTTAGACCCATAAATGAGGCCTTAATCACAATGTAATTGCTGTACTTTAACTATAATCCTCTACAAAATACCAGTCACAACGTTTGTTCGTAACGAATTTACAGAAAATCTAGTATAAACATAATTTTTCCTATTTCCTGTTAGACAGAAACACCCACTAGTAAGGGGCATCATCAATATATGTGGGTGGTTGGGTAGGAGGCTCATCACCAATGTACGTGTATGTGTGGGTGGGAGAGTCATCACCATTCTACGTCTGTAGGTGGAGCATCGCCACTGTACACGTGTGTCACGAGAGTAATCATCACTGTATATTTGTTGGTGAGTAGGAGGGTCATCACAACTCTACGTGTATGGTGTGTGGGATAGTACAGGTTATTTTTCAGTACAGGTAGTAGTAACGTTATTACACCATTATGAATGATTGTAAAAGAACAGTGAAGTAAAAATTAGATAATGCATTATCAGTTCTGGAGATAAACTAGAGGGTGTGCTAGCAGCAATATATTTAATCTTGCACTGCCTTCTCAATAAGCAAGATTTATTTAAGAGGAAATATATTCTATTAGATAAGGCAAATAACAAGTCACAGTTGTGCTAACCGTAAACTTTAACTAACTAAGAAAACTCTGGCAACATAATCAAACTCGTAACACGTTGAAACAATAACTTGCCGAGTTATCGCTCCAGGTAAGCGCAGTTAGAATGTCACTTTAAACGTGACTTCTGTTACAAAAGGATATCATGGTTCCTTCGAGAAACATTCTCCTGTTTCCTTGAAGTATTATTTACCCTTTGAAATGATTGAAAGTATGCTGAAAGTATTGTTTAGGGATGTCTCACCTGGTGTAAAATTGGAAACAATATTTTGTACTGTAAACTATTGAAATAAAATTACTGTTGAGGCATATTTATAAAGTAATAATTGTAAAATAATTTAAGTTGTTATTTTGAACAATCTAAAACTTGTTGTTATAAGCAAATGCATTTACGTTTGTTAAATTAGTTTTCGTTATGTGTTGTATCTTAATTTAATTATATACGTATTATTATCTTCACTGTACATGTGTATACAATCACATGGGTGGGTGGGTCATCACCATTTTAATTCATTATCATTCATTTTTATCAGTAACTTTAGTATCAGTCTGTATTAGAAAAATAGTGTTAACAATAAAACGTAAATAGCTGAAAATTATGTAATTTATCACACGCTGATCGTCAATATATGTGCGAATATGAAGGGCGAAAGAGTATAGATAAACAAGTGTAGTCATTGTTACTAACTAAAATCGACTGTCTCTCAGAAATAGCCAATAGATAGAGCAACTAAGCGACCTACAGCTTTACGTGGAATCTGAACCTCGTAGTATTGGTCTGATTTTAAGCTAACTGACAAGCTTGACGCAGCCTGACATTTAGTTCTCTTTCCTACACAAAATAAAAACCTTGACTACCATCCAACATGGACACCCCCATCTTATGAAGTAATGTCCACGTCGATGGCAACCATTGAGCGGATGCCGTGTCGTATTAGGAGGACCGAGCATATAACCTATCACCTACAATCTCCTTAACACGTTGTCTCCAAGTAGCTGGGTTACAGCACTGCACACCTGCTGCTCTGTATGTAACTGAGAATATGTTGGGGTTAGGCCTTTTTAATAATAAACAATTCATATCCATATAAAACGTGTAAGAGGGGATTGGGTGGGGATTTTTGATCTTGCTGACAGCAACATTTCACAACAAAGCCCTCTGAGAGCACACCTGCTGCTCTGTGTGTAACAGTACTGATGGTATGTTGGGGTTAGGTCGTTACAATAGCAAACACTTCAGATCCACGAAAAACGTGTAAAGGGGGATTGGGTGGGGATTATTGATCTCGCTGACAGCTACACTTCACAACAATGCCCTCTGAGAGCACACCTGCTGCTTTGTGTGTAACAGAACTGATGGTATGTTGGGGTTAGGTCGTTACAATAACAAACACTTCAGATCCACAAAAAACGTGTAAAGGGGGATTGGGTGGGGATTATTGATCTCGCTGACAGCTACACTTCACAACAAAGCCCTCTGAGAACACACCTGCTGCTCTGTGTGTAACAGTACTGATGGTATGTTGGGGTTGGGTCGTTACAATAACAAACACTTCAGATCCACGAAAAACGTGTAAGAGGGGATTGGGTGGGGATTATTGATCTTGCTGACAGCAACATTTCACAACAAAGCCCTCTGAGAGCACACCTGCTGCTCTGTGTGTAACAGTACTGATGGTATGTTGGGGTTAGGTACAATAACAAACACTTCAGATCCATATAAAACGTGTAAGAAGGGATTGGGTGGGGATTATTGATCTTGCTGACAGCAACATTTCACAACAAAGCCCTCTGAGAGCACACCTGCTGCTCTGTGTGTAACAGTACTGATGGTATGTTGGGGTTAGGTACAATAAAAAACACTTCAGATCCATATAAAACGTGTAAAAGGGGATTGGGTGGGGATTATTAATCTTGCTGACAGCAACATTTCACAACAAAGCCCTCTGAGAGCACACCTGCTGCTCTGTGTGTAACAGTACTGATGGTATGTTGGGGTTAGGTCGTTACAATAACAAACACTTCAGATCCATATAAAACGTGTAAGAAGGGATTGGGTGGGGATTATTGATCTCGCTGACAGCAACACTTCACAACAAAGCCCTCTGAGAGCACACCTGCTGCTCTGTGTGTACCAGTACTGATGGTATGTTGGGGTTAAGTCGTTACAATAACAAACACTTCAGATCCATATAAAACGTGTAAGAGGGGATTGGGTGGGGATTATTGATCTCGCTGACAGCAACACTTCACAACAAAGCCCTCTACACCTGCTGCTCTGTGTGTAACAGAACTGAAGGTATATTGGGGTTGGTGAATTGTAAAATATAAATTATTACATGAGTTCTTTTTTACCCTTACAATACGTATACTGTGGCGTTAACCAGCACTTACCGGAATGGTGGGGTTGAATTTACTTTTAAATAAACCAATAATTAGTAACAATTGCTGTTACAACTATCCTATTTCACTATTCTAAACGTGTATGATATTCCTTGCTCTCAGGTATTATTCTTGTCTTATTCTAGGGATAAAATCTAAAATTGACAAAATAGACTTTAATATCCAGGCAGTTTTATATTTCTAAACTATAATTTATGTTTTTCAAAATAACTTCTTAACAATGATTTCATATTTTCATCGAATAAGAGATAGAATTAAATAAACAATATAACCATTAAATAAGTAACAGTGTATGTATGTGTACGGAGACAATGTTCTACCAATAGGAGCCCACATGAATTGTGTGTCTGCACGTCTAAGTGGCACCCTCCCTTGGAGAACAATACTCGAGGGTTTGGATCGATCAACTCTGTCGTAATTACACTTGACACTGACTAATGGTATTTGTTCAGCCAATGTTCTATTAGTAGAAGCATATAGGAATTGTGTGTCTGCACGTCTAAGTGGCACCCTCCCTTGGAGAACAATACTCGAGGGTTTGGATCGATCAACCCTGTCGTAATGACACTTGACACTGACTAATGGTATGTGTTAAACCAATGTCCAACAACCAACTTAAGCCTGGGATACTGAAAATGATAAAAGGAAATACCTCAACTTTTTCTGGTATATATTTTTCTTAGCTGAAGTGGTGCTGAAGTTATATGCACGTGGGTTTGAGGATTATTTACGAAGAAACTAAGAGGTCTATGAAAAATCCAATCATAGCATTTTTTCCTCGATAAATTGTACAATAATTCAGTAGCATTTTAACATTTATTGTAAGTTTTATGAATATCTATTGTTGTTGGAACAAAAAAAAAAAAAAAAAAGGAAATTTTATTAGTTTCCATTTTGTACCAACTTTACTTTTTTATTGCTCAAAACACCGTTAATGTATCACATTAAGAAAGTAGAAGATGCCCAGGACCCTTTACAAATTCCAAACGTGATCTTGGCAAATGTTTTCCGTTAGCTGAGTAATTGCAATTCTGATACAAGAAAATCATAATGTTCTAAGATTTAAATAAGACTTATTTGAACTCTCCTTTTTATTTAAATGTAGGTATTCTAATAAATCATAATTATCTATTAATTTACTGATTAAAATTATATAAAGTAAGTCTAACCGTGTATTCATGGTGAAATGTTATATGAAAACTTCATAATTTATATTATCTCAATCAACTTTATTTCTTTTTGCTTAAAGGGGAAATTCAGATGTTTTCATGTTTACTAAATTATTACTGATTAGTCACTCTACTAATTTTGTAAAAAACAAATCATACAAAAGTAGATAAATGTATTATACTGTTATTATAATTATTTTGATATAGTAAAGATAAATATATTTAATAGATATATTTCATAATGAATTATCGTTTAGAGTTCACATTTCCTTATGGCAACGTTTAGTACTAACGCATATTTGTATTAGTATAAATAGTTTTAAAATTGACACTTATATAGCTTAAAATGATGTATAATTATACTTGTATATGTATTTATCGTTTTAAATCAGTGTGTACTAAAAGTAATACATTTTCCAAACTGTTTGGCTAAGTAAAATATAATGTTCCTTGAACAGAAGTTTCCCCACGTGCATCACTAAAGTGATATCAGAGTACCGGAAGTTGGCTATCAAGATGCCGGAAGTGACCATTACCTGACCTGGCCAAGAGCAATTTTCTGTTTCCTTACAGTTTATATATCAAAAAGATTATAACCTTAAAAAATGTTTCCTCAGATATTATTGTATATAGTAAAACGTATCGAATTGTTTTACTAACATCATTTGACAGTATTTCTTTTTTTTAGATCGTAAAAAATCTAAACCTGTTATTACCTGTCTATTGTGTTTGCCTAAGAAAGGGATTATTTGAATTGTAGTTTGAGTGGCGTATGTATTTTTTGTAGAAACGAAAAGTATCGTAAATTGAAAACATAAATAAAAATTACAAAGGGTTTAAGATTCTTATATACTCATCACCATATTGAATTAGAATCTCCATAAGACCAATTGTAAATGTTTATTTATAAATGTACTATTTTAAACTTAAACTTTTTACAGAGAAATAGAATTTTCAGGAGCTTTTTGATATCAGTTTTTATTTTATCACCTATCTTTGTGATAAATCATAACAATACAAATAACTATTGTTATGATTTACATTTTTAACAAACTAAAACAAGTTAGAACATTTATAATCTAATTGGATTCTAGACGTACTCTTCCTGTAAAGCATGTAAAAAATAAAATATATATTTAAAAAAAGTAAGCGTGACATGATATGCATAAGGGAAATAATGTTCAACTACAAAATACGGACGTTAGCTACTGATGAACGCGCTGCCTAGTGGCCAAACAAGAGAAGAGAGAACAAACTGCCACTGTTGTTCAACTCACACAACAGTTTAGAGACGGACGGACAGACGACAACAGGTTTACTGATGGTCGATGAAGTTACAACTAGTTCCAAAGTGAACACCAGAGTGAAGACGGTCCGAGTTTCGTCTGCGATAAAATTGTTCGTTATACAGTAGGCTACTAGGAAATAAAAATGTAACGGCGTTAACACGCATGTAAAACATATGTCCTATAAATTAAGAGAGTTTTTTTTTAATTTAAAAATAATTGTACAAATTAAAATAGAACATTAAACTAAGGTTGATTAGTTAGTTTAATTGTATACGGGTTTAATAGCCAAAACCAGGATAGATAACACCAAACGTTACACTAGAATAAACTCATTACACAGTAATTATGTAGTGGTAAAAACGCTGACAATTTATGTTATCTCATTTTATATGGAATACATTTGATTTCCTACAGTTCATATAAGGCAAACAAATCTTATAAATCTGTTCTGAAAAATAAACATAACAATTTCCTATCTAGAATTATATCAATTCATCCAGTCTTGTACTTGGCTTGAGAAGAATACGCTTTTAGAGAGTGCAATTAAATAATTGAATCATCTCTACGGATATTTTCGTACACTGGATTTAGATGATTAGCAAACTCTTATATAACATCAGCTGTTCTAAATTGGATACTGTGTAAACTAAAAGGTTGCTGCACATTTCAATTATACAATCAACACTAAATATTATGACCGGCGAAGCGGGCGGGTACAGCTAGCACTGTACATAAACTAAATCAAAGACTACATTATCCATAAAGGACATAATAATCTGGTTCTTCTTTTATTTATTTTCCAATAACAAAGCTTATCACGATAAACAAGCATAAGTAATTTATGCAAATTAATGATAAGATCGTTGTATAGTCTTGGAGTGAGTACATACTGATAAGTGTCTGTAATATGATAAAACAACATAAAATAATAAACTGAAAATATAAAGAAAATATGAATAACTATGAGAAATACAGTGATAAGAAATATGATATTACATTAAATTAAGAGTCAAATCTCTAGAGGCTTGGCAATAAGTATATTATATACATGGTGTCTCTGAACTCTCTGATAAGCTCTCTTGGTTGTTGTTACTGGCCCATTTAGAATCACAAATATCATATTTAAAATGTCCAAAACACCTTGGTTATCTCTCCAGCCAACATTTTGTTTTTTCTCACTTTTAAATGTATATCTCAAAAACAAAAATGTGTATTAAACTGTAATTTTGGAAAGTTCAAGCAATGCAAACATAATCATACATTTGGAGAACAATTATTGGTATTCCTATTTTAAATTTTCAAAATGGCAGTCATTTAAACAATTTTTAAATCTTAAATAACTCCTAAACTATAGTCCTTTTTTTATAATTAATTACAAAAATCGTCTTATACATTTATTTTTGAGAACCCTTCCTCAAATAGCAAAATATTTCCATACATGTTTTCAACTAACATATTCAAGTAACCAAACTGGCCTATGGAGCAAACATAAATGGTGCAGATGCAAAGAGGTGGGTTGTACGGGTCCCCTGATATGTGACAGACAATAGGATTTTATTGTTACTCACATATATGACGTGCTATATCAGAACATTCTACTTCGTGACGTACTGATTTTTACAGCTCGGTTATTATTAAAAAGACATAAATTATGAGAATGCTAAGAAGTAAAATAGCCATAATGACAAAAAGTTTCACCAGTGAGACGTTTGCTGTGGCCATAAGAAAGTGTTCTAGTTGTCCATTTCCTGTGTGACATATCTCAAATATGTCCGTAGTTTTATTCATTTTTTGTAAGTAAGAATGTTGGGGAATTTGGAAAATTGTGAATGTTGTAGGATTCACAACATACACACTGCTCCTATACATAAGGGATGTAATCAATAAAGCAAACTTTAATTCTTCATCTTAGCTTTTGTTTACGACTTGGCTGTTGATTGCTTCGTTTTTAATTTATTACAATGGAAATTTGTAAAGATTGTACTTGAGAAATTCTAATCAAACATAGAATGTTATCGAACAATTTAATTCAAGCTCTGAAATATTGTATAGAAACCAATTAAAATATACTAACCATTCCATCTTTGGTAAATGTAGTGGCCCATTTAGCTCGAATAGTATACATCCATATAATTCCTGATTTATTATGACAGTTGTAATTCCTGATGAGGGACCTTGAACTATTACTGTTCCTCATAAAATTTACAAATTTAACGAACTATAAAGGTAAAATTGTAATTATGTAAATTAGCACCGTTCCTGAATATGAGGTATTTCCAAAATGTCCAATTCAGTGATAAAAATTAAATGTACTTTAAGTTAAATGATAATGATATGACTTCATACTTCAAGATATACTTCAAGAATGATATGACTATAATAAGTAGAATAAATGTAATTTAACTAGTGTTGATTTTAATAAAAGTTGACTGTTTGAAATATTTCTTTTTAAATCGTCAAATTAAGAGTGATAAAATTCTTTTACAGCATTTAGGGGTAAATAAAAAAGGCATTTAGTCTAATTCTCCAATATTTTCTCAAAATGTTCTACTAGTCAACACCACTGATGTGTATTGGAGGACAGGTGGGTCAATACCATTGTACGTGTATGGGAGGGCGGGTGGGTCAATACTACTGTACGTGTATGGGTGGACAGTTGGGTTAATACCATTGTATGTGTATGGGAGTATGGGTGGGTCAATAACACTGTATGTGTATGGGCGGGCGGGAGGGTCAATACCACTGTATGTGTATGGGAGGGTGAGTGGGTCAATACTACTGTACATAATAGGGTCATGCTGCAAATTGCAACAACACCATAGTAATAGTAAATATGTAACATTTTGGCATGAGACACATAAAGTGCATTTAATTGATTGAAGTGGCCTTATTTATAAAATATTTAATTATATTTCCATTTCATATATCTATAGGTAAAACACAATTTCTGAAATTAAGTAATTTTTCTCTTTAAAATAGGCTAGATTTCAAACTCCGTATGTAATTTCTACTAAATTAAAATTGTATATGCATTACGATTAATTTGGTCCTTTACGATACAATTATATTAAATCTAATGTGTAATTATTTTTATAGTCCACCATAACCATGCTGTAATTACAGCAACATGAACAAGACATTTTATATAGTTTGCTTTTGTTACACAAATTTTATTTATTTTGTGAGAAAAAATTATAGTATATGTCAGATTTGTAAAATATATTATTCTACATATTAAATCATCACAGAATTGATACTTTATTCCATAATATGGAAATATATACTGACTGCATAATGAGATAAAAGTCGAAAATCTTTTTCATATAACTAAACAATTTTAAAGTGTCATGAATGTTTCAAATTCAAAAATGCAATTAAATAATATTGCGAAAGCTTTTTGAACGAATTAAAGATATTCTTTTGTTGATGTTACCGTCTAAAACCGTTCAGTGGTTTCTCAGTAAATGAACCACATTTTACAGAACAACCACTGAGGTGTCACAAAGTTACACAAGTCCATTGTACAAGGAAAATACCACACATAACTTTTAAGTAAAGTGTCAACATCGATATTTCACCATCCTAATAACATTTCCCCTTAGACGACTGATGCCTCTGGGCTTGAACGCTCTTACTTATCTCGTATGTGAGTATTTTCAAATAATACTTTAATAATATACTTAACACTCCGTATTTTTATCGTTTTCAGGTTTAATATTTTATACGTTGAATTATTTACAGTGCATTTATATTTGCAAGACGAAAACTGATAAAACACAACGTAGTGGCTAACTAAACAGAACAATAATATTCCGACTTTTAATTTTACTTATTCAGAAAATGCTTGATAATAAACAAAAAAGAATTAGTTTGACTTCTTATACTTAGCAAATTTCTCTATGATATTTATAATCAAAAAGTGGCCAATAAACAAACGAGAAACATAATAACTGTTCGGTTAATGAGATTAAAAGGGGACTAGACACTGAGACATAAAAAATATTCTTTATATTTTTATAAAACTCCATTCCAATAAATCCAATAACATTTTTACTTTATATTGATTTCTGTCTTATAAAATGTTTAATTGCTAAGGGTAACTAGAATGTGTTTGTTCACATTTAATCCCCAACACTCTTTTTTGTTCATTTTGTATTATTAATGAATTATTTTATGATTTTCTCAAACCGCTTTAAATGTCTAACTCTCCGTAATTTCTTTTATAAAATATTAAAATTTAATATCTATCTAATAAAGAATTAGTGCAATTCCAATTAAAACAAAAGAGTATTGCCTATCTAAATATATTTTCAAAATAACCCTGCCAGCGTAGTAAATACAAAAATTGTTATTTATAATCGTCAATAAAGAGCCACATGAAATGTGCTGTTTCAGATTTCCGTATAGCTGTCACAGAGGTGAGGATCTGCATCATGACTTTATGACTCAATTAGCCTCCCTTTTTACACGGCACTTATATGACCCACCCGCCTACCCT
Organism: Stictocephala bisonia; assembly: GCA_035578905.1. Classification (NCBI taxonomy): domain Eukaryota; kingdom Metazoa; phylum Arthropoda; class Insecta; order Hemiptera; family Membracidae; genus Stictocephala; species Stictocephala bisonia. The sequence continues at coordinate 3,654,735 of JAQJVL010000023.1, forward strand.
ACGGACACAAATCTTATGACTCAACTAAGCTTACTTTAGACTACTAAGTTCATACCTTTTGTTAATAATAACTTACGTGCAGATAAATTCCTTGATTAATAAATGTAACTAAAATACCATAATCCGTCCACTTCCAAACATTAATAAATTTTTTAAGCCATATTTATAAACAAATATTTTATTACATATCCACTTGTCCTGTTTCATGTTACATTCAGAATACACACATTCACTCCGTAATTAGTACAGTACGAGTGAAATGAAAAAATAGATAAAAAAGAAAAAACAAGAAAATAGAACATTAAGGTGATTGTTTTCAATCGGCCCCATGTATCATCCTCAGACCAAAGGGATTCACAAAAGAGTTGTGATGAAATTCTTAAGTGATCAATATAATAAATAGTCTCAAATAGATTTATACTATGCATATTATATTATAATAGTGTGTCATACATAAAAACTTATATTTTTCTATATTTACTGGCCTAAGCAAAACAAAGCCATACATCAATAACAAAGGAAATGTTTCCACTAAGTCTGATCTTCAGCTGAAACTGAGTGAATGTAAGAATGACAGCCTAAATTTATTTTTACTAGTTTAATTACATCAGGAATATGAGTTACTGTTGATTGTAATTTGTTATAACATATATATATATATTCAAGAAGTTACGTGCAGTTTGGTAAAATATATAGGATTTTTAGTGGTAGTTAAATTATGTAAAATAGATGGCCAGCAGTTAATTACAGCCAACAATCAAGTTTTGGTTTTTGGAGGATCAACTAGAGAAATTAATTAGACAGATCCATACGGAAAGGGCTACTAGCATGTTTGTATTATTGAATTTACCATCAACCCATTAGCTGGCGGGTGGTTGGTTTTTGTGGCTGTGTTAGAGGGAACGAGACAGTGTTGGAGCCATTTTCTAAATATATACTGGTGAAAGTGTTCCCTTGTTTTGTAAATTTAAGAAACAATTCCGAGGATGAATTCATAATCAGTTTGTTTAATAGCCGTTAATATTGTATCATTACAATGCAATTATCAAAAGTGATTAAAATGTGTTAAACAAACATCACTATTGAAACCTCGCGTGGTCTAGTTTATTTTAAAGTGACCGATTCGATAAATATTAAGTTTGATTCAATTAGCTTTTATAATATTCAAATTATAACTACGTAAAGGGTTGCACTTTTGCTTATTGATAGAATAAAAATTTACTACTGTAAATTTGTATAAATAATTTAAAATAAAATATAATGTTCATATGTCACTAATTAAATGTTATAAATTCGAAATAATTATTTTAAAACTTCTCAAAAGTACAGTCCAACTATTGTTCAATATATTGTTGCAGTTGAAACTTACGTTGTCTCTTCTGTGCCCAAGCACTGGTTTTTTTATGGATTAATTCAATCCTAAATAAAGCCAATAGCTTGTAGTAAATTGAATTATGATACTTTAGTATATTTTGATAGCTGAAACATTATCTACAAGTATTACTGAATTAATATTGAATCCATATACTTTGAGACAACAAATAGACAATAAACGGCAGTAATCCATATGTACTAAAATAATTTAAATGTAAGAGAATATTTATTATTTTAAGTGAGTACTAAAAGATATTTTTTGTATTAAATACTTTATTAATAATACTACGTATTATAAATTATGAGGTAACATTTACTCGGTTTATGAATAGTTGGGCGAGGTCCATCCTAACCTTAAATGTGTTTTCATTAAACACTCCCAACTAAACACAGTGATGCAGCTGCTGTTTACTTATTGGTTTAATAGATTTACTACAAAGTATCATTAATAAAAAAACTGAATGAGATATATTTGGTAAGTTCATACAAAATTTACATACCTTATGATCCAAAGGTCAAAGTTATTTCTCTCTGAAACAAAGACTTTAAATATATAACAGGTTACAAGTTAAGTAAGAAAGAAGATTAAAATTATAAAATTTTATTAGCTTTAAAATACTGAAATTATTGTTACAATAGCTGTTTAGCAAGCAGCAATATCAGACAAGATTCTTTTTAATATTGCAGCCAATAATTTTTTACGGTAATACATTTTTTTAGAAAATCCCCAGTACTGACTATAATGAAACTTTTTTTTCTATTTTAATTAATAAAACATTTCAACTTAAAACAATTTGATAACAATAATGAAACTATGAAGTTTACTGTTCATTGTATTGCACTTAATTAAGATCAATTACACGTAAACTACAATTTTGTATAGCTTAATAAATGTGTACTCTATACAGTAGGTTAGCAAGTACATTCTATAACTTTACCTACGTCAAACTAAGAGACCTATAGTCTATCAAGGAATACGATCGCCGTGATATTGGTCTGATAAGCATGATACTCAGTTCTTTCTAGTGGACAGTACTGTAACTAGTACTGACATTCTATGTATATTTAGTTCCGTCCTAACCTAACCTAACCTAGCCCTACCTGACCTAACCTAACCTAGCCTAAACTAACCTAGCCCTACCTAGACTAACCTAACCTCGTGGACAGTATTGTAACTAGTACTGACATTCTATGTATATTTAGTTCCGTCCTAACCTTACCTAACCTAAACTAGTCTAACCTAACCTAGCCCTACCCAGCCTAACCTAACCTAATTTAACCTAGCCTAAACTAACCTAGCCCTACTTAGCCTAACCTAACCTAAACTAACCTAGCCCTACCTAGCCTAACCTAACCTAGCCCTACCTAGCCTAACCTAACCTAGCCCTACCTAACCTAGCCTAACCTATCCAATGGAAGGGAGGCAATGGTTTCATAGGTTAGCAAGGGTTGGTTCCATAGGCTATGGCAAGGGGTTACCCTTCCATAGTTCGCTGTAAGTATTCCTTCAAACTAAATTCCTTAATAATTTTGAACTTTTCACATGAAAGATATTTCTGACTTTGTCCCAAGGGATCACCTCATAGTTTTTAAAGACGTTATTATTTCTTTTAAAAATAAACTAACAATACTTAACTCCAATATAGAATAATTGTCATATAATTATATTTTTATCAAGCCTTTAATATAAATTATTAATATTCTTTCTTCATCAATGAAAAAAAATTCACAACACTAAAAAACAAAGTATAAACACAAGTGCCGAAAATCGCTCTCAGTCTGTAATTATATACTTGTTGAGAAAAAGAATACTTTTACCAATTACAAGTGAGCTCTGGATAAAAAATGTTAAGCACGAATATGTATAGTTAAATTGTGTGGCAAATAATTGTGCATTATAAAACAACAAATTGGATGCAGTTTAAGTACTTAACTTAAAACTTAGGTCGATACAATGTAATGATATCTAAAAGAAGATTAAAGAAGCAATAAAGGTTAAAGTTAAGTATAAAAAATGTCTAAAACAAATGAAAACGACAAACCATGGATTTAGTTATATAAATGTTTTTAAATAACAATTTTTATAATCGTGCACTACTAACCTAAACTAATGAAAGCAGAGTCCGATGAGTTATTCTTGCAACGAGTGGCTTAATTTGAGCGAATGTTTGTAAGACGCCCTTACAATGATACTCTTCCTCACCCCTCGTCTACAACCGCCTCCGGACAACGAGTCTACCATTATAACAATTGAACTGTAATGCATTTGAAACTGAAAATATGTCTACGCCAGAATCCCAGCCGACTAAAATATAGAAGCAAAGTCTGTGCCAGAATAACATTATGTTAACTTTAACAGTACTTGATGATCTAATAAACAACAATTCCTTACCATATAACTTTATTTACCAAACAAAGGTAAATTGTGTACCAAACAACGCAAATTAACATTTTATTCTTCCTAACGTTTATGATACTGTAACTGTTATGTGTTTTCTAACCGGAACAATTATTTATGAATCGTAATTTGAACAGTAATTAATTAATATAATTCTACTTATGAAACTATTACTCCCTTTCCCAAGCTAAGTATCTTTTAACAGCCTTAACAAGATCTGTGTTCCCCCCTGTTACAGGTGTTAGATAGTCCCTCTTAAAGTTATTTGGGGCAGAAAACATGATTTAACTACTTACAAAATGATATTTAGGAAGTTAATTTTCCACATTCTTAAAAATACATTTACTAAGATAAACATATAAATTATAAATGTAGGTTTACCCTTTCCAAGTACGAATAGAAACGTCTAAATCATTTTAGCCCTATATATTCCTAATAAATGTTTAAATTATTACCGTTTAGCTTAAAATTAGACAAAAAGTGTTAATAATTTTGTACAATTGCAAAGATTTAGGTCAAAGTCTTATGACATATTATGTATAAAACTAGTATTTCCATTTAAATATGTTTGTAAAAAATACTAACGATTAATATCCCATAACAGCACATTTAACAAATAGGTCATGTTCATTAACATCCGATTACCAGCCAGTTGCCAAATATTTACATGGGTATGACTGAAACAGAAGAGAAAACAACATATACCAAGAGAGTAAATATCAGGGAAGATAAATTTCCAATCACAATTCCAAATCTCCTTAGACATCCATCCATCAAACTGTGTTATAATGCCTCACATTTAGGTCCAATCATGCTTTTAATAGGAAGTGAAAAAACGAGAACTGTAGAAAAAATCGTGAAGATAATGTTCTATCAAATCTTCAACACTCCTGAGTCCTTCATCCATAAAACTGTGTGTTATAAATCCTCTTATATACAATGGAATATATCTGGGAAGATAAATGTTCAATTACACCTCCAACTCTTTCAATGGATGGACCTCCATCCATCAAAATCAGTGTTAAAAATACTGACATTTAGGCCATCAGTCTTTTGAGGGTAAGATTAAACAAGAACAGTATATCACAGAAGATAATGTTCAATCACATCTCCAACTGTCCTGGGACCTCCATCCATCAAACTCAGTGTTAAAAATACTGAAATTTAGGCCATTCAGTCTTTTGAGGGTAAGATTAAACAAGAACAGTGGAATATATCACGAAAGATAATGTTCAATCACATCTCCAACTGTCCTGGGACCTCCATCCATCAACCTCAACGTTATAAATCCTGACATGTAGGGCCATTCAGGCTTTTAAGGGTAAGAGTAGACGATAACAGAGGAATATATCAGGGAAGATAAATGTTCAATCACAACTTCAACTGTCCTGGGACCTCCATCCATCAAACTCAGTGATATAAATCCTGACATGTAGAGCCACTCAGGCTTGAAAGGGTAAGATTAGACGATTATAGATGAATATATAAGGGAAGATAAATGTTCAATCACATTTCCCACCGTCCTGGGACCTCCATCCATCAAACTCAGTGTTATAACTCCTGACATGTAGAGCCATTCAAGCTTTTAAGCGTAAGAATAGACGATAACAGAGGAATATATCTGGAAGGATAAATGTTCAATCAGATCTCTAGATGTCCTGAGACCTCCATCAATCAACCTCAATGTTATAACTCCTGACATGTAGAGCCACTCAGGATTGAAAGGGTAAGATTAGACGATTATAGATGAATATATAAGGGAAGATAAATGTTCAATCACATTTCCCACCGTCCTGGGACCTCCATCCATCAAACTCAGTGTTATAACTCCTGACATGTAGAGCCATTCAAGCTTTTAAGTGTAACAATAGACGATAACAGGGGAATATATCTGGGAGGATAAATGTTCAATCAGATCTCTAGATGTCCTGAGACCTCCATCCATCAACCTCAATGTTATAACTCCTGACATGTAGAGCCACTCAGGCTTGAAAGGGTAAGATTAGACGATTATAGATGAATATATAAGGGAAGATAAATGATCAATCACATCTCCAGCTGTCCTGGGACCTATATCGATCAAACTCAGTGTTATAACTCCTGACATGTAGAGCCACTCAGGCTTGAAAGGGTAAGATTAGACGATTATAGATGAATATATAAGGGACGATAAATGTTCAATCATATCTCCAGCTGTCATGGGACCTATATCGATCAAACTCAGTGTTATAACTCCTGACATGTAGGGCCATTCAAGATTTTAATGGTAAGAGTAGACGATAACAGGGGAATATATCAGGGAAGATAAATGTTCAATCACATCTCCAACCTTCCTGGGACCTCCATCCATCAAACTCAGTGTTATAAATCCTGACATGTAGAGATATTCAAGATTTTAAGGATAAGAGTAGACGATTACAGGGGAATATATCAGGGAAGATAAATGTTCAATCACATCTCCAACCTTCCTGGGACCTCCATCCATCAAACTCAGTGTTATAAATCCTGACATGTAGAGATATTCAAGCTTTTAAGGGTAAGAGTAGACGATAACAGAGGAATATATCCGGGAAGATAAATGTTCAATCACATCTCTTTTAACTCAATGTTATAAATCCTGACATGTAGAGCCGTTCAAGATCCTAACGGTAAGAGTAGACGATATCAGAGGAATGTATCAGGGAAGATAAATGTTCAATCACATCTCCAACCTTTCTGGGACCTCCATCCATCAAACTCAGTGTTACAAATCCTGACATGTATAGCCATTCAAGCTTTTAAGGGAAATAGTAGACGATAACAGGAGAATATATTAGGGAAGATAAGTTTTCAATCACATCTTCAGATGTCCTGGGACCTATATCGATCAAACTCAGTGTTATAACTCCTGACATGTAGGGCCATTCAAGATTTTAATGGTAAGAGTAGACGATAACAGAGGAATATATCCGGGAAGATAAATGTTCAATCACATCTCCATCCATCATACTCAATGTTATAAATCCTGACATGTAGAGCCGTTCAAGATCCTAACGGTAAGAGTAGACGATATCAGAGGAATGTATTAGTAAAGATAAATGTTCAATCACATCTCCAACTGTCCTTGGACCTCCATCCATCAAACTCAGTGTTATAAATCCTGACATGTAGAGATACTCAAGCTTTTAAGGTTAAGAGTAGACGATAATAGAAGAATATATCAGAGAATTTAATTTTAAATCACATCTCCAACTGTCATGGAACCTCCATCCATCAACCTCAATGTAATAAATCCTGACATGTAGGGCCATTCAGGCTTTTAAGGGTAAGAGTAGACGATAACAGAGGAATATATCAGGGAATATAAATGTTCAATCACATCTCCAACTGTCCTGGGACCTCCATCCATCAAACTCAGTGTTATAAATCCTGACATGTAGGGCCATTCAGGCTTTTAAGGGTAAGAGTAGACGATAACAGAGGAATATATCAGGGAATATAAAAATTCAATCACATCTCCATCCATCAACCTCAATGACATGTAGGGCTATTCAGATTTTTAACGGTAAGAGTAGACGATAATAGAGGAATTTATCAAGGAAGACAAATGTTCAATCACATCTCCAACTGTCCTTGGACCTCCATCCATCAACCTCAATGTTATAAATCCTGACATGTAGAGCCTTTAAACTTTTAACGGTAAGAGTAGACGATAACAGGGGAATATATTAGGGAAGATAAATGTTCAATCACATCTCCAACTGTCCTGGGACCTGTATCCACCAACCGTGAGGTATATCAATCCTTTTAAAAGGAATATAACATTCATATCCTTTCCAACACGACTATCTTCTTTACTTCAATAGTAAACAATATTTGCTTAATAATTGTGCATTATTACTTGCGTCCATTGTCCTACATCGGCTGCCGGTTTTACATTCAATGACGTTCGATGTTTAAAATATCACAAGCTTACCGATTTTAAATTAAATTACAGCAACCAAATTTTGTACGATACAAATTTAATATTTATTAATAAAAATACGTGTTTGACATCATACTCCATATAGTTGTGCCCAATGTATAAATATTTCAACTGTAGGTAGTTACTTCTTTACTCACTTTATTAAGCTTCTTATTAGAAATGTAGCGTAATCTCATTCGTATACGTTATAAGGTATGCAGGATGTGAACTCATTTCATGCCTAAAGCCAAATTTACATTTATAATAAAACTCTCTAGTCGTTTACGCGAGTCTTGTAATGTAACATATATAGTATTTCATTTTTACGAAATTGAGATAACTTAAGTAATTAAATGCTTGTTACCAATTACTAAGCGGCAAAATTTTTATCTATGTATAAACATGTATTGATTTCTAATTTTACAGAATGTCGAAACAATTAGGCGCGTTATTTTACCTGAAAAATCCACAATATAATATTTTAAGCTCATATTTAATATAGATAAGTATTAAACTGTAGTTAAATACAAATTCTCATATTTAAGTGATTATTGGATTGAACTTGAGTAAAAAATTATAAAAAGTTAATACAACTTTAAACATTTTCCCTGAGTAATAAGATATACTTTAGGGGTGCTTGGAGCCATTTAGTATCATCCATTGTGTATGACTTATTCCAAAGGGATGAAGAATCACCAGTTTGTAAGTATGGTGCATTTCATTACATATTTAATTTTTAATATAAATACAACAATACCTGAACAATATATTTACAACTCTCTAACAATTTACTAGAAGAATTAATCCTTAAAATGTTGCCAAAGTTAGTTGTCATATAGGTTTCACTATTACCGCCAAGTTGTTCAAAGTAGAGTTTCATACTTGAAGTTTAAGCTCGTCACTCACTTCTGATTATTCTCAAAGTTGATAACAGAGTTGGGCTGCTATCAGAAGTCGCTCTGAAACTTATAATACTGCTGTGTGAAAAGTTTATTTCCGTAAAAACATTGTAACATCTTGAAGAATGTTACAATGTTTATAATGTTAACAAGAAAAAAATTTATGTAAGTAAGTCATGGAATCATTAATTGTTTCGGTCAACTGTAGACTTTAGGTATAGTATGTTACACTTTACATTTTGTTTTGTATGGTTGATATTCTGAAGTACACCGTGTTTCTTTTCAACAAAATGTCTACGTTGGGTGGTAATCATTGTGCTGATGTTGTGTAGGGGAGATAACTGAGTATCAGGCTTGTCAATTAGCTGGAAAATCAGACCAGCATTACGTGGTTCGGATTCCACGTAAAGCTGTAGGTCTGTCAGTTGCCTAGGCTGTTAGTCTATTAATAAATTGCCCTTTCTGAGGAGGAACAGTTGAACTCAGTTAGTAACCAGACTTCACTCATCCACACTCATCCTACACTCATATACACCCATATATTAAAATACCAACAACGTTGTGTCGGCGTCTTATATGTAAGAGTGTAAGTATCTCATGCACATCTTTATAAATGAATTTGACTCATACTAAGGTTCGACCTGCAATAAATTATTAACTGCGTATCCACCCTGTGCTATAAGGTCACCCTTAACATTGAAGCGTAGATACTTTATTTGTAATTCATAGACACCAGCAGATGTGTCACAAATGTAATAGAAAATGAAAAATAACTATTTAAGCCATTGTGGTCAATAGGAGTTGTTTCCAAATGTTCTCCAATCAAAAGAATCATCTGTGGAGTTGAATGGACGTTGCAGGAGCCAGTTTTTCAGTGATTTCTTCAAGTATTTTACTGTCTTGATATGGTCAGGTAGGCAGTTGAATAGTTGTGCCTCCATGTATGATGGCTTTTTTCAAATCGGGCAGAATGATGTTGTGCTAAAGTGTAGTCTGAGGCACTGAGGTTGTTGTATTGACGAAGGTGGTTTCCATGGGACAACATTTCTCTTGACCATAGGTTATTAGCTCAAGAATATATAGCGATACCAAACTAAGAATTGAGAGTTGAACAAAAGCTGCCCTACAACTCTCTCTTCTTTGCAATCCCGCTATTATTCTGATACATTTCATTTGTGAAATCAGAGGTCTTCTAATGTTTGCTGAGCTAGAGTTTCCCCAGAATAAATTTAAGACCATAGCAAATATTAGCTTCAAAAAGTGCATGTATGCAGTGGTTTTGATTTTGAACATCACTTATTGATTTTATTTTACGAATTACATGTAGTCCTGATCTCAACTTCTTACAGACTGTTAACATGAGATGTTAATGTAATACCTGTGTCAATATAAGGTAATAAATTCTCCTAAAGAAAATATATTTCTTTCTATGATGTAGTTGCTTAGTTTTATCTCCTATAAGAATAAGTTATTATTATGACAGTACTGCGTGGCTACGTTTAGTGCAATATATGAAGATAGCCCCATTGATATTGTAGTGTCATCTGCATACATAATAAGTTATTATTATGACAGTACTGCGTGGCTACGTTTAGTGCAATATATGAAGATAGCCCCATTGATATTGTAGTGTCATCTGCATACATAATAAGTTATTATTATGACAATACTGCGTGGCTACGTTTAGTGCAATATATGAAGATAGCCCCATTGATATTGTAGTGTCATCTGCATACATAATAGTGGCTGCATATTCTTTTAAATACTTAGGGAGATAACTTGTAAAAAGTACAAATAGAACAGGTCCAAGGACAGAACCCTGTAGTGCCCCTCTTGAGATATGAAGAGGGTTGGATCTTGCTATACGAGTCGTGCCTTTATGGTTAAAATCTGTAGCCTTAATTTAAGCTACTATTTATTTTTGATATGTTGAACAACTTAAATGAGAGATTTAAATAAAAATTCTTCAATGATAAAAAGTTTCTTTATTTTTTTTTATTAAAATAAAATTGGATTTCTTATCTAAATAATAATAAAAACGAAAATAAAAAATCTCTTCTTTTATTGACTCAATGGAACATAAATAAATTAAAACAAATTAAATCAAATATCTTCGGAACAGAACCTTTTATTTAGGCCAACTGTATCAATAAATCTCTTTAAATTCTCAATTTCAAAAAAAAATTACTTAAATGGAAGATTTTCCTTAAATTGACAAATATTGCAAAATTGCCTCAAAATTCTTAATTTGAAAAATTGAATTATTTGAAAACTGAAAATTGAAATGTTGAAATTCTTAAAGTTGAAATTGAAATATAAATTGAAAAGTTGAAATTGTTAAATTGAAATTGCCTCCGGGAGATCTGAAAAAAAAATGAATAACCAGCTTTTAGTGACTTGAAACATTTTCCTTTCTACAAAATTTTTAAACAGAAAACAAAGCACTCCAAGAACTGTCACTAGAAGAGTGACTACAAACAAGAACAAGTTTTAACCGCGCATGCTTGGTGGATCTTACCCTATCTACTAAAACCCTACTGAAAAACCTAACTAGAGAAAACTTGTAAAAATTACTTACGTAGCTGTCCTGGAGGTTTTAACCCACAACGTGACCACAAACAAAGCGCGACATACGCACACACACTCACTAGCGACAAGGAAAATTGCCGATCCGGAAAACAAGACTCCGAACGGTTAAAATCGCCGTGAAGAACAAACGTGGTCACTCGCCAAAAGATTACTTCCCACTGCTCGAACGCCCGCAAACCTTCCCCCAACGGACCTACCCCCTCCTTACTCTAGAAGCTAAATCAACCAATAAGAACCCTCTAAACCAGGACAACCGAACAGGTAAGACTCACCAAACATGTAGACTTCAGAAAACATGTCGCATGAAATTGACAGGAAATTAACAACGTGAATATACTGGTTATTTAGCTAATTTAAATGGGAAAAAACTACTTTTTTATTTGAAAGGGGAAGATTCTGAATTTTTCTCAAAACTTGGAGAATTTATATTGAAAACTTTTGGTAAAAGAACCAAACACCTAAATCTCTCAGTTCTTACAATATTTAACATTTTCTAGACACAATTCTCTAAAATCATTATAATGAGACAATTAACAATTGTTACATTATTTTCCCCCTTCACAAGAAAAAAAATTTTTTTTTTTTTTTTTTTTGAAACCCTATCATCATCACATCTCTAAAAGGACATAATATTTTCTAACCTTAACAACCATTTCTTTCAAAGCTAACCTAACCCTTTCCTTTTTCAGATCTCCAAACAAAAGTTTCTCTCTTAAACTACCATCTTACAAACTACTACAACATTTAAATTTGTTATCACAGTCACTTGAAACTCGGGTCAAGAGCACAAGACCAGTCCATTGTTGACAGTCATTGTTGTCCCCAGTCCATTATCCATCGGTAGTAGAACGGGACCGCAAGCTTGTCCCCTCATCAGAACAGCTGACTGCTTGGCCGATCGATAAACTAGACCGGTTTTGGGTTGACTACGGCCGTCGTCACACTGCATCCTCCAGCCCACAGCAAGTGTCTCACATAAACAACAGTTAACCCAAAGAGGCATTAGACAGTGTTGACATACAACGCTCTGTTGCGTGTTCCATGTGATGTAGTGTATATAGATCGGAGAGCCACTTTTATTTTGTTGCAGATAATAAGAAAAAAATAAAGAAACTTTTATAATTGAAGAATTTTTATTTAAATCTCTCATTTAAGTTGTTCAACATATCAAAAATAAATAGTAGCTTAATTAAGGCTACAAATCAAATACTTGCTGCCAGTTTGAAATATAGCTTTCAAACCACCTGGAAGTCCAAAACATTCAAAGACCCTCCAATTTTTTCAGCAGGTGTTTATGGTCAAGGCAATCAAATCCTTACTGAAGTTTAACAGAACTGTTGTGGTAGTGTTGTCTCTTCAATGTTATCGATAATAAATTCTGTTAGATTTTTTATGGCTGTTGTTGTAGAACGACCTCTTATGAAACCATGCTGCTGACTGGCTAGTAAACTACTTTCCAAAAGATGTGGTTAATGAGGCAAAACAATGCCACTTTTTCAAACAATTTCGAAATTGATTTTATCAGCGATATTAATTAATGTATATTATGGCAACTGAAAAAGTAACAAAATTACTCTTCAGTAACAAATATAATATACTTTATTTCACCCTTGTGAAATTTACTAGTTGGGTGAACTTTCTTGAAATTGTTATATTATATAATAATGTCACAATAACTTACATTTTACCTGAAAGGTTGTACGTTTGAAACATACATAGTAAACACCTTACATTGAAGTTTTGTTTAGTTAAGGTAAATAACTAAAATAGCGCACCACACTTTAAAAATAAACACACACCTGTGTATTGTAAAGTTTTACAAAAACTTAAGAAGTTGTGATTTAAATTAATTTTTGGATTTTTTTTCTTTTATTAATAAAAATGCAATACAATAAAATGTCACGTGATATCGTACAAATGTATACAACATAACAACATAATGTATAATATGGAGATAGATGTGAGTAAAACCAAGGTTCAATGTTAAAATTGTCTATGCAATAAAAAAAAAAAAATTCTATTCTAAGGTTACGTTCCTCACACCAAAGGACTGCACAAAGGAATGCATCCCTAATATTATATATCTACCAGCATTTAATTTAATAATGAAGAAACTAACTATGAAAAATAACATAAAACTTTATCACCAGGGTCAATCAATCAAAATTAAAAAAACCCATAAAATTCTTATGGATACGCTAATGAAAGAAACTTACTTAACACAACTCATCCAGTTATTCAATTTTAAATACGTTGAAAAAAATGTAATTGAGACATACAAACAAATTAAGTGATAATTATAACTGACACAAAAGCTCATGTTACTATGCAAGATATTTCTTACACATCTCATGGTTTTTTCAAAGAACATAAAGATCGGCTTTGACACGAAATGTTAGTATTCATCTTACAATAGTTATTTCGATTAGAAACTGCAACTATGGAATATTTAGGAAGTATTCATGCAGTTAATTTTTTTACATAAAATTTTATTTCAAACCTAATTATTTAGTTTTTGGTTATTAATAATGTATGCCATTATGGCATTGACGATGTTAATGATCTTTTTTACTTATTTTTTTCATAGTTTTTCTTTATTCCTTGCCATTTTACTGTACTTATTTTTGTTGTTATTTTATTGATAATTCTGTTTCTTACCTGAATATAAATCTCATTTATATAATTGCCTCATCATATTTTTTTAAATTTTTTAGATAGTTATTTTATTGGTTAATCTCCCCTTTAGATTTATCTAAAAGCATACAAAAGTGATATGTAAATTATAAACAAAACTCCCCCAAAATGTATCCCCAGTTACAACAAACGACGCTTGTTCGTTAGTTAGGTATTCAACCGATATTATCAATTACGAAGTCTGGTTTAATTTGCATTTGTAAATGAGATTCTCTTAACTGTTTAATTGGCTTTCTGTGTCCAAAAATGTCTGTAAACTAAATAACGTAAATTTTTTATTGAATTGACCGTTAATTAACCATCAATAAAAACAAATATTCAGTTTCAGTAATTTAATATAATTAAATTTATGTAAAGTTTTGTATTGAGCATTACGATGCATTACCTTAAAAACAAAGTGATAATGTTTCATTGCAATATTCAGTTGTAAATGTTCAGTTCAACTATAGTGGACAAATTGCTTGTATTGTAAAATAAATTATTAATTCAACAAATATCGATAGTGAATTATTTTAATTACTGTTTATTCTAATAGAGAGATCATTTATCTATTTCATGAACTTGTTATTACATATTTAAAACATACGTGTAATTTATATGTGTGCTTACGTGTGAACCTCTTAAATACCTTGTAAAAAAGAAATCTCTTTTACAATTATTGTAAATTTAACGATAATTTATTTATATTATTGTACAGTTATATGCTATTATTATTCAATTACGTGATAACACGTAGAATTGCACAATTCTGAATTGAATTTGAAAATAAAATATAGAATAACTTTAAACTTATGAAATGTTTTCTTATAACCACTTAAAACTAGTTAAATTTGGATATTGAAACAAGCAATTAAATGTTTGTGTTTCGATAGTATAAACTGTGTTATCAACATTATTATATGTCAGACAAGCTTTCCTTTAAAGTTCTCTCCCGCATTCTATGTAAACTCGTCTTGTGGACTTCTCTTTGTATTTATCCTAAATTGACAATTAAATTATGTGGACTCCTTTTTTCACTGCGTCTTCTTAATATTCGATGTATTCTTAATTTTGTTTGTTCCCACAAAATAAAAGTTGAATATAAAATAACTTTACAACATGACAATTAAATTACGTACCAAATTATAAACTATTAACGGAACAGCCATTTTGATTTCCTAACCATTTCTAAATTTATTTATCACATAATTTCCTATTTTATAAGGAAGTATACTATACATCAATTTATAAAAAGTGAATTGGATCATTTTATTGCATAAAATTGAAAATGAAACATTCATTAGGTGAAGAAAAATGTAGTTGCCTGGAGGGTTGTAAATGGTGAATGCTCTACCTTGCCACAAAACCCATTAATGTACATTGTTACTGTTCCCGTTGTGGTGGAAGCAGGTGTGGCCGGGTAAGGGTGGAGTAGAGGTCAGAACTGAAAGGATTTCACTCTATGAACTTTAGTAGAGAAATATTCATAAACAAATACAAAATTCAATGTACTATTACAGAGATAGTATTTTTGTAAAATATAGTTGTGCTAAATATGTCTATATTTAGAAAATATAGAAACCAGAAAAATACCATATAAAATACTTAAGTAGTTTCGTGTGTTTTGACTGTCTTGTGTGGTACCACAAGTACTTCTGTTGAGCCTCTACTATATAAATTACCACACATTTACTCTTCTGTGTGTCTATAAACTTGAGAACTACAAATTCACCTACTTCGTGTTAATGTCGAAATCACTTGCGTTTGTGAACTTGACAATCTTAAGATTTACCATATGACTGCGTGACGACTTGTAGTTCACCACTAGTACATTAGTGAAGTTTGACAATCTTGAGATTTACCACATGACTTCGAGATGACTTGGAGTTCACCACTAGTACGTATGTGAAGTTCGACAATCTTAAGATTTACCATATTACTGCGAGACGATTTGGAGTTCACCACTAGTATGTGAAGTTCGACAATCTTAAGATTTACCATATGACTGCGAGACGACTTGGAGTTCACCACTAGTATGTATGTGAAGTTCGACAATCTTAAGATTTACCACATGACTGTGAGACGACTTGTAGTTCACCACTAGTACATTAGTGAAGTTTGACAATCTTGAGATTTACCACATGACTTCGAGATGACTTGGAGTTCACCACTAGTACGTATGTGAAGTTCGACAATCTTAAGATTTACCACATGACTTCGAGATGACTTGGAGTTCACCACTAGTACGTATGTGAAGTTCGACAATCTTAAGATTTACCATATGACTGCGAGACGATTTGGAGTTCACCACTAGTATGTGAAGTTCGACAATCTTAAGATTTACCATATGACTGCGAGACGACTTGGAGTTCACCACTAGTACATTAGTGAAGTTCGACAATCTTAAGATTTACCATATGACTGCGAGACGACTTGGAGTTCACCACTAGTATGTATGTGAAGTTCGACAATCTTAAGATTTACCACATGACTGCGAGACGACTTGGAGTTCACCACTAGTACATTAGTGAAGTTCAACAATCTTAAGATTTACCACATGACTTCGAGATGACTTGGAGTTCACCACTAGTACGTATGTGAAGTTCGACAATCTTAAGATTTACCATATGACTGCGAGACGATTTGGAGTTCACCACTAGTATGTGAAGTTCGACAATCTTAAGATTTACCATGTGACTGCGAGACGACTTGGAGTTCACCACTAGTATGTATGTGAAGTTCGACAATCTTAAGATTTACCACATGACTGCGAGACGACTTGGAGTTCACCACTAGTACATTAGTGAAGTTTAACAATCTTAAGATTTACCTCATGACTGCGAGACGACTTGGAGTTCACCACTAGTACATTAGTGAAGTTCGACAATCTTGAGATTTACCTCATGATTGCGTGCAAGTGCCGACTTGGAGACAACCACAAGTAAATGTGTGACTTTTACGAATCCACCAAATGAATGAAGTGTTTTTTATCCCTTTCGTTAAAAAAAGGGAGGAGGGGTTATAAAAATGGTGAAATGTGTTTGAACAGTTAGCACTAAAAGACTTTTTCCACTATGTAAGGAATTGAAATTAGGATAAATACCAGGGAAGGCCTGTAATAGGAGAATTTATACTTATATGCGTCGGTAATGTATTTTTGTTTGTTATGTAAACATAAAGTAAATAAACACTCTTCAAATTAACTTTTAGTTTTTAAATGTAATGTGTACCAGCAATATTTAACTACTGTATTAACAAACAAAATGATTAATTTTATCTATATAAGACAACTATTGTTCACTCGATGGGAAAGTTCTGTAGCAAACCAAGACAATGTCCATTCTGTTTTCATTTTGTCGATCGATAATCTATAAACTCGTAGGGGGGGGGATTGGAGGAGGGGTTGAGGGTGTTAGTGGTAGATTACGTTAACACCACTAACCCATTAACACTGAGACAGGAGAAAATAGGTCACGAAATACCACAAAACTCTATATTTTTATTTTTAAGCTGTAAAGTCTAACTTCCAGTTTTTTAAAATTGTTTAGATGATTTATATTCGCAGGCTTGTGTAACTATTTTAGTTTACTACACAGTCGAATGGTCTATAAAAACATAGATGACAAACTTCAATTTTTAGTTTTAATGATATATCATATAATTGTTGAGACCTTTTCCGTTAATTCAATTACTTGGTTAAGTTAGGTTTGGTTATGTTATGTTAAACTAAGTTATGAACATACTTAGTATGATTCCAGGTAAATTGTTTACTAATATCAGATGAGATAGCATGACGTCACACACGTGTGCTATCACCACGTGAAGGTCACTCAGGGATTGGTTGTGAGAACCAAACGATATTTTTGTAAGGATATAGAGATAATAATGATCCGTCGAAACAATATATGTACGCCAAATAACTATTAATTAGCATATAAAAATAATTAGTCAATAGCCCTTGCTTCGCTACGGACTGGTTCTCTACGCTTGCTTAACCTTTCCTTCGTGGTTCTATCTAACTCATTACATTGATATAGCCCGCTGCCATTCTCCTAAATAACAAAGATTTGTAGTCTAGAGCACACTATAACTCTTGTAGGGGGATTGAAAAGCAGTGCAGTCATAGTTTGTAGAAATAACACTAAACGTTTGGAAATGAAGATTAAATTTTCCTACCTTATTTGTAATATTTTTGTTCTTCGTACGGCTGTTTAGAATAAATTATCGAACTAAATTAATACCAGTGTTACTGCCAATTTAAAAGCTGTCCAAAACCCCTTAGGAGTGGAATTTCGAAAAATCCGTTCTTAAAGAGTTCTATGATACAAGAGCTAACTTCCCTCTAAATTTCAGCACTGTTTAGTTGTTCCGGAGGTTTCGTGATGAGTGGTACATTGTTTTCAAATTAGGATTTTAACCACATCTTGGTTTGGTTTTAAAACTAAGACAAGTATATTACGTATTACTGATACATAAGAAATATTTTATTACTTAGCACATTAGGCATACGTGTTGGTACGTATAAAATTTAATGTCAAACAACACAAATATTTTACAATATAAATACAAACTGTACAGATGTTATGGTGATCGATGAAATATGTACATTTAGCACTTATATTGTAGTACATATTTTTTGTGTGACATTGACGTGTATTTAATATTTTGCTTACTCACCTAGCATGTAGCTATCATTTGAGCTTTTCCAAACACTCTTCCAACTCATAGGTTGCTTAGCCTCCATTGAAAAAGAAACAATTGAAAATTATACACGTTGGAACTGATCTTACAATCAGGCACTATTGGCGCAGTGCTGTAACCCAGCTACTTTGAGAAAAAAGTGTTTAGGAGATTGTAGGTGCTAGGTTCTGTGCTCAGTCTTCTTAATATTGACACGGCGTTCGCTCAATTGTTGCCATCGACGTGAATACTATTAGAGAAGTCTAGGATGTCTTAGTCCTAGGTTCAGTAGTTGATAAGAGAAGAGAGCTGATTGTCAGGCTTATTCTCAATCAAATCAACACTACGTGGTTCACGTTTCACGTAAAGCTGTAGATCCCTTAATTGTCCTGGCTATTGGGATATTAATAAACAGCTCTTTCTAAGGAACAGTTGTCCTTAGTTAGTAACAGCGACTTCACTCATCACACTTATTCCTCCTCATATATAACCATATCTTGACGGTCGGCGTCTTTCTAATCAATAAAATGAACTACTATCGTAACTTGATTATAATAATGTTATAAACATCCAAAAAAGTTAATCATTCATTATTTCGTAATAAACAGACAAGAAAATTTTAGTTAAATGCCATTATGCCAAATGTGTTTCTTTGAAAATGTGGTGATACGTTTATGAAATGG
Source organism: Stictocephala bisonia (assembly GCA_035578905.1). Lineage (NCBI taxonomy): Eukaryota > Metazoa > Arthropoda > Insecta > Hemiptera > Membracidae > Stictocephala > Stictocephala bisonia. The sequence goes on from JAQJVL010000023.1 coordinate 3,673,974, forward strand.
ATTTGACATAACTTCATATTAGGCATAACTTCTGTGATTCGAACTAGTTTGATATTATATATTATATATACAATATGACTGAAACAATCTGACGAACGACATAAATAAATGATCAAAATAACAAATGTATTTCTTCCATTACAATATTACGTTGAGGGAATCATTAACCTCTGCTGGTTTCGTTCGCTGCGAGGTTCCACAGCTAACTGCGTGTAAGTGCCTGACACAAAGACGTAAATTGATTTCACTTGATCCAATCAAGTTGACAGCAGTTGACTTCAAAGGGTATCCTGCAGGTAAGTCAAAAGTCGATAGATACTAATCCATCAACCTAATAAAGTCAATAAACGTGCATCGATATCAAAGATGGATGACATTATTAATATATATTAAATCGCCTATTTTAATACATACTTTTAGTTTTACTAAACAAACGAACATACGATTGTAAGTTTAATCCAACCGAACATTCCAATAGTACATCACTGCAATTAATGCTTATATAATATGGTTTAATATATAATATGGTTCAATATGTAATATGGTTTAACAATACTTTCAAATTTCCTTCTCGGTCAGAAATAAAATTTAAATACAACGCAAACCTACTGTAATTTATTTAGTTCATAGTACAGTACATCCAATCACCCTCTAACACGCAAAATAGCTGCGTTCCACATTGTTTAACATATACTTGTGAACATCTCTGTTACAGAAAAAGATGATGAGTAAGACAAACTTAACATTATCAAACAAATGCTTTTTAACAACGGATATTAACTAAATGTTATCAATAATTTATGTATATAAACTTAAAAATAAAATAGTAACTATACTCTTGTATAGTCTTCGAACTGCCATGGCGATACTAAGAAATCTCCACAAAATAAAAATGTCGAACTAAAGATACAAATTATATAAAAGTAAAAAAAAAAAAAAACAAGCTCCAAGATTATTCTTGAAACCAAATAATTCTTATTGTAATGAGTACAGTAATATATAACACCAATCGTTCATCTTAATAATTCGTTATAATCATGCATTTGCAGAAATGGAAGATGTTTTGGTAAAATATTCCAAGAAAATTAACCAAAAGTTACAATTTACAACTGATCAGCCTATGCAGGGTATCTAATTCAATATTAAATTAAAGGTAAAATAAAAATGAATATGTCACAAATAGACAGCTATAAATTAGTTTCTACAATCTATAGATATTTTTAAATGTTTAGTTTATACCATAATAATGTATTTAGTTCTATAGCCCATATGTATCTAAATTTATTAAAGTGTAAAAAGTGATATTTTTAACATATCTAAGTGGTTATATTGTATTGTTTAAAAAACATATTTGAATAATTAGTATTTCTTGATATTTTTGTAATGAAACGTGTTTTTAAAATAACCCAATAAAAAATTAATAAATTGATACAATTTAATGAGGAAGAGTCCATAACATGCTGATGTACGGAATAGTTGGCTTTTAGGCCAATAATTAGAGTGTATAAATAGAAAAAAAATACAAAATGTACGTTTATTTTAATCACAAATCTAGCTGGTCTAAAAATGTTTTCACAGGGTTAATTGGTTGTTTAGGTAACTGAAGAGTTTACCATCAATAAAATGTTTACCTTAGACAATTCTATTTCAATTTAGGTAAAACATTTTCGAACACAAATTCATATTCTCGTCACGTTAAAAGTTTCAATATCTTAAAGTTAGAATGTTTTAATCTTTGTGCCTTTAAAGTTAGCCTGATTACACTCAAATAATAAAGTATTATTATTTTTTTAAACAATGTAAGTAATCAAACAATCCATCAAATGAAAGTTTAATTGTAAGGCATTTCCATTACAAATAAATCAACTAATAAAACGTTTAAAATAAAATAAATATCGTATTTATGTAAAAATAAACATCAAAATTAATAAAGAATACGAGTTTTTACATTATCAAAGACTATGAGAATCTTGCATTGAAGGAGGTTCACAATTGGATAATTGATCTAAATATTTATTCATATATTTTACTGTTGACCTTTTTACAGGTAATTTTGAACTTCTTTTAGTATATCAAAGGATGAAAAACTACGGCCTATTCTACAGCATGTCTGCCATTACTAGTTTTTCAACCTGATTCCTATTAAAAGTTTGCTATTTATTTTTTATATTGAGTTACAATTTTTTATATGTTTTTTAGTGTTAATTATCCAATTTATGTTTTATTAAGTAAGCTTTGAATTCTTTTAATTATATAGAGACAGCCAATATATATTTGTTCAAAGGACTTCTTTGGAATAAAGGACATCTTTTAACATAATCAAAACACTTCCTTTGTAATCTCCTTTGTTTAAAATTAAAATAGTTTTCGTTTTGTCAGCTTTTAAGTAGTAGACATGTTTGGTTTTAAGTTACTTTAAATTGTAATATTATATTACTACATTACTGATGCACAATATACTATACATATAAAATACTTTTACTGCGAACGTACTCTGGGCGCTCCCCTGCTGAATCATATACAGTGAACACGCGAGGTCACATCTAGCAATCACTTTACACATGAACCCCACCCTTATAGTTTCCTATCTGATTTTGTATTTGTTTATCACTAAAATAGACTACTCTTTTTAAATAATAGATAACGTTTTCTTACAGTTTTAACGTGTTGAATGTAATATTTGAGGAAACATAATCACGAATAAGAGAAATAATCGTTCAGAGGTTGTAGTTTTAATGTATGATTAAAACCAAATGTATAGGAAATACTCTTACATTTCCACTTCGTGTCTTCTTTGAATACTACCATAAAACCGAACCAGCACATATTGTATAAGTCTAACCTTATTTGGAAGACTTATTTATACTGAAACTAATATAAAATCGTGATGTAGCTAAATATAAAAATAACTTAACCAAATGCCTTTTTGATTTTGCATGAAATTGTCCTTGATCTATATTCAACTATCCAGGTAAAAAAAAATTACACCTGCAGTCAACTTCAGATGCTATTTAATGAAATATTAAACAATCGCAGAACATTTTTTGAGTGTCAGTGGTCAGTATATATATCTAAAACAGTAACTATATGGCTACTATATACACACAGCTCTAACCTAACCTAGTTTAACCTAACCTAACATAACCAAACCCAACCACCTTACTCTGACTGATCAATGGTCTATGGGGAATGGTCAGAGTAATGTTAAGGAGGAGATCGGCCTCTCCTTAAAAAAAACAAAAAAAACTAACCTAACTTAATCTAACCTAACCTAACCTAAAAGCATCTAATATATCTGCTGGAGGAATTTATTTCACTGTTGATTGAAAACTCATTTTGATAACTCAATATGGCAAGACTTTTATTGGATGAGACTAAAATTATGATAAAGTTAAAAATAAAAACATAATTGCATTTTAAAACCGAACCATTATTTACTAATTTATTTTTAGTGCTAGAAACAATAATTAATTTGCACACATTCTTATTATACTAATAATTTTTTAAATTATATTATGCATTTGTTTAAAATTATGTCTTAACTATGTAGAATATAACTGAAATTTCTCACAGTTGAGTCCTCTGTGCTTTAACTTATTATAAATATCTAATACTGTAATTTATATTTTGATTTTTTCTTTTCTTTTCTCGTCTTTTCCTTTTCCGAATGTATGAAATAAAGAGGGTCTATAACGTATATTTGTTGATATATTAAAATTACGGAAGTATATAAAGTATAAAAACTACTCTAGTGCAGTGATATTTTGCACAATTTCATTACAAGTCCCTATGGGAACTCTGATGTCATATTAAAGCACAACAACTTTGTTAGCAACTCCCAGAATAATCAGGAGTGAGTGATGAAGCCGTAACTTCCGACATGAAACTACGTTGAAAACACCGCAGTAACATTGGCACATTAATGTATGTAACATATTATGTTGAGGTAGGGATTTACTCTTCATGTTGTTGTGTTAAAACAATGATTTTACATCTTTGAGTTGCAGTTATTAGTGGTGTTTAATCAAACACTATTTTAATTTTTTTTTATTAAAAGCATTAAACCTGTATGAAGATATGACTTCCTAAAGTGGCTTATTTGGCCTTTCTAAGTACATAACCTGTTGAGAATCTATGCGTTATATTTTATTTAAATTTCGAGAATGTAGTAGGAAAAAACGTGCTGGCTAAGCTAGTGTACAGTAAAACTGTGAATCTTCTTTTAAAGTGTAACCAGTTATTATAAATCACATCTGTAAATCATATTATAATATAAATCATATTATACTATAAATCACATCTGTATAAATTTGAGTTAAAATTTGAACAATTATATTTTGTTGGAATAGTGGATTAATAATGTACAAAATGTGTATTGCTAGAGTTTACTATGAATAATGAGAGAGTTAAGTTCTTTCGTACAATTTGTGGGGTAAGCCAGGTAGGGTCACTGAGGAAGAGAAAGGGGAGTAGAGGGAATAACGTTGTAAGTGTTAGTGAGGCAGGATCTTTGCAAATCATAATGACAGTTGTGGTGAAGTCTAGAACTAAGTCCCTGTGGGCGCTCAATTGGGCACCTGGATCTATTTTCTCAATTTGAATTTATAATACAAGACATTATGTCAGAAAAAGAAGTTAAATACAATAAGACATTTTATTAATATAATATATCCAGTTAGATAATGTTCTTTGATTTACCTTGTACTATAATATTATTAAACTTTAAAAGAAATCAATATTGAAAAGGAAACATGTAAGTGGCATAGAAGAGTAATTGTGACCAGCTGTTGGCCGATACATTGGCTTGAATATACATAGATGTGTATGCTTGTACATAGTCATGGTAACACAGATTTTGATATGGCATTTTTGTATTTTAAACTGAAAGCATTGTATTTTAATCAATCGTGAAATAAAAATAAAAGCCGATTCCTCCGACACTGTTTGTTATCATGGTCGAGTTATTAACAGTTAAGTACAATGGTTTAGTCAATAATAAAAAAATATTTACAAACCTTACGAGGTATTACATATCACAGATGATATATTTGTGTTATAACTATACTCGATTCAGTGAATCTTCCGACTTGAGAAGAGTACGCTCAGGGGATTTTAAGTGAAGCTCTTACGCATAGTGATTGTTAAGAGCAAATTAAATCCGGTAACATATAATAGTATACAAACAAAAATAAACAACAATGTATAAGACACTATTAACAATAAGGAAAACAACGTGATCATTAAATGCTTACTCACATAAAAATTCAGATATTCAAACGAGCATATTATTAGAATCGGAATGTGGTAACCGTGCAAGGCGATTAAGCATTACTATGGCAATTGCTGTTTTATATCGTCACGCTATTGATCGTAGCAGTCCCAACCTCCTATTAGTTCCAGCACTTGCAGTAGGAGTGCTTTTAAGTTATGAGATACAGTAAATGGACTTAAGAGATATTGGAATTCCAGGAGGACTGGATGTTATCAGAAACTACTCTGTTCAATGGGCTGGATAATGACAGAGTCCAGGGATTGGTACTTAACAATTTCAGTTGATGGTTTCCCGATAACGTGTCATCGATAACGGTCGCAACGCTATTCCTCAGAGGCAAAGTTAGTTTTATATCAGATAAAGTCTGACCTTTTTACAAGCTATATGCTGTTAATGAAATTGTACCAATGTTTTTAATTAATTTGTAAAAGATTATAATGATACGAGCGTATTTTCCGTTCAGTATATTTTCTACGGAGGTAGACAATAACTTGAAGAGATTTTTTTCAATAAATCCGAAATAATATAAATTAATTAAACTGCTGGTTTTTCCACACCAACTAAAAGCTGAATGATATGGTCGTTTTGTGGTGTCTCCACGTACCTTGGATTTATTTGAAGAATTATTCTAGATTAGTTTATTATCAATAACACGCCGATTGTCAAAGTATGGATAGTTACTTATTTCAAATGATTGATCGTGTGTATGAGCGTTTGTAGTCTTTGTTACGATCTAAATCTGATTATTCCTTGGAAATTGTCATTTAGAGATTACCTACTAGTACATAAAATAATAAAAACTATATTTTTTTATCACTAAGATACCTTCAGGTACTTCTAAATATTTACATTATAAAAGTTTAATTTTAAAAAAGGAATATATATTTAAGAGTGGTGAAGATAGAATTTCCTTTCGTATATGTAAAGCTATAAGAGAGAGTACTTTTTCACACAGTTTGATGGGAGGCCTATCGGAGATAGGATTACACATTTATTTTCACTTATATTTTATATTCAATTCTTATCGTTTATCACACATGCTGTTATATGCCCATAGGTTCACTGTGTCAAATTTTGAGTTGTGTTATAATAATTATGGAAAATGATTGAATTTGGTTAGATGATTTATTTTAAATCACTTACTACAAACAGTATTTTAACAGAGCAATAAATCCCTACCTCAACATAATATGTTACATACATTAATGTGCCAATGTTACTGCGGTGTTTTCAACGTAGTTTCATGTCGGAAGTTACGGCTTCATCACTCACTCCTGATTATTCTGGGAGTTGCTAACAAAGTTGCTGTGCTTTAATATGACATCAGAGTTCCCACAGGGACTTGTAATGATATTGTGCAAAATATCACTGCACTAGAGTAGATTTTATACTTTATATACTTCCGTAATTTTAATATTTATTTCATACATTCATTCGGAAAAGAAAAAGACGAGAAAAGAAAAGAAAACATTCAAAATATAAATTACAGTATTAGATATTTATATTGAATTAAAGTGCAGAGAACTCAACTGTGAGAAATTTCAGTTATATTCTACATAGTTAAGACATAATTTTAAACAAATCCAATTATTGTTTCCAGCACTAGAAATAAATAAATGCGATAAGATATGGTTCGGGTTTTAAATGTAATAATGTTTTTATTTTAACTGTATCATAATTTTAGTCTTAGCCAATAAAAGTCCTGCCATATTGCGTTATCAAAATGAGTTTTAACATCATGGAGTTGCTAACAAAGTTGCTGTGCTTTAATATGACATCAGAGTTCCCACAGGGTCTTGTAATGATATTAAGCAAAATATGGCTGCACTAAAGTCGATTTTATACCATATAGTTTACAAACATCCATCAGTTGAACATTTTTATTTGATAAATTTATATGGGAAAGAAAAATTCAGTGAAATTAAAAATGTAAAGAGCGAAATTGGTTATTTATTTTGAATCTGACATGTGGGCTTATGTTTGACTTTTGCTAATATGCATATTTTAAACATTTAGGCCTATTCAAAACGATGCGTTGACTGGTTTAACAGTGCGTTATTTTAAACTTATATGTTTAAATTAACCATTAAACAAAAATATTTCAGGATTTAGGTTTAGTCAATTTAAGATGGTCGATCAAACAAGGAGAATGTTTGCTGAAGATCCTTTTTTGTGTTTTCAATCCATGATGGGAGATATTTATATGTTATTATCTATTTACTACCTAACAACTATTCATTAACAATTAAAAACAACATTTTATAGGCATTAATTCATAGTTGAATAATAGTTATCTGCATTTAGTATTTAAATATGGCTAACCAAGCCTTTATCCTCAAATAAATTAATTAAGAACCTTAGAGATTGTCGTTGCCACCACAACTCATTATTATACTGTGTTTCATCCCCTAGTTGAGTTAGATCATAGAGATGCAAAGAACCTAAAATAAGTTAAATTTATTTCATTGTCCAACAAAGCATATTGTTCAGTAGTATAGTTTTGGCCTTATGTCCTTAATATCTCTGCTAACTTTAGCTTCAGCAAAATGACACTTTTAGTCTCAGCATTTTGGTGTTCTGATAAAATGTTTGACTAGTAGTGGAGGGAATACAATCAGCGGTTGGACATCATTTTTTTTTTTTTAATTTCACTTAAACTTTATCATTCTTTAAGCTCGTTTCTTACTGGATGGATATATAATTTAATGTTATAAGATTAACAAACACTCCAGTAAATAAATTTTATCTACTGGAGTGTTTGTTAATCTTATAACATTAAATCATTTAAACTTTAGTTAATCGCTTTCTTCGTGTTTCTTTCGCCTCTTCTTCCGTTATGACTTTTCCTTGTCTGATTTATCTATATCTTTATTTACTAATTTGTAATAATGTTTATTTCTTTTTTTTTAAGGAATCATCCATTAGGGTTCATTTGAGAAAACCAAAGGTAAAGTAGAACATTTTTTTTTTTTTAAGGAGAACATGTTTAGTACGTGTAAGGGTAGCCTGTATCAGTACGCTTAAAAACAATTTCACTTTTCTGTGTTTATTTATATATTTTATTTTTTCTGCAGAGTTGGACGAATTTCGATGTCTGTGATATCTCTCCATGTTTTTACTATCCAAAGCGTAGTAACCTTCGTCTATATCAAATCTTGTCGTAATATACTTTCCAAAAGTTCCAAATATCTGTATGTCGCCCAAATATCTGTATGTCGCCGTTATACGTTAAACATGGGATGGATATATCAGCCATAACACCTACGTGAAAGTGACATTTGAAGGCTACGTATAGAAGATGTTATACAAGATCAGTTCTGCGTTACTATTTAGTGGTGTCTATGACATTTATGTTCATCTCATTGTTAATTCTCGTTCAAAATGTATATTTTTAGTTCGTATTGTAAGAGAGTGTTATGTTAAATTGATATATCAGAATAACAATGAGGGGGGGGGGCGTGTTTCCCTGCCGGATATCATTATTTGAAACAAAAACAACAAATATATAACAATTTTATAGCTATGAAAATTCTACATTATATAAGATTTTAATTTCACTTGGTCGTACATCATGGAATACTATTATGTTGTAATTTAATTGTTCACGAAACACACCTCCATATTTAGAGTCAAAACATATGAAACATCTTAGAACCAATAGCAATACATTAAACATTTAACACTTTTTTTTTTAATAATGACATTTGCGTTTTTTCTGTGTCTTATCTACTACCTCTCTAGCCAAACGTGTGTTTTCATTCATGCAGATAATATAAAATCAAAATCATTGTTTTCCATCAGATATATTGATTTACGTTAATGTAAGTTTAAGTATAATGTTATGGTTTCTACATTTTTAAGTCTCAAGTAACAAGCGTTTCAAATACTCCCAAACAGTGATGACAATTAAGATTCGGTTAAGGATTTGTCCGAGGGGCCTTTTACAAATACAAACCCTCTATGACATCCCTGTTGAAGAGGAGAACAAATCAGTCTCTGTTGTTGAAGTTGGAAGGTAACAATATGTGAAGAACGGACCAATGATCTGTAAGGCCTTTTCACAGTAAGGTGAAGTAAACCAACTCGTAGACTAGTTTTCACATTGTTAAACAATTAAAACAATTGTTAAACCATTGTTAAACAATTAATCTGCCCTTCCAAATATACTATATTCAACAAGATAGATTGATATGTTGAGTAAATAATTAGCAACTTGAGATAATAATTTAAGAAATGCTGTTTATCATCCGATAAACCATACAAGCTTATTATATGTTTAAAAATAGTATTTTTTAATTACTAATATAATATTATTATATTTTGAAATTAATTATGAACTCTTCTAATAATTACATACGCATTATAAAAAACTTTTCCTAAATTTTCAGATCACTTAAAAATATATAAAGTTGAGAAAGTGGTTAGTAATGGCTCGTTTATGATTTACTAAAAGAAATATGTTCCTGTATGTAAAGACCTCATTACGTATTCATACTGTTTTTTTTTATACCTGGGTGTTGTATTTCGTTATGATTTTTTGTGACCTTGTATTTCAGATTTTGTTAAAAAAAAAATTAAACCAATATGAAACCACTGCAACTGACTTTAAATTAATGTTGGGAATACAAGTTAATTTAAACTGTAAATAGCTTATGGTAATGTATTCTACCTCCGTGTAAAATCTACTCAAAACTAATTTAAACAATACATGTCATGAATTTTACACATGAGTACTTTTTATTCGTATCCAAATAATCGTTTCTAAAAAATATCCGACTTGAACATGATTTGATTGTCATTCATGATTGTGAGATGTATCATGGATGATTTACATCATGTAACATTCATCTGATTTATTTATGATGGTCATGTACCATAACAATCAATTGTTGAAAATATCCAAATGGTTTACGCATTTAAAAGAAGAGTGAGGAGCTATGCTAAATAAATTATAAATCTCTCACCCCTCACTACGTCCTGAGGTAGGCCCTACAGTTACTCTATTCAGAATGTTTCTCCACTCTTCAAACTTACAATAAAGATATATATTACTTCATAACTAAACAGTTTACCAATAAATATAAATTAAATAATGGTGGACGGAAATAGAGGATGGTTAAGAGATTTCTGAGAAGGAGTACAAGGAGATGTAATTGAGTTGCCCTCCTACCCGGCAACCCCCAGTTACGTGTGAAAGTGCCGTTATTAGACTCCAATGTCTATTTTGGAGCTGTCACAATAGGATGTGCTGCTGTTGAGAAATTTAATTAACAGTATGGGAACATGCCCTTTGGTAGATTCGCAGGCGATTATAACATAGAGAGATAGCCTTCATAAATAAAATCACAAATAAATTTTATTTTCGTATCACCATTCCTGACCAATTGTAGCAAACTTTATTCTATTTATAACTTGTTGCAATTGCTGGAATAACACGTGAATAATTTAAGGGATGGTGAAAATATAATAAAGCTGTAACGTATTTTATTATTTAGAATATGTTCCCTGTAGAGGTGATATTTTTTGATATTTCTTAATTTATACAAATTTGCAAAAAATTATTAAAATTACGTATTAAAGGTCAGCCAAGGTGTTTCCAAGATGTATGTGAATATGGGTACGGAATAAGAGTAATTAGTATAGAGGATCACTTATAGAGGACCCCTTAATATAAAAAATGCACATCAACTAGAAGATATAAAAAATATCATATCCTATATTGAGCATTTTGGACACATCAGGTTTCCCTACTCCATCAACAAGTTGTTTTATTGGGGCAGTAGATCGAGGGTGTTAATGGTGACAACTGTAGAGATTACATGACCTCTATTGACCCAGTAGCGTTCGATCTGGAGGGAACTTGTAATCCCCAACACGTACGTTCAACATGTTGTACACCTCAAGTTTCCCTATTCCATCAACAAGGTGTTTTATTGGTGCAGAAGATCGAGGGTGTTAGCGGTGACAACTGTAGAGATTACATGGCCTCTATTGACCCAGTAGCGTTCAATCCGGAGGGTACTTGTCATCCCCAACACGTACGTTGAACATGTTGTACACCTCAGGTTTACCTACTCCATCAACAAGTTGTTTTATTGGGGCAGTATATCGATAGTGTTAGTGATGAGAACTGTAGAGACTACATGACCTCTATTGACCTAATAGCGTTCGATCTGGAGGGAACTTGTCATCCCCAACACGTACGTTGAACATGTTGTACACCTCAGGTTTCCTTAATCCATCAACAAGGTGTTTATTGGGGCAGTAGATCGAGGGTGTTAGTGATGACAACTGTAGAGATTACATGACCACTATTGACCTAATAGCGTTCAATCCGGAGGGAACTTGTCATTCCTAACACGTACGTTGAACATGTTATGTGCTTCAAATTTCCTTTTATATTTATGTGTTACAAACCTGTTCTATTCTTCATTAAGGTTCCAATTCGTATTACTACTGTGTATTATTGAAAATAGATTCCGAGTAAATTTACATTTAGTCGTTACGATTTTACAGTCAAACCTTGTATTTACCTTGAAATTTAAATCAAAGTCTTATATTCAGTAATATACGATAAATGCATCACTTTAATTTATTTATTATTATTAGCTATATCTATATGAAAATAAATTATTATTATTTTATAATAAAAATCTCTTAAATGGACGAGTATTATTTTTGCATGTTCATAAGTAAGTAATTTTTTCCTCTTTTTCTTTTTCAAATTTACTAACATTTTTTATTTTATACCACTAGAGTATTTGAAAAAAAAACATATATATTATACTGTTACATTTTTTAAATTAAACATGTTGATTCTTTGTAAACTGTTTTATATTGAAAAGCAATTTTCTTATAAACAACTTAGAAATAAAAAAAAAAAAAAATACGAAATGAAGAAACAACAATAATTTTAATGTATTTGCGTGATGGATGTAATTATATTACGTTTTAGAAATTTTTTTTAGGCGTGTTAGAATAGTATTGCTTTAAAATTAAGCTAATAATAATCGTTATTTCTACACCAAATTGGAAACCCCATTAACTTCGATACCAACGCACGTGTATGTATGTGTGGGTCGTACCACAGTACTTGCGAATCACACGTAAGTTGTTTTTAAACATATTCCATAAACAAAAAATGTCTGGACTATTAAAATAATATATTATTATACTATTATTATTATTCATTGGCGTATGAATATCTTGATTTGAACTCTTTATTTCAATTGGTTTTGTACTACTAATTCTACATTACAAATAACAATATTGGTTTTTATTTTAAACTCCTGAGAAATTTAATTGGGAAATTATAATAGTGCCACATTTTATCTAAATTTCTTTAGATTGAACAGTTTTATTTAATCCCAGTAATGTTCTATTAAAAGTATATCATGGCATTATATATATTTAAACCTAATTGAATAGACATCATATTCTTGAGGACGTTTTTATTTGTAACAGATAGTCCTTCTATAAATTAAAATTAGCTTTGATCAAAATTATAGATACATAATACATTAACTAACTATATTAAGTATTAAACAAACATTTATGCAACTATTAGTAATTGTTATTATTGAAGGAATCCATCTATAAATATTAATGTATACATCCAAAATGTACAAAAAAATTGTTTATTTTAGTCACCACGGAGTAAAAAAAATACTAAACTCTTACATCTTACGTTTAATAGTTCCAAAAATAAATCTTATCATTGGAAGGTTTACATGAAGCATAGTTTTATAGTATTTGGAGAAGAAAACCTCAGAAGTGTACAAATGTAATGTTTCGTTTTTGACATGAAATAGAAAACATATCTTGAGAAAGTTTTCCTCACCACAAATCATGGTATGAATAAATGACATTCAATCCTTCTATCCTTGCCTTCTGAGCTTTCATATTTTAGATACCACATATGTGCTTCTGAAATATGGATATGTCAGTCGGTGGTTATTGATGCCTCCTTGTGTATAACTCAAATACAGTTGAAAGGTAACATTTCCTCATTACAATATTTGAATATATTTTATAAAACATAGTGTAAGAAGAAAAATAATAATGACTGTAATAGTGAAATATACTCTCCCTCAAATACCATAAATTTTATTCAAATGCCACTAAAATAAACAGATTTCAATGTTGATTGGTCTGAAATGTCAACTAACAACCGCCCCATAACATGTTTTTATCTAGTACCCTTGAGCATAGATTATAATTAAAACTACTGCTCGTGATGTTACCAATAAAGCAATCACTCTTCGTGTTAAAGTTCTCTTCGTGTTAAAGTTCTCTTCGTGTTAAAGTTCTCTTCGTGTTAAAGTTCTCTTCGTGTTAAAGTTCTCTTCGCGTTAAAGTTCTCTTCGCGTTAAAGTTCTCTTCGCGTTAAAGTTCTCTTCGTGTTAAAGTTCTCTCCGTGTTAAAGGTCTCTCCGTGTTAAAGTTAAAGTTCTCTTCGTGTTAAAGTTCTCTTCGTGTTAAAGTTCTCTTCGTGTTAAAGTTCTCTTCGCGATAAAGTTCTCTTCGCGTTAAAGTTCTCTTCAAGTTAAAGTTCTCTTCGCGTTAAAGTTCTTTTCGCGTTAAAGTTCTCTTCGCGTTAAAGTTCTCTTCGCGTTAAAGTTCTCTTCGCGTTAAAGTTCTCTTCGCGTTAAAGTTCTCTTCGTGTTAAAGTTCTCTTCGTGTTAAAGTTCTCTTCGTGTTAAAGTTCTCGTCGTGTTAAAGTTCTCTTCGTGTTAAAGTTCTCTTCGTGTTAAAGTTCTCTTCGTGTTAAAGTTATCTTCGTGATAAAGTTCTCTTCGTGTTAAAGTTATCTTCGTGTTAAAGTTCTCTTCGTGTTAAAGTTCTCTTCGTGTTAAAGTTCTCTTCGTGTTAAAGTTCTCTTCGTGTTAAAGTTCTCTTCGTGTTAAAGTTCTCTTCGTGTTAAAGTTCTCTTCGTGTTAAAGTTCTCTTCGTGTTAAAGTTCTCTTCGTGTTAAAGTTCTCTTCGTGTTAAAGTTCTCTTCGTGTTAAAGTTCTCTTCGTGTTAAAGTTCTCTTCGTGTTAAAGTTCTCTTCGTGTTAAAGTTCTCTTCGTGTTAAAGTTCTCTTCGTGTTAAAGTTCTCTTCGTGTTAAAGTTCTCTTCGTGTTAAAGTTCTCTTCGTGTTAAAGTTCTCTTCGTGTTAAAGTTCTCTTCGTGTTAAAGTTCTCTTCGTGTTAAAGTTCTCTTCGTGTTAAAGTTCTCTTCGTGTTAAAGTTCTCTTCGTGTTAAAGTTCTCTTCGTGTTAAAGTTCTCTTCGTGTTAAAGTTCTCTTCGTGTTAAAGTTCTCTTCGTGTTAAAGTTCTCTTCGTGTTAAAGTTCTCTTCGTGTTAAAGTTCTCTTCGTGTTAAAGTTCTCTTCGTGTTAAAGTTCTCTTCGTGATAAAGTTCTCTTCGTGTTAAAGTTCTCTTCGTGTTAAAGTTCTCTTCGTGTTAAAGTTCTCTTCGTGTTAAAGTTCTCTTCGTGTTAAAGTTCTCTTCGTGTTAAATTTCTCTTCGCGTTAAAGTTATATCCGTGTTAAAGTTCTCTTCGTGTTAAAGTTCTCTTCGTGTTAAAGTTCTCTTCGTGTTAAAGTTCTCTTCGTGTTAAATTTCTCTTCGCGTTAAAGTTATATCCGTGTTAAAGTTCTCTTCGTGTTAAAGTTCTCTTCGTGTTAAAGTTCTCTTCGTGTTAAAGGTCTCTTCGTGTTAAAGTTCTCTTCGTGTTAAAGTTCTCTTCGTGTTAAAGTTCTCTTCGCGATAAAGTTCTCTTCGCGTTAAAGTTCTCTTCGCGTTAAAGTTCTCTTCGCGTTAAAGTTCTCTTCGCGTTAAAGTTCTCTTCGCGTTAAAGTTCTCTTCGCGTTAAAGTTCTCTTCGCGTAAAAGTTCTCTTCGCGTTAAATTTCTCTTCGCGTTAAATTTCTCTTCGCGTTAAAGTTCTCTTCGCGTTAAAGTTCTCTTCGTGTTAAAGTTCTCTTCGTGTTAAAGTTCTCTTCGTGTTAAAGTTCTCTTCGTGTTAAAGTTCTCTTCGTGTTAAAGTTCTCTTCGTGTTAAAGTTCTCTTCGTGTTAAAGTTCTCTTAGTGTTAAAGTTCTCTTCGTGTTAAAGTTCTCTTCGTGTTAAAGTTCTCTTCGTGTTAAAGTTCTCTTCGTGTTAAAGTTCTCTTCGTGTTAAAGTTCTCTTCGTGTTAAAGTTCTCTTCGTGTTAAAGTTCTCTTCGTGTTAAAGTTCCCTTCGTGTTAAAGTTCTCTTCGTGTTAAAGTTCTCTTCGTGTTAAAGTTCTCTTCGTGTTAAAGTTCTCTTCGTGTTAAAGTTCTCTTCGTGTTAAAGTTCTCTTCGTGTTAAAGTTATCTTCGTGTTAAAGTTCTCTTCGTGTTAAAGTTCTCTTCGTGTTAAAGTTATCTTCGTGTTAAAGTTCTCTTCGTGATAAAGTTCTCTTCGTGTTAAAGTTCTCTTCGTGTTAAAGTTCTCTTCGCGTTAAAGTTCTCTTCGCGTTAAAGTTATATCCGTGTTAAAGTTCTCTTCGTGTTAAAGTTCTCTTCGTGTTAAAGTTCTCTTCGTGTTAAAGTTCTCTTCGTGTTAAAGTTATCGTCGTGTTAAAGTTCTCTTCGTGTTAAAGTTCTCTTCGTGTTAAAGTTCTCTTCGTGTTAAAGATCTCTTCGTGTTAAAGTTCTCCTCGTGTTAAAGTTCTCTTCGTGTTAAAGTTATCTTCGTGTTAAAGTTCTCTTCGTGTTAAAGTTCTCTTCGTGTTAAAGTTATCTTCGTGTTAAAGTTCTCTTGGTGTTAAAGTTATCTTCGTGTTAAAGTTATCTTCGTGTTAAAGTTCTCTTCGTGTTAAAGTTCTCTTCGTGTTAAAGTTCTCTTCGCGATAAAGTTCTCTTCGCGTTAAAGTTATCTTCGCGTTAAAGTTATCTTCGCGTTAAAGTTCTCTTCGCGTTAAAGTTCTCTTCGCGTTAAAGTTCTCTTCGCGTTAAAGTTCTCTTCGCGTTAAAGTTTTCTTCGCGTTAAAGTTCTCTTCGTGTTAAAGTTCTCTTCGTGTTAAAGTTCTCTTCGTGTTAAAGTTCTCTTCGCGTTAAAGTTCTCTTCGCGATAAAGTTCTCTTCGCGTTAAAGTTCTCTTCGCGTTAAAGTTCTCTTCGCGTTAAAGTTCTCTTCGCGTTAAAGTTCTCTTCGCGTTAAAGTTCTCTTCGCGTTAAAGTTCTCTTCGCGTTAAAGTTCTCTTCGTGTTAAAGTTCTCTTCGTGTTAAAGTTCTCTTCGTGTTAAAGTTCTCTTCGTGTTAAAGTTCTCTTCGTGTTAAAGTTCTCTTCGTGTTAAAGTTCTCTTCGTGTTAAAGTTCTCTTCGTGTTAAAGTTCTCTTCGTGTTAAAGTTTTCTTCGTGTTAAAGTTCTCTTCGTGTTAAAATTCTCTTCGTGTTAAAGTTCTCTTCGTGTTAAAGTTCTCTTCGTGTTAAAGTTATCTTCGTGTTAAAGTTCTCTTCGTGTTAAAGTTCTCTTCGTGTTAAAGTTCTCTTCGTGTTAAAGTTCTCTTCGTGTTAAAGTTATCTTCGTGTTAAAGTTCTCTTCGTGTTAAAGTTCTCTTCGTGTTAAAGTTCTCTTCGTGTTAAAGTTCTCTTCGTGTTAAAGTTCTCTTTTTGTTAAAGTTCTCTTCGTGTTACAGTTCTCTTCGTGTTAAAGTTCTCTTCGTGTTAAAGTTCTCTTCGTGATAAAGTTCTCTTCGTGTTAAAGTTATCTTCGTGTTAAAGTTCTCTTCGTGTTAAAGTTCTCTTCGTTTTAAAGTTCTCTGCGTGTTAAAGTTCTCTTCGTGTTAAAGTTCTCTTCGTGTTAAAGTTCTCTTCGTGTTAAAGTTCTCTTCGTGTTAAAGTTCTCTTCGTGATAAAGTTCTCTTCGTGTTAAAGTTCTCTTCGTGTTAAAGTTCTCTTCGTGTTAAAGTTCTCTTCGTGTTAAAGTTCTCTTCGTGTTAAAGTTCTCTTCGTGTTAAAGTTCTCTTCGTGTTAAAGTTCTCTTCGTGTTAAAGTTCTATTCGTGTTAAAGTTCTCTTCGTGTTAAAGTTCTCTTCGTGTTAAAGTTCTCTTCGTGTTAAAGTTCTCTTCGTGTTAAAGTTCT
Organism: Stictocephala bisonia; assembly: GCA_035578905.1. Lineage (NCBI taxonomy): Eukaryota > Metazoa > Arthropoda > Insecta > Hemiptera > Membracidae > Stictocephala > Stictocephala bisonia. Next base: position 3,691,336 of record JAQJVL010000023.1, read on the forward strand.
CTTCGTGTTAAAGTTCTCTTCGTGTTAAAGTTCTCTTCGTGTTAAAGTTCTCTTCGTGTTAAAGTTCTCTTCGTGTTAAAGTTCTCTTCGTGTTAAAGTTCTCTTCGTGTTAAATTTATCTTCGTGTTAAAGTTCTCTTCGTGTTAAAGTTCTCTTCGTGTTAAAGTTCTCTTCGTGTTAAAGTTCTCTTCGTGTTAAAGTTCTCTTCGTGTTAAAGTTATCTTCGTGTTAAAGTTCTCTTCGTGTTAAAGTTCACTTCGTGTTAAAGTTATATTCGTGTTAAAGTTCTCTTCGTGTTAAAGTTCTCTTCGTGTTAAAGTTCTCTTCGTGTTAAAGTTCTCTTCGTGTTAAAGTTCTCTTTGCGATAAAGTTCTCTTCGCGATAAAGTTCTCTTCGCGTTAAAGTTCTCTTCGCGTTAAAGTTCTCTTCGCGTTAAAGTTCTCTTCGCGTTTCAGTTCTCTTCGCGTTTCAGTTCTCTTCGTGTTAAAGTTCTCTTCGTGTTAAAGTTCTCTTCGTGTTAAAGTTCTCTTCGTGTTAAAGTTCTCTTCGTGTTAAAGTTCTCTTCGTGTTAAAGTTCTCTTCGTGTTAAAGTTCTCTTCGTGTTAAAGTTCTCTTCGTGTTAAAGTTCTCTTCGTGTTAAAGTTCTCTTCGTGTTAAAGTTCTCTTCGTGTTAAAGTTCTCTTCGTGTTAAAGTTCTCTTCGTGTTAAAGTTCTCTTCGTGTTAAAGTTCTCTTCGTGTTAAAGTTATCTTCGTGTTAAAGTTCTCTTCGTGTTAAAGTTCACTTCGTGTTAAAGTTATATTCGTGTTAAAGTTCTCTTCGTGTTAAAGTTCTCTTCGTGTTAAAGTTCTCTTCGCGTTAAAGTTCTCTTCGTGTTAAAGTTCTCTTCGTGTTAAAGTTCTCTTCGTGTTAAAGTTCTCTTCGCGTTAAAGTTATATCCGTGTTAAAGTTCTCTTTGTGTTAAAGTTCTCTTCGTGTTAAAGTTCTCTTCGTGTTAAAGTTCTCTTCGTGTTAAAGTTCTCTTCGTGTTAAAGTTCTCTTCGTGTTAAAGTTCTCTTCGTGTTAAAGTTCACTTCGTGTTAAAGTTATATTCGTGTTAAAGTTCTCTTCGTGTTAAAGTTCTCTTCGTGTTAAAGTTCTCTTCGTGTTAAAGTTCTCTTCGTGTTAAAGTTATCTTCGTGTTAAAGTTCTCTTCGTGTTAAAGTTCTCTTCGTGTTAAATTTCTCTTCGTGTTAAAGTTCTCTTCGTGTTAAAGTTCTCTTCGTGTTAAAGTTCTCTTCGTGTTAAAGTTCTCTTCGTGTTAAAGTTCTCTTCGTGTTAAAAGTTCTCTTCGTGTTAAAGTTCTCTTCGTGTTAAAGTTCTCTTCGTGTTAAAGTTATCTTCGTGTTAAAGTTCTCTTCGTGTTAAAGTTCTCTTCGTGTTAAAGTTCTCTTCGTGTTAAAGTTATCTTCGTGTTAAAGTTCTCTTCGTGTTAAAGTTCTCTTCGTGTTAAAGGTCTCTTCGTGTTAAAGTTCTCTTCGTGTTAAAGATCTCTTTTTGTTAAAGTTCTCTTCGTGTTACAGTTCTCTTCGTGTTAAAGTTCTCTTCGTGTTAAAGTTCTCTTCGTGATAAATTTCTCTTCGTGTTAAAGTTATCTTCGTGTTAAAGTTCTCTTCGTGTTAAAGTTCTCTTGGTTTAAAAGTTCTCTGCGTGTTAAAGTTCTCTTCGTGTTAAAGTTCTCTTCGTGTTAAAGTTCTCTTCGTGATAAAGTTCTCTTCGTGTTAAAGTTCTCTTCGTGATAAAGTTCTCTTCGTGTTAAAGTTCTCTTCGTGTTAAAGTTCTCTTCGTGTTAAAGTTCTCTTCGTGTTAAAGTTCTCTTCGTGTTAAAGTTCTCTTCGTGTTAAAGTTCTCTTCGTGTTAAAGTTCTCTTCGTGTTAAAGTTCTCTTCGTGTTAAAGTTCTCTTCGTGTTAAAGTTCTCTTCGTGTTAAAGTTCTCTTCGTGTTAAAGTTCTCTTCGTGTTAAAGTTCTCTTCGTGTTAAAGTTCTCTTCGTGTTAAAGTTCTCTTCGTGTTAAAGTTCTCTTCGTGTTAAAGTTCTCTTCGTGTTAAAGTTCTCTTCGTGTTAAAGTTCTCTTCGTGTTAAAGTTCTCTTCGTGTTAAAGTTCTCTTCGTGTTAAAGTTCTCTTCGTGTTAAAGTTCTCTTCGTGTTAAAGTTCACTTCGTGTTAAAGTTATATTCGTGTTAAAGTTCTCTTCGTGTTAAAGTTCTCTTCGTGTTAAAGTTCTCTTCGTGTTAAAGTTCTCTTCGTGTTAAAGTTCTCTTTGCGTTAAAGTTCTCTTCGCGATAAAGTTCTCTTCGCGTTAAAGTTCTCTTCGCGTTAAAGTTCTCTTCGCGTTAAAGTTCTCTTCGCGTTAAAGTTCTCTTTGCGTTAAAGTTCTCTTCGCGTTAAAGTTCTTTTCGCGTTTCAGTTCTCTTCGTGTTAAAGTTCTCTTCGTGTTAAAGTTCTCTTCGTGTTAAAGTTCTCTTCGTGTTAAAGTTCTCTTCGTGTTAAAGTTCTCTTCGTGTTAAAGTTCTCTTCGTGTTAAAGTTATCTTCGTGTTAAAGTTCTCTTCGTGTTAAAGTTCACTTCGTGTTAAAGTTATATTCGTGTTAAAGTTCTCTTCGTTTTAAAGTTCTCTTCGTGTTAAAGTTCTCTTCGTGTTAAAGTTCTCTTCGTGTTAAAGTTCTCTTCGTGTTAAAGTTCTCTTCGTGTTAAAGTTCTCTTCGTGTTAAAGTTCTCTTCGCGTTAAAGTTATATCCGTGTTAAGTTCTCTTTGTGTTAAAGTTCTCTTCGTGTTAAAGTTCTCTTCGTGTTAAAGTTCTCTTCGTGTTAAAGTTCTCTTCGTGTTAAAGTTCTCTTCGTGTTAAAGTTATCTTCGTGTTATAGTTCTCTTCGTGTTAAAGTTCACTTCGTGTTAAAGTTATATTCGTGTTAAAGTTCTCTTCGTGTTAAAGTTCTCTTCGTGTTAAAGTTCTCTTCGTGTTAAAGTTCTCTTCGTGTTAAAGTTCTCTTCGTGTTAAAGTTCTATTCGTGTTAAAGTTCTCTTCGTGTTAAAGTTCTCTTCGTGTTAAAGTTCTCTTCGTGTTAAAGTTCTCTTCGTGTTAAAGTTCTCTTCGTGTTAAAGTTCTCTTCGTGTTAAAGTTCTCTTCGTGTTAAAGTTCTCTTCGTGTTAAAGTTCTCTTCGTGTTAAAGTTCTCTTCGTGTTAAAGTTCTCTTCGTGTTAAATTTATCTTCGTGTTAAAGTTCTCTTCGTGTTAAAGTTCTCTTCGTGTTAAAGTTCTCTTCGTGTTAAAGTTCTCTTCGTGTTAAAGTTCTCTTCGTGTTAAAGTTATCTTCGTGTTAAAGTTCTCTTCGTGTTAAAGTTCACTTCGTGTTAAAGTTATATTCGTGTTAAAGTTCTCTTCGTGTTAAAGTTCTCTTCGTGTTAAAGTTCTCTTCGTGTTAAAGTTCTCTTCGTGTTAAAGTTCTCTTTGCGATAAAGTTCTCTTCGCGGTAAAGTTCTCTTCGCGTTAAAGTTCTCTTCGCGTTAAAGTTCTCTTCGCGTTTCAGTTCTCTTCGCGTTTCAGTTCTCTTCGTGTTAAAGTTCTCTTCGTGTTAAAGTTCTCTTCGTGTTAAAGTTCTCTTCGTGTTAAAGTTCTCTTCGTGTTAAAGTTCTCTTCGTGTTAAAGTTCTCTTCGTGTTAAAGTTCTCTTCGTGTTAAAGTTCTCTTCGTGTTAAAGTTCTCTTCGTGTTAAAGTTCTCTTCGTGTTAAAGTTCTCTTCGTGTTAAAGTTCTCTTCGTGTTAAAGTTCTCTTCGTGTTAAAGTTCTCTTCGTGTTAAAGTTATCTTCGTGTTAAAGTTCTCTTCGTGTTAAAGTTCACTTCGTGTTAAAGTTATATTCGTGTTAAAGTTCTCTTCGTGTTAAAGTTCTCTTCGTGTTAAAGTTCTCTTCGTGTTAAAGTTCTCTTCGTGTTAAAGTTCTCTTCGTGTTAAAGTTCTCTTCGTGTTAAAGTTCTCTTCGCGTTAAAGTTATATCCGTGTTAAAGTTCTCTTTGTGTTAAAGTTCTCTTCGTGTTAAAGTTCTCTTCGTGTTAAAGTTCTCTTCGTGTTAAAGTTCTCTTCGTGTTAAAGTTCTCTTCGTGTTAAAGTTCTCTTCGTGTTAAAGTTCACTTCGTGTTAAAGTTATATTCGTGTTAAAGTTCTCTTCGTGTTAAAGTTCTCTTCGTGTTAAAGTTCTCTTCGTGTTAAAGTTCTCTTCGTGTTAAAGTTATCTTCGTGTTAAAGTTCTCTTCGTGTTAAAGTTCTCTTCATGTTAAATTTCTCTTCGTGTTAAAGTTCTCTTCGTGTTAAAGTTCTCTTCGTGTTAAAGTTCTCTTCGTGTTAAAGTTCTCTTCGTGTTAAAGTTCTCTTCGTGTTAAAATTCTCTTCGTGTTAAAGTTCTCTTCGTGTTAAAGTTCTCTTCGTGTTAAAGTTATCTTCGTGTTAAAGTTCTCTTCGTGTTAAAGTTCTCTTCGTGTTAAAGTTCTCTTCGTGTTAAAATTATCTTCGTGTTAAAGTTCTCTTCGTGTTAAAGTTCTCTTCGTGTTAAAGGTCTCTTCGTGTTAAAGTTCTCTTCGTGTTAAAGATCTCTTTTTGTTAAAGTTCTCTTCGTGTTACAGTTCTCTTCGTGTTAAAGTTCTCTTCGTGTTAAAGTTCTCTTCGTGATAAATTTCTCTTCGTGTTAAAGTTATCTTCGTGTTAAAGTTCTCTTCGTGTTAAAGTTCTCTTGGTTTAAAAGTTCTCTGCGTGTTAAAGTTCTCTTCGTGTTAAAGTTCTCTTCGTGTTAAAGTTCTCTTCGTGATAAAGTTCTCTTCGTGTTAAAGTTCTCTTCGTGATAAAGTTCTCTTCGTGTTAAAGTTCTCTTCGTGTTAAAGTTCTCTTCGTGTTAAAGTTCTCTTCGTGTTAAAGTTCTCTTCGTGTTAAAGTTCTCTTCGTGTTAAAGTTCTCTTCGTGTTAAAGTTCTCTTCGTGTTAAAGTTCTCTTCGTGTTAAAGTTCTCTTCGTGTTAAAGTTCTCTTCGTGTTAAAGTTCTCTTCGTGTTAAAGTTCTCTTCGTGTTAAAGTTCTCTTCGTGTTAAAGTTCTCTTCGTGTTAAAGTTCTCTTCGTGTTAAAGTTCTCTTCGTGTTAAAGTTCTCTTCGTGTTAAAGTTCTCTTCGTGTTAAAGTTCTCTTCGTGTTAAAGTTCTCTTCGTGTTAAAGTTCTCTTCGTGTTAAAGTTCTCTTCGTGTTAAAGTTCTCTTCGTGTTAAAGTTCTCTTCGTGTTAAAGTTCTCTTCGTGTTAAAGTTCTCTTCGTGTTAAAGTTCACTTCGTGTTAAAGTTATATTCGTGTTAAAGTTCTCTTCGTGTTAAAGTTCTCTTCGTGTTAAAGTTCTCTTCGTGTTAAAGTTCTCTTCGTGTTAAAGTTCTCTTTGCGTTAAAGTTCTCTTCGCGATAAAGTTCTCTTCGCGTTAAAGTTCTCTTCGCGTTAAAGTTCTCTTCGCGTTAAAGTTCTCTTCGCGTTAAAGTTCTCTTTGCGTTAAAGTTCTCTTCGCGTTAAAGTTCTTTTCGCGTTTCAGTTCTCTTCGTGTTAAAGTTCTCTTCGTGTTAAAGTTCTCTTCGTGTTAAAGTTCTCTTCGTGTTAAAGTTCTCTTCGTGTTAAAGTTCTCTTCGTGTTAAAGTTCTCTTCGTGTTAAAGTTATCTTCGTGTTAAAGTTCTCTTCGTGTTAAAGTTCACTTCGTGTTAAAGTTATATTCGTGTTAAAGTTCTCTTCGTTTTAAAGTTCTCTTCGTGTTAAAGTTCTCTTCGTGTTAAAGTTCTCTTCGTGTTAAAGTTCTCTTCGTGTTAAAGTTCTCTTCGTGTTAAAGTTCTCTTCGTGTTAAAGTTCTCTTCGCGTTAAAGTTATATCCGTGTTAAGTTCTCTTTGTGTTAAAGTTCTCTTCGTGTTAAAGTTCTCTTCGTGTTAAAGTTCTCTTCGTGTTAAAGTTCTCTTCGTGTTAAAGTTCTCTTCGTGTTAAAGTTATCTTCGTGTTAAAGTTCTCTTCGTGTTAAAGTTCACTTCGTGTTAAAGTTATATTCGTGTTAAAGTTCTCTTCGTGTTAAAGTTCTCTTCGTGTTAAAGTTCTCTTCGTGTTAAAGTTCTCTTCGTGTTAAAGTTCTCTTCGTGTTAAAGTTCTCTTCGTGTTAAAGTTCTCTTCTTGTTAAATTTCTCTTCGTGTTAAAGTTCTCTTCGTGTTAAAGTTCTCTTCGTGTTAAAGTTCTCTTCGTGTTAAAGTTCTCTTCGTGTTAAAGTTCTCTTCGTGTTAAAGTTCTCTTCGTGTTAAAGTTCTCTTCGTGTTAAAGTTCTCTTCGTGTTAAAGTTATCTTCGTGTTAAAGTTCTCTTCGTGTTAAAGTTCACTTCGTGTTAAAGTTATATTCGTGTTAAAGTTCTCTTCGTGTTAAAGTTCTCTTCGTGTTAAAGTTCTCTTCGTGTTAAAGTTCTCTTCGTGTTAAAGTTCTCTTCGTGTTAAAGTTCTCTTCGTGTTAAATTTCTCTTCGTGTTAAAGTTCTCTTCGTGTTAAAGTTCTCTTCGTGTTAAAGTTCTCTTCGTGTTAAAGTTCTCTTCGTGTTAAAGTTCTCTTCGTGTTAAAGTTCTCTTCGTGTTAAAGTTCTCTTCGTGTTAAATTTCTCTTCGTGTTAAAGTTCTCTTCGTGTTAAAGTTCTCTTCGTGTTAAAGTTCTCTTCGTGTTAAAGTTCTTTTCGTGTTAAAGTTTTCTTCGTGTTAAAGTTCTCTTCGTGTTAAAGTTCACTTCGTGTTAAAGTTATATTCGTGTTAAAGTTCTCTTCGTGTTAAAGTTCTCTTCGTGTTAAAGTTCTCTTCGTGTTAAAGTTCTCTTCGCGTTAAAGTTCTCTTCGCGTTAAAGTTCTCTTCGCGTTAAAGTTCTCTTCGCGTTAAAGTTCTCTTCGTGTTAAAGTTCTCTTCGTGTTAAAGTTCTCTTCGTGTTAAAGTTCTCTTCGTGTTAAAGTTCTCTTCGTGTTAAAGTTATCTTCGTGTTAAAGTTCTTTTCGTGTTAAAGTTCTCTTCGTGTTAAAGTTCTCTTCGTGTTAAAGTTCTCTTCGTGTTAAAGTTCTCTTCGTGTTAAAGTTCTCTTCGTGTTAAAGTTCTCTTCGTGTTAAAGTTCTATTCGTGTTAAAGTTCTCTTCGTGTTAAAGTTCTCTTCGTGTTAAAGTTCTCTTCGTGTTAAAGTACTCTTCGTGTTAAAGTTCTCTTCGTGTTAAAGTTCTCTTCGTGTTAAAGTTCTCTTCGTGTTAAAGTTCTCTTCGTGTTAAAGTTCTCTTCGTGTTAAAGTTCTCTTCGTGATAAAGTTCTCTTCGTGTTAAAGTTCTCTTCGTGTTAAAGTTATCTTCGTGTTAAAGTTATCTTCGTGTTAAAGTTCTCTTCGTGTTAAAGTTCTCTTCGTGTTAAAGTTCTCTTCGTGTTAAAGTTATCTTCGTGTTAAAGTTCTCTTCGTGTTAAAGTTCTCTTCGTGTTAAAGTTCTCTTCGTGTTAAAGTTCTCTTCGTGTTAAAGTTCTCTTCGTGTTAAAGTTCTCTTCGTGTTAAAGTTCTCTTCGTGTTAAAGTTCTCTTCGTGTTAAAGTTCTCTTCGTGTTAAAGTTCTCTTCGTGTTAAAGTTCTCTTCGTGTTAAAGTTCTCTTCGTGTTAAAGTTCTCTTCGTGTTAAAGTTCTCTTCGTGTTAAAGTTCTCTTCGTGTTAAAGTTCTCTTCGCGATAAAGTTCTCTTCGCGTTAAAGTTCTCTTCGCGTTAAAGTTCTCTTCGCGTTAAAGTTCTCTTCGTGTTAAAGTTCTCTTCGTGTTAAAGTTCTCTTCGTGTTAAAGTTCTCTTCGTGTTAAAGTTCTCTTCGTGTTAAAGTTCTCTTCGTGTTAAAGTTCTCTTCGTGTTAAAGTTCTCTTCGCGTTAAAGTTCTCTTCGCGTTAAAGTTCTCTTCGCGTTAAAGTTCTCTTCGCGTTAAAGTTCTCTTCGCGTTAAAGTTCTCTTCGCGTTAAAGTTCTCTTCGTGTTAAAGTTCTCTTCGTGTTAAAGTTTTCTTCGTGTTAAAGTTCTCTTCGTGTTAAAGTTCTCTTCGTGTTAAAGTTCTCTTCGTGTTAAAGTTATCTTCGTGTTAAAGTTATCTTCGTGTTAAAGTTCTCTTCGTGTTAAATTTATCTTCGTGTTAAAGTTCTCTTCGTGTTAAAGTTCTCTTCGTGTTAAAGTTCTCTTCGTGTTAAAGTTCTCTTCGTGTTAAAGTTCACTTCGTGTTAAAGTTATCTTCGTGTTAAAGTTCTCTTCGTGTTAAAGTTCTCTTCGTGTTAAAGTTCTCTTCGTGTTAAAGTTCTCTTCGTGTTAAAGTTATCTTCGTGTTAAAGTTCTCTTCGTTTTAAAGTTCACTTCATGTTAAAGTTATATTCGTGTTAAAGTTCTCTTCGTGTTAAAGTTCTCTTCGTGTTAAAGTTCTCTTCGTGTTAAAGTTCTTTTCGTGTTAAAGTTCTCTTCGTGTTAAAGTTATCTTCGTGTTAAAGTTCTCTTCGTGTTAAAGTTCACTTCATGTTAAAGTTATATTCGTGTTAAAGTTCTCTTCGTGTTAAAGTTCTCTTCGTGTTAAAGTTCTCTTCGTGTTAAAGTTCTCCTCGTGTTAAAGTTCTCTTCGTGTTAAAGTTCTCTTCGTGTTAAAGTTCTCTTCGTGTTAAATTTCTCTTCGTGGTAAAGTTCTCTTCGTGTTAAAGTTCTCTTCGTGTTAAAGTTCTCTTCGTGTTAAAGTTCTCTTCGTGTTAAAGTTCTCTTCGTGTTAAAGTTCTCTTCGTGTTAAAGTTCTCTTCGTGTTAAAGTTATCTTCGTGTTAAAGTTCTCTTCGTGTTAAAGTTCTCTTCGTGTTAAAGTTCTCTTCGTGTTAAAGTTCTCTTCGTGTTAAAGTTCTCTTCGTGTTAAAGTTCTCTTCGTGTTAAAGTTCTCTTCGTGTTAAAGTTCTCTTCGTGTTAAAGTTATCTTCGTGTTAAAGTTCTCTTCGTGTTAAAGTTCACTTCGTGTTAAAGTTCTCTTCGTGTTAAAGTTCTATTCGTGTTAAAGTTCTCTTCGTGTTAAAGTTCTCTTCGTGTTAAAGTTCTCTTCGTGTTAAAGTTCTCTTCGTGTTAAAGTTCTCTTCGTGTTAAAGTTCTCTTCGTGTTAAAGTTCTCTTCGTGTTAAAGTTCTCTTCGTGTTAAAGTTATCTTCGTGTTAAAGTTCTCTTCGTGTTAAAGTTCTCTTCGTGTTAAAGTTCTCTTCGTGTTAAAGTTCTCTTCGTGTTAAAGTTCTCTTCGTGTTAAAGTTATCTTCGTGTTAAAGTTCTCTTCGTGTTAAAGTTCACTTCGTGTTAAAGTTATATTCGTGTTAAAGTTCTCTTCGTGTTAAAGTTCTCTTCGTGTTAAAGTTCTCTTCGTGTTAAAGTTCTCTTCGTGTTAAAGTTCTCTTCGTGTTAAAGTTCTCTTTGCGATAAAGTTCTCTTCGCGATAAAGTTCTCTTCGCGTTAAAGTTCTCTTCGCGTTAAAGTTCTCTTCGCGTTAAAGTTCTCTTCGCGTTAAAGTTCTCTTCGCGTTTCAGTTCTCTTCGTGTTAAAGTTCTCTTCGTGTTAAAGTTCTCTTCGTGTTAAAGTTCTCTTCGTGTTAAAGTTCTCTTCGTGTTAAAGTTCTCTTCGTGTTAAAGTTCTCTTCGTGTTAAAGTTCTCTTCGTGTTAAAGTTCTCTTCGTGTTAAAGTTCTCTTCGTGTTAAAGTTCTCTTCGTGTTAAAGTTCTCTTCGTGTTAAAGTTCTCTTCGTGTTAAAGTTCTCTTCGTGTTAAAGTTCTCTTCGTGTTAAAGTTCTCTTCGTGTTAAAGTTCTCTTCGTGTTAAAGTTCTCTTCGTGTTAAAGTTCTCTTCGTGTTAAAGTTCTCTTCGTGTTAAAGTTCTCTTCGTGTTAAAGTTCTCTTCGTGTTAAAGTTCTCTTCGTGTTAAAGTTCTCTTCGTGTTAAAGTTCTCTTCGTGTTAAAGTTCTCTTCGTGTTAAAGTTCTCTTCGTGTTAAAGTTCTCTTCGTGTTAAAGTTCTCTTCGTGTTAAAGTTCTCTTCGTGTTAAAGTTCTCTTCGTGTTAAAGTTCTCTTCGTGTTAAAGTTCTCTTCGTGTTAAAGTTCTCTTCGTGTTAAAGTTCTCTTCGTGTTAAAGTTCTCTTCGTGTTAAAGTTCTCTTCGTGTTAAAGTTCTCTTCGTGTTAAAGTTCTCTTCGTGTTAAAGTTCTCTTCGTGTTAAAGTTCTCTTCGTGTTAAAGTTCTCTTCGTGTTAAAGTTCTCTTCGTGTTAAAGTTCTCTTCGTGTTAAAGTTCTCTTCGTGTTAAAGTTCTCTTCGTGTTAAAGTTCTCTTCGTGTTAAAGTTCTCTTCGTGTTAAAGTTCTCTTCGTGTTAAAGTTCTCTTCGTGTTAAAGTTCTCTTCGTGTTAAAGTTCTCTTCGTGTTAAAGTTCTCTTCGTGTTAAAGTTCTCTTCGTGTTAAAGTTCTCTTCGTGTTAAAGTTCTCTTCGTGTTAAAGTTCTCTTCGTGTTAAAGTTCTCTTCGTGTTAAAGTTCTCTTCGTGTTAAAGTTCTCTTCGTGTTAAAGTTCTCTTCGTGTTAAAGTTCTCTTCGTGTTAAAGTTCTCTTCGTGTTAAAGTTCTCTTCGTGTTAAAGTTCTCTTCGTGTTAAAGTTCTCTTCGTGTTAAAGTTCTCTTCGTGTTAAAGTTCTCTTCGTGTTAAAGTTCTCTTCGTGTTAAAGTTCTCTTCGTGTTAAAGTTCTCTTCGTGTTAAAGTTCTCTTCGTGTTAAAGTTCTCTTCGTGTTAAAGTTCTCTTCGTGTTAAAGTTCTCTTCGTGTTAAAGTTCTCTTCGTGTTAAAGTTCTCTTCGTGTTAAAGTTCTCTTCGTGTTAAAGTTCTCTTCGTGTTAAAGTTCTCTTCGTGTTAAAGTTCTCTTCGTGTTAAAGTTCTCTTCGTGTTAAAGTTCTCTTCGTGTTAAAGTTCTCTTCGTGTTAAAGTTCTCTTCGTGTTAAAGTTCTCTTCGTGTTAAAGTTCTCTTCGTGTTAAAGTTCTCTTCGTGTTAAAGTTCTCTTCGTGTTAAAGTTCTCTTCGTGTTAAAGTTCTCTTCGTGTTAAAGTTCTCTTCGTGTTAAAGTTCTCTTCGTGTTAAAGTTCTCTTCGTGTTAAAGTTCTCTTCGTGTTAAAGTTCTCTTCGTGTTAAAGTTCTCTTCGTGTTAAAGTTCTCTTCGTGTTAAAGTTCTCTTCGTGTTAAAGTTCTCTTCGTGTTAAAGTTCTCTTCGTGTTAAAGTTCTCTTCGTGTTAAAGTTCTCTTCGTGTTAAAGTTCTCTTCGTGTTAAAGTTCTCTTCGTGTTAAAGTTCTCTTCGTGTTAAAGTTCTCTTCGTGTTAAAGTTCTCTTCGTGTTAAAGTTCTCTTCGTGTTAAAGTTCTCTTCGTGTTAAAGTTCTCTTCGTGTTAAAGTTCTCTTCGTGTTAAAGTTCTCTTCGTGTTAAAGTTCTCTTCGTGTTAAAGTTCTCTTCGTGTTAAAGTTCTCTTCGTGTTAAAGTTCTCTTCGTGTTAAAGTTCTCTTCGTGTTAAAGTTCTCTTCGTGTTAAAGTTCTCTTCGTGTTAAAGTTCTCTTCGTGTTAAAGTTCTCTTCGTGTTAAAGTTCTCTTCGTGTTAAAGTTCTCTTCGTGTTAAAGTTCTCTTCGTGTTAAAGTTCTCTTCGTGTTAAAGTTCTCTTCGTGTTAAAGTTCTCTTCGTGTTAAAGTTCTCTTCGTGTTAAAGTTCTCTTCGTGTTAAAGTTCTCTTCGTGTTAAAGTTCTCTTCGTGTTAAAGTTCTCTTCGTGTTAAAGTTCTCTTCGTGTTAAAGTTCTCTTCGTGTTAAAGTTCTCTTCGTGTTAAAGTTCTCTTCGTGTTAAAGTTCTCTTCGTGTTAAAGTTCTCTTCGTGTTAAAGTTCTCTTCGTGTTAAAGTTCTCTTCGTGTTAAAGTTCTCTTCGTGTTAAAGTTCTCTTCGTGTTAAAGTTCTCTTCGTGTTAAAGTTCTCTTCGTGTTAAAGTTCTCTTCGTGTTAAAGTTCTCTTCGTGTTAAAGTTCTCTTCGTGTTAAAGTTCTCTTCGTGTTAAAGTTCTCTTCGTGTTAAAGTTCTCTTCGTGTTAAAGTTCTCTTCGTGTTAAAGTTCTCTTCGTGTTAAAGTTCTCTTCGTGTTAAAGTTCTCTTCGTGTTAAAGTTCTCTTCGTGTTAAAGTTCTCTTCGTGTTAAAGTTCTCTTCGTGTTAAAGTTCTCTTCGTGTTAAAGTTCTCTTCGTGTTAAAGTTCTCTTCGTGTTAAAGTTCTCTTCGTGTTAAAGTTCTCTTCGTGTTAAAGTTCTCTTCGTGTTAAAGTTCTCTTCGTGTTAAAGTTCTCTTCGTGTTAAAGTTCTCTTCGTGTTAAAGTTCTCTTCGTGTTAAAGTTCTCTTCGTGTTAAAGTTCTCTTCGTGTTAAAGTTCTCTTCGTGTTAAAGTTCTCTTCGTGTTAAAGTTCTCTTCGTGTTAAAGTTCTCTTCGTGTTAAAGTTCTCTTCGTGTTAAAGTTCTCTTCGTGTTAAAGTTCTCTTCGTGTTAAAGTTCTCTTCGTGTTAAAGTTCTCTTCGTGTTAAAGTTCTCTTCGTGTTAAAGTTCTCTTCGTGTTAAAGTTCTCTTCGTGTTAAAGTTCTCTTCGTGTTAAAGTTCTCTCCGTGTTAAAGTTCTCTTCGTGTTAAAGTTCTCTTCGCGTTAAAGTTCTCTTCGTGTTAAAGTTCTCTTCGTGTTAAAGTTCTCTTCGCGTTAAAGTTCTCTTCGTGTTAAAGTTCTCTTCGTGTTAAAGTTCTCTTCGTGTTAAAGTTATCTTCGTGTTAAAGTTCTCTTCGTGTTAAAGTTCTCTTCGTGTTAAAGTTATATTCGTGTTAAAGTTCTCTTCGTGTTAAAGTTCTCTTCGTGTTAAAGTTCTCTTCGTGTTAAAGTTCTCTTCGTGTTAAAGTTCTCTTCGTGTTAAAGTTCTCTTCGTGTTAAAGTTCTCTTCGTGTTAAAGTTCTCTTCGTGTTAAAGTTCTCTTCGTGTTAAAGTTCTCTTCGTGTTAAAGTTCTCTTCGTGTTAAAGTTCTCTTCGTGTTAAAGTTCTCTTCGTGTTAAAGTTCTCTTCGTGTTAAAGTTCTCTTCGTGTTAAAGTTCTCTTCGTGTTAAAGTTCTCTTCGTGTTAAAGTTCTCTTCGTGTTAAAGTTCTTTCGTGTTAAAGTTCTCTTCGTGTTAAAGTTCTCTTCGTGTTAAAGTTCACTTCGTGTTAAAGTTATATTCGTGTTAAAGTTCTCTTCGTGTTAAAGTTCTCTTCGTGTTAAAGTTCTCTTCGTGTTAAAGTTCTCTTCGTGTTAAAGTTCTCTTCGCGTTAAAGTTCTCTTCGCGTTAAAGTTCTCTTCGTGTTAAAGTTCTCTTCGTGTTAAAGTTCTCTTCGTGTTAAAGTTCTCTTCGTGTTAAAGTTCTCTTCGTGTTAAAGTTCTCTTCGTGTTAAAGTTCTCTTCGTGTTAAAGTTCTCTTCGTGTTAAAGTTCTCTTCGTGTTAAAGTTCTCTTCGTGTTAAAGTTCTCTTCGTGTTAAAGTTCTCTTCGTGTTAAAGTTCTCTTCGTGTTAAAGTTCTCTTCGTGTTAAAGTTCTCTTCGTGTTAAAGTTCTCTTCGTGTTAAAGTTCTCTTCGTGTTAAAGTTCTCTTCGTGTTAAAGTTCTCTTCGTGTTAAAGTTCTCTTCGTGTTAAAGTTCTCTTCGTGTTAAAGTTCTCTTCGTGTTAAAGTTCTCTTCGTGTTAAAGTTCTCTTCGTGTTAAAGTTCTCTTCGTGTTAAAGTTCTCTTCGTGTTAAAGTTCTCTTCGTGTTAAAGTTCTCTTCGTGTTAAAGTTCTCTTCGTGTTAAAGTTCTCTTCGTGTTAAAGTTCTCTTCGTGTTAAAGTTCTCTTCGTGTTAAAGTTCTCTTCGTGTTAAAGTTCTCTTCGTGTTAAAGTTCTCTTCGTGTTAAAGTTCTCTTCGTGTTAAAGTTCTCTTCGTGTTAAAGTTCTCTTCGTGTTAAAGTTCTCTTCGTGTTAAAGTTCTCTTCGTGTTAAAGTTCTCTTCGTGTTAAAGTTCTCTTCGTGTTAAAGTTCTCTTCGTGTTAAAGTTCTCTTCGTGTTAAAGTTCTCTTCGTGTTAAAGTTCTCTTCGTGTTAAAGTTCTCTTCGTGTTAAAGTTCTCTTCGTGTTAAAGTTCTCTTCGTGTTAAAGTTCTCTTCGTGTTAAAGTTCTCTTCGTGTTAAAGTTCTCTTCGTGTTAAAGTTCTCTTCGCGTTAAAGTTCTCTTCGCGTTAAAGTTCTCTTCGCGTTAAAGTTCTCTTCGCGTTAAAGTTCTCTTCGTGTTAAAGTTCTCTTCGTGTTAAAGTTCTCTTCGTGTTAAAGTTCTCTTCGTGTTAAAGTTCTCTTCGTGTTAAAGTTCTCTTCGTGTTAAAGTTCTCTTCGTGTTAAAGTTCTCTTCGTGTTAAAGTTCTCTTCGTGTTAAAGTTCTCTTCGTGTTAAAGTTCTCTTCGTGTTAAAGTTCTCTTCGTGTTAAAGTTCTCTTCGTGTTAAAGTTCTCTTCGTGTTAAAGTTCTCTTCGTGTTAAAGTTCTCTTCGTGTTAAAGTTCTCTTCGTGTTAAAGTTCTCTTCGTGTTAAAGTTCTCTTCGTGTTAAAGTTCTCTTCGTGTTAAAGTTCTCTTCGTGTTAAAGTTCTCTTCGTGTTAAAGTTCTCTTCGTGTTAAAGTTCTCTTCGTGTTAAAGTTCTCTTCGTGTTAAAGTTCTCTTCGTGTTAAAGTTCTCTTCGTGTTAAAGTTCTCTTCGTGTTAAAGTTCTCTTCGTGTTAAAGTTCTCTTCGTGTTAAAGTTCTCTTCGTGTTAAAGTTCTCTTCGTGTTAAAGTTCTCTTCGTGTTAAAGTTCTCTTCGTGTTAAAGTTCTCTTCGTGTTAAAGTTCTCTTCGTGTTAAAGTTCTCTTCGTGTTAAAGTTCTCTTCGTGTTAAAGTTCTCTTCGTGTTAAAGTTCTCTTCGTGTTAAAGTTCTCTTCGTGTTAAAGTTCTCTTCGTGTTAAAGTTCTCTTCGTGTTAAAGTTCTCTTCGTGTTAAAGTTCTCTTCGTGTTAAAGTTCTCTTCGTGTTAAAGTTCTCTTCGTGTTAAAGTTCTCTTCGTGTTAAAGTTCTCTTCGTGTTAAAGTTCTCTTCGTGTTAAAGTTCTCTTCGTGTTAAAGTTCTCTTCGTGTTAAAGTTCTCTTCGTGTTAAAGTTCTCTTCGTGTTAAAGTTCTCTTCGTGTTAAAGTTCTCTTCGTGTTAAAGTTCTCTTCGTGTTAAAGTTCTCTTCGTGTTAAAGTTCTCTTCGTGTTAAAGTTCTCTTCGTGTTAAAGTTCTCTTCGTGTTAAAGTTCTCTTCGTGTTAAAGTTCTCTTCGTGTTAAAGTTCTCTTCGTGTTAAAGTTCTCTTCGTGTTAAAGTTCTCTTCGTGTTAAAGTTCTCTTCGTGTTAAAGTTCTCTTCGTGTTAAAGTTCTCTTCGTGTTAAAGTTCTCTTCGTGTTAAAGTTCTCTTCGTGTTAAAGTTATCTTCGTGTTAAAGTTCTCTTCGTGTTAAAGTTCTCTTCGTGTTAAAGTTCTCTTCGTGTTAAAGTTCTCTTCGTGTTAAAGTTCTCTTCGTGTTAAAGTTCTCTTCGTGTTAAAGTTCTCTTCGTGTTAAAGTTCTCTTCGTGTTAAAGTTCTCTTCGTGTTAAAGTTCTCTTCGTGTTAAAGTTCTCTTCGTGTTAAAGTTCTCTTCGTGTTAAAGTTCTCTTCGTGTTAAAGTTCTCTTCGGTTAAAGTTCTCTTCGTGTTAAAGTTCTCTTCGTGTTAAAGTTCTCTTCGTGTTAAAGTTCTCTTCGTGTTAAAGTTCTCTTCGTGTTAAAGTTCTCTTCGTGTTAAAGTTCTCTTCGTGTTAAAGTTCTCTTCGTGTTAAAGTTCTCTTCGTGTTAAAGTTCTCTTCGTGTTAAAGTTCTCTTCGTGTTAAAGTTCTCTTCGTGTTAAAGTTCTCTTCGCGTTAAAGTTCTCTTCGTGTTAAAGTTCTCTTCGCGTTAAAGTTCTCTTCGTGTTAAAGTTCTCTTCGTGTTAAAGTTCTCTTCGTGTTAAAGTTCTCTTCGTGTTAAAGTTCTCTTCGTGTTAAAGTTCTCTTCGTGTTAAAGTTCTCTTCGTGTTAAGTTCTCTTCGTGTTAAAGTTCTCTTCGTGTTAAAGTTCTCTTCGTGTTAAAGTTCTCTTCGTGTTAAAGTTCTCTTCGTGTTAAAGTTCTCTTCGTGTTAAAGTTCTCTTCGTGTTAAAGTTCTCTTCGTGTTAAAGTTCTCTTCGTGTTAAAGTTCTCTTCGTGTTAAAGTTCTCTTCGTGTTAAAGTTCTCTTCGTTCTCTTCGTGTTAAAGTTCTCTTCGTGTTAAAGTTCTCTTCGTGTTAAAGTTCTCTTCGTGTTAAAGTTCTCTTCGTGTTAAAGTTCTCTTCGTGTTAAAGTTCTCTTCGTGTTAAAGTTCTCTTCGTGTTAAAGGTTCTCTTTCGTGTTAAAGTTCTCTTCGTGTTAAAGTTCTCTTCGCGTTAAAGTTCTCTTCGTGTTAAAGTTCTCTTCGTGTTAAAGTTCTCTCGTGTTAAAGTTCTCTTCGTGTTAAAGTTCTCTTCGTGTTAAAGTTCTCTTCGTGTTAAAGTTCTCTTCGTGTTAAAGTTCTCTTCGTGTTAAAGTTCTCTTCGCTGTTAAAGTTCTCTTCGCTGTTAAAGTTCTCTTCGCGTTAAAGTTCTCTTCGTGTTAAAGTTCTCTTCGTGTTAAAGTTCACTTCGTGTTAAAGTTCTCTTCGTGTTAAAGTTCTCTTCGTGTTAAAGTTATCTTCGTGTTAAAGTTCTCTTCGTGTTAAAGTTCTCTTCGTGTTAAAGTTCTCTTCGTGTTAAAGTTCTCTTCGTGTTAAAGTTCTCTTCGTGTTAAAGTTCTCTTCGTGTTAAAGTTATCTTCGTGTTAAAGTTCTCTTCGTGTTAAAGTTCTCTTCGTGTTAAAGTTCTCTTCGTGTTAAAGTTATCTTCGTGTTAAAGTTCTCTTCGTGTTAAAGTTCTCTTCGTGTTAAAGTTCTCTTCGTGTTAAAGTTCTCTTCGTGTTAAAGTTCTCTTCGTGTTAAAGTTCTCTTCGTGTTAAAGTTCTCTTCGTGTTAAAGTTCTCTTCGAGTTAAAGTTCTCTTCGTGTTAAAGTTCTCTTCGTGTTAAAGTTCTCTTCGTGTTAAAGTTCTCTTCGTGTTAAAGTTCTCTTCGTGTTAAAGTTCTCTTCGTGTTAAAGTTCTCTTCGTGTTAAAGTTCTCTTCGTGTTAAAGTTCTCTTCGTGTTATAGTTCTCTTCGTGTTAAAGTTCTCTTCGTGTTAAAGTTCTCTTCGTGTTAAAGTTCTCTTCGTGTTAAAGTTCTCTTCGTGTTAAAGTTCTCTTCGTGTTAAAGTTCTCTTCGTGTTAAAGTTCTCTTCGTGTTAAAGTTCTCTTCGTGTTAAAGTTCTCTTCGTGTTAAAGTTCTCTTCGTGTTAAAGTTCTCTTCGTGTTAAAGTTCTCTTCGTGTTAAAGTTCTCTTCGTGTTAAAGTTCTCTTCGTGTTAAAGTTCTCTTCGTGTTAAAGTTCTCTTCGTGTTAAAGTTCTCTTCGTGTTAAAGTTCTCTTCGTGTTAAAGTTCTCTTCGTGTTAAAGTTCTCTTCGTGTTAAAGTTCTCTTCGTGTTAAAGTTCTCTTCGTGTTAAAGTTCTCTTCGTGTTAAAGTTCTCTTCGTGTTAAAGTTCTCTTCGTGTTAAAGTTCTCTTCGTGTTATAGTTCTCTTCGTGTTAAAGTTCTCTTCGTGTTAAAGTTCTCTTCGTGTTAAAGTTCTCTTCGTGTTAAAGTTCTCTTCGTGTTAAAGTTCTCTTCGTGTTAAAGTTCTCTTCGTGTTAAAGTTCTCTTCGTGTTAAAGTTCTCTTCGTGTTAAAGTTCTCTTCGTGTTAAAGTTCTCTTCGTGTTAAAGTTCTCTTCGTGTTAAAGTTCTCTTCGTGTTAAAGTTCTCTTCGTGTTAAAGTTTCTCTTCGTGTTAAAGTTCTCTTCGTGTTAAAGTTCTCTTCGTGTTAAAGTTCTCTTCGTGTTAAAGTTCTCTTCGTGTTAAAGTTCTCTTCGTGTTAAAGTTCTCTTCGTGTTAAAGTTCTCTTCGTGTTAAAGTTCTCTTCGTGTTAAAGTTCTCTTCGTGTTAAAAGTTCTCTTCGTGTTAAAGTTCTTTTTTTTTTTTGTTAAAGTTTTTTTTTTTTTAATTTTTTTTTAAAGTTTTTTTTTTTTGGTTTTTTGTTAAGGTTTTTTTCCGGGTTTGTTTTTAAAATTCCTTCGGGTTTTTTGGGTTTAAAGTTTTCAAATTTTTTCGTGTTTTTAATTTCTTGTGTTAAATTTCTTCGGTTTAAAGTTTTTCGTTTAAAGTTCTCTTCGTGTTAAAGTTTTCTTCGGTTAAAAAGGGGTTAAATTTTTTTCGTGTTAAGTTCTCTTTGTGTTAAAGTTCCCAAACCCTTTGTGTTAAAGGGTTTTTTAATTTTTGGTTAAATTTCTTCGGTTAAAATTTTTTTTTTCTCCTTCTTGTTAAGTTCTTTCGTGTTAAAATTCTCTTCGTGTTAAAAATTCTCTTCGTGTTAAAGTTCTCTTCGAAATTTTTTTTAAAATTTTTTTTTTTAAATTTTTCGGTAAAGTTCTCTTCGGTTAAAGTTCCTTCGGTTAAAGTTCTCTTCGGTTAAAGTTCTCTTCGCGTTAAAGTTCTCTTCGCGCTTAAAGTTCTCTTCGCGTTTAAAGTTCTCTTCGTGTTAAAGTTCTCTTCGTGTTAAAGTTCTCTTCGTGTTAAAGTTCCTCTTCGTGTTAAAGTTCTCTTCGTGTTAATTTCTCTTCGTTAAAGTTCTCTTCGTGTTAAAGTTCTCTTCCGTGTTAAAGTTATCTTCGTGTTAAAGTTCTCTTCGTGTTAAGTTCCACTTCGTGTTAAAGTTATATTCGTGTTAAAGTTCTCTTCGTTTAAAAGTTCCTCTTCGTGTTAAAGATTCTCTTCGTAGTTAAACAGTTCTCTTCGTGTTAAAGTTCTCTTCGTGTTAAAGTTCTCTTCGTGTTAAAGTTCTCTTCCGGTTAAGTTTCTTTGTGTTAAGTTCTCTCGTGTTAAAGTTCTCTTTGTGTTAAAGTTCTCTTCGTGTTAAAGTTCTCTTCGTGTTAAAGTTCTCTTCGGGTTAAAGTTAAAAATTCTCTTTGTGTTAAAGTTTCTTCGGTTAAAGTTTCTTCGTGTTAAAGTTTTTCTTCGTGTTAAAGTTTTTTTCGTGTTAAAATTTTTCGTGTTAAAGTTTTTCGGGTTTTTTAAAAATTTTTCTTTAAATTTTTGTGTTTTTTTAAAAATTTTTTCGTGTTAAAGTTTTTCGGGTTAAAATTTCTTTTTTGTTTTTAAAGTTCTCTTCGGTAAATTCTCTTCGGTTTTCCCCGGGGTTAAAATTCTCTTGGTTAAATTCCTTGGGTTTAAAAAAAAATTTTTTTTTTTTCTTCGTGTTAAAAGGGGTTTTCTTCGGGTTTTTTTAAAGTCTCTTTTTTGGGCCGTTTTTTTTTTTAAAATTTTCCCTTTGGTTAAAGTTTTTTTCTTGTTTAAAGTTTCTCCGTTTTTTTAAAGTTCCCCTGTGTTAAAAATTTCCTTCGGTTTTGTTAAGGTTTTTCTTTTTTTGTGTTAAAGTTCCTTGTGTTAAAATTTTTCGTGTTTAAATTCTCTTCGTGTTAAAGTTCTCTTTGGTAAAATTTTTTTAAAGTTTCTGTGTTTGGTTTTAAAAAAATTTTTTTTTTTTCCTTTTTTTGGGTTTTGGTTAAAGGTTCTCTTTGGTTAAAGTTTTCTTTTGGGTTTGTTTTTTTTAAATTTCTTTTTTTTCGTGTTTTAAAATTCTCTTCGTTTTTTTAAAGTTCTCTTCGGTTAAAGTTTTTTTTTAAAATTTTGTGTTAAAGTTCCTTTTGTGTTAAAATTCCTCGTGTTAAAGTTTTCGTGTTTAAAATTTTTTTTCCCTTCGTGTTAAAAAAATTTTTTTTTTCTTCGTGTTTTTTAAATTCTTTCGTGTTAAAATTCTCTCGTGTTAAATTTTTCCCTTTTTTCCCTGTTAAAGTTTTTTTTAAATTTTTTCGTGTTAAAGTTCTCTTCGTGTTAAAGGGGTTAAACTTCGTTAAATTTTATTCGTGTTTTAAAATTTCTTGTGGGTTTAAAAATTCTTTCTTTTGTTAAAAAGTTTTTCGTGTTAAAGTTTTATTTTTTTTTCCCGTGTTAAAAAGGGGTTAAAATTTTTTTTCCCTGTTAAAGTTCTTTCGTGTTAAAGTTTCCTTCGTGTTAAAGTTTCCTTCCCTGTTAAAGTTCTTTTTTTTCCCTTTTTTGGGTTAAAAATTTTTCTTCGTGTTAAAGGTTTTTCTCTTCGGTTAAAAGGGTTAAAATTTCCGTTTTTAAAGTTCCTTCGTGTTAAAAATTCCTTTGTGTTAAAAAGGTTTTCTCTTCGTGTTAAAAGGGGGGGGTTTTTTTTTTTTTTTTTCTTTCGGTTAAATTTTTTTTTAAATTTCGTGTTAAATTTTCTTCGTGTTAAAGGGGGTTTTTTCTCGTGTTAAAAGTTCTCTTCGTGTTAAAGTTTTCTTCGTGTTAAAAGTTCTCTTCGGTTTGTTTTTTTTAAAGTTCCTTCGTTTAAAGTTCTCTTCGTGTTAAAGTTTCTTTGTGTTAAATTTTTTCTTCGTGTTAAAGTTCTCTTCGGAAATTTTTTTAAAGGGGTTCCCCGAAACTTTGGTTAAAGTTCTCTTCGGTTTTTTAAATTCCCCTTTTTTTTTGCGTTTTAAAGTTCCTTCGGTTAAAATTCCTTCGGGCCCGTTAAAGTTTTTTCCGGTTTGTTTTTTAAAGTTTTTTTTTTCGGTTAAAGTTCTCTTCGTGTTAAATTTTTCGGTTAAAGTTTTTGTGTTAAAGTTCTCTTTGTGTTTAAAATTCTCTTCGGTTTTTTTCGTTAAAATTTTTATCCCGGGTTTAAAATTCTTTCGTTTAAAATTCTCTTTTGTGTTTTTTAAAATTTCCTTCCCTTTTTTTTGTGTTAAATTTTTATTTCGTGTTAAAATTTCTCTTTTTTTTGTGTTAAAGTTTCTCAAAATTTTGTGTTAAAGTTCCTTCGTGTTAAAGTTTTCTTCGTGTTTAAAAATTCTCTTCGGGTTTTTTTTAAAAATTTCCTCTTTGTGTTTAAAATTTTCTTTTGTAAAGTTCTCTTCCCGGTTGTTTTTTAAAGTTCCTTCGGTTTGTTTTTTAAAGTTCTCTTTTGGTTAAATTCTCTTCGGGGGTTTAAATGTTCTTTTTTTAAAAGGGGGGTTTAAAATTTTTTTTTTTTCTTCGTGTTAAAGTTTTTCCCTTTGTGTTTAAAATTCTCTTAAAATTTTTTTTTTTAAAGTTCTCTTCGGGTTAAAAATTCTCTTTTTAAAATTTTTTTTAAATTTTTTTTAAAACCTTTTTGGTGTTTTTTTTTTAAAATTTTCTTTTTTTTCGGTTAAATTTTTTTTGCCCTTTTTGGGTTTTTTTTTAAAGCCCTTCCCTTTTTTTCGGGTTTTTTTTGTTTTTTAAGGGGTTTTTCTTCGTGTTAAAGTTTCTTGTGTTAAATTCCTTTTTTTCGTGTTAAAGTTCTCTTCGTGTTAAAGTTTTCCCTTTGTGTTAAAATTTCTTCGGTTTGCTTTTTAAAAGTTTCTTCGTGTTAAAGTTTTTCTTTCGTGTTAAAGTTCTCTTCGGTTTTAAAATTCTCTTCGTGTTAAAATTTTTCGGTTGTTTTTTTTAAAGTTCTTTCTGTTAAAATTCCTTTTTTTCCCGGGGTTTTGGGTTAAAGTTCTCTTCGTGTTTTAAAATTTTCTTCGTGTTTTTAAAAAGTTCTCTTTGTGAAAAATTCTTTCGTGTTTAAAGTTTTTTTTCGTGTTAAAGTTCTCTTCGGTTAAAGTTTCTCTTCGGTTAAAGTTCTCTTCGTGTTAAATTCTCTTCTTTGTTTTTTTTAAAAGTTTCTTTGGTTAAATTTCTTCGTGTTAAAGTTCTCTTGTGTTAAAAACCCCAGTTTTCTCTTCGTGTTAAAATTTCTTCCTTTTTTAAAGGGTTTTTTTTTGCTTCCCTTTAAAGTTCTCTTCGGGGGTTTTTTTAAAGTTTTTCTTTAAAATTTTTTTTTAAAGTTTTTTTCTTTTAAAATTTTTTTTTTTTAAAGTTCTTCGTTTTTAAAGTTTTTCGTGTTAAGTTCCTTGTGTTAAAGTTCTCTTAGTGTTAAAAAAGTTCTCTTTGTGTTAAAATTTCTCTTTTTAAAAATTTTTGGGTTAAAAAATTTTTTGTTCTCTTCGGTTAAAGTTTTTCTTTGCCCCTTTTAAAATTCTCTTCGGTTTAAATTCTTTTTTTTGCCCGGGTTAAAGTTCTCTTTGGTTAAAGTTTTTTTTCGCGTTTGTTTTTTTAAAGTTCTCTTCGGTTAAAGTTCTTTTTTTTCCCGTTTAAAATTCTTTCGTGTTAAACCCCTTTTAAAATTTTCTTCGGTTAAAGTTCTCTTGTGTTAAAGTTCTCTTTGGTTTTTAAAATTTCTTCGGTTAAAGTTCTCTTCGGTTAAAGTTTTTCTGTTAAAGTTTTCTTGGTTAAAATTCCTTCGGTTTTTAAGTTTTTCGTGTAATTCATATATTATTGCATACAGATGGAGTTGATATATATACCCTCAACCCAACTACACACGTACAACTACATTGATCCTCTCATATTCTTATACACTTACAACGGTAATAATTTTATATACACGGTGTTTTGGAACTCTTTAGACTTTAGGATTTACTTCTGGACATACAAAAAAAATGCATATAACAGTATGGTCGATCTCGCTTCATTAACCGTCTGTCCATATGTTTGTGATTTTTATTTAAAAAATGATAACTCAGGTACCATAAGAGCAACAGACCTTCCGAAGTAGAAATGAACTTCTTTTCACTCTCCCATACTGCCGCACAGCCTCTCATGCTTTTTCCCCTCTTTTTCAGTTCATGAGAGCTTACAATTTACTAATCTCTAGCGAGCAGGAAATTGATATATTTTTTGACCCTCCAAACATTTTTAAATCAAAATGCCTAACAGCGTTGAGTTTATTAAATGTATAACTATTTTTACTTTTATACCTTGTTGTAAAATAATCTTGTTATCTGATGTATGTTGATCACCATTTTTACTGTATTATTATTTATTATTATTATTTATTTATTTGTTTTTGTTTTTCATATGTGTATATGTATGCGCGCTTAAATGTTGTTAAGGTTAAATTGTATTTATTACTGTTTGCATTTGGTTATTAGAAATGATCAGTCACTAATTTATACAATTTTAAGTTACTGTTATGAATCTTCAGAGTAGGCTATATTTCTCATTTGTTATTTATTATATTATTGTATTTATTATTATTTTTAGGTTAAAGCATGTTACTGTTCGTAATATTTTTAGTTATTTATTTAACTTATCTATTAATAAGAGTAATATTATGGTTTATATTATGTGCATGAAGAGAGCTCAAGAAACCCCAGCATGAACTTTAAGAATAAATTGAACTGCTTTAGTTTTTTGTAAAAAGTAACTGGTTTTGTAAACTGTTCTAAAGCATGCAAATAGAATAAAATAAAAAATAAAATAAACAGATTCCAAATTTTGCATATTTAGTAAAACTATGACAAGTAAGTGATAGTAAGACGCCTAAACGTACAAATATTTTCAATATGTTTTTCAACTCTTTGGAAATATCTTATGTTTTAAACATTGAAAATTGACAAAAAAATAAATAAATTTTCCTATCCTAAGCTATTTCCAAATGATAAAACGAAAAATATCGAAAATAGTTACACGTTTAGGTGCTATCAACCTTACTAAATATGCAACATTTGAATCTATGGTGTTTATGGTTCTTGAGTTACTACCTTTTTATAAAAATCACAACATACGGACAAGCGGTTAATGAAGCGAGACAGATCATACTGTTGTATGACATTTTTTGTTTGTTTTCATGTCCAGAACTAAATCCCGAAGTTTGGCTAAAGAGTTCCCAAACACCATGTATAATAAAAATGTTTATTAAACATTAGAATCATCACATTAATAGTTTTTGAACCCAAAGTGTTGGTTAGTTGTTACACCTAATAAGTGATTGTGACTGAAAATAAGTTCGTGTTGTACGTAGACAGACTTATAATTTTTAATAACTATATTAAGCAACGTTAAATTTAAAATAAACTGTTCTCATTAGCGTCATATATATGTTTATGAAATAAATTCCTGTTAACGATATTATGGGCGAGAAGGCTGTGTTATAGGTCGCAGGAATAAAGGACATTTTCCTCCGGCCATATAACTATTTTATCGAGTCGGGAAACAGATTAACATTTCAGTTGTACAAGTGTATCCTTTCAACACTCTACAAAAATTTATGAATCCATCTATATTATTCCACAGTAGAAGATACTTAAACCATTTCATAAAAGTGTCTTTGTTTTGTATATTCAAGGTCAAATAATATTTTATATTAATTAAAGTATGTTTAATAACTTAATTCACATTAATTCAAAGTCTTTCACACAAATTAATGTTATGAAATCTGAGGGATGTAATACAAATTTATATTGCTACAGTTAAACAAATTAACTGAAATAATAACCTACTCTTAATATCCAATATGGTGTGGGTTTTATTAGTGGCTTAGTTGGATTTAAATACAAAATTAATTTAAAATATAAGTTACTGTATTATTTTATAATGTTTTGTATAAAGTACAGACTAGTTAAACTTAGTTGATAATAGATTTCAGTAAATGGTCACTTACATTGCGGACACAACAGTGAAATCAATTACAATATTATTATTTTATTTTGTACTTAATATTATTAAAGTTGTTATGAGTGACTTTTACTTGAAAATAAAAGCTTGAAAACAACAAATAGTGTAGAAATATTTGTAAAATACTCACTGTTTGTGTATTTCTCGCTATTCAAGAGGATATCCATTAAGTCTACAATTCACACTTTCACATCACAAACTTCACAGTCTTAGGAGTGAAAGCACGTATATTTTAAATTTAAAATATTCATATAAATAGAAAACAACGTGTCGAGCTAACTAGTAAATTTATAGAGATGTTGTCGACGTATCTTCATCTAAGGTGCGTAACTACTTACGAATTTGGTTGTCAGATTGCTTTAGCGTTTTCCTACCAAAAATTAGAAGTAAAATAAAAAAAACTTATTTTATATTACTAAACAGTGATAAAAAAGATAATATTAATTTGGCTAAAAATCTGCCAATAAAATATATAAAAAAATATATAAATATTTCTCAAAAACTGTAAATAGTTTATCATTTTTGGAAGTTAATATAATTATTTTATTATAATATCTAAATGTGTAAGTTTATATTATCACGTCAATGAGGACTTACACGTTTACTGAATTACTAACATAAAATAAAGTGTTGACAAGTATTATTGAATATGTTCTATAAGGAACCCAAACCTTTACATTGTCGTCCAAAATAAAGTGTTGGCAAGTATTATTGAATATGTTCTATAAGGAACCCAAACCTTTACATTGACGTCCAAAATAAAGTGTTGACAAGTATTATTGAATATGTTCTATAAGGAACCCAAACCTTTACATTGTCGTCCAAAATAAAGTGTTGACAAGTATTATTGAATATGTTCTATAAGGAACCCAAACCTTTACATTGACGTCCAAAATAAAGTGTTGACAAGTATTATTGAATATGTTCTATAAGGAACCCAAACCTTTACATTGACGTCCAAAATAAAGTGTTGACAAGTATTATTGAATATGTTCTATAAGGAACCCAAACCTTTACATTGTCGTACAAAATAAAGTGTTGACAAGTATTATTGAATATGTTCTATAAGGAACCCAAACCTTGACATTGTCGTACAAAATAAAGTGTTGACAAGTATTATTGAATATGTTCTATAAGGAACCCAAACCTTTACATTGTCGTACAAAATAAAGAGTTGACAAGTATTATTGAATATGTTCCATAAGGAACCCAAACCTTTACATTGTCGTCCAAAATAAAGTGTTGACAAGTATTATTGAATATGTTCCATAAGGAACCCAAACCTTTACATTGTCGTCCAAAATAAAGTATTGACAAGTATTATTGAATATGATCCATAAGGAACCCAAACCTTTACATTGTCGTCCAAAATAAAGTGTTGACAAGTATTATTGAATATGTTCTATAAGGAACTCAAACCTTTACATTGTCGTCCAAAAGTATGTTTGATCTTTATACATTTCAGAATAATTAGACAAAAATTATCAATACTAATTAAATATATTACTAAAATTAAAACTACAAATCATGAATTGAAGATAATTCTAAATTCTTTCCACGTGTTCCTAGGCTAATAAACAAAATATGAGTACGATAAGATATAAAAGCAATAATACGATAGTTGTTTAAAACATGTCTGATAATTTTATTACGATATTATTTAATTTAATGAACATCGTTTTTTTTGTTTTTTTTTTTTAATAAAAATATTGATATTAATTTTATTTTGTATTTGTTTTCTTGGAAAAATATCTTGTTGTAAAAATGATGTCAAACGAAAAGTTTCACTCCAGCGAAGGAAGTATACAACTCATCTGAGGCATACAAAGTTTAAAAATAAAAAGGTCCTCTGTGACAAACATGGTGAAATATGGGGCTGGAAGTTCAGTGGGTTATTTTCAAACTAAGTTATAACAAAGTTTTCTCTGATATGTAGGTGAATATTTTATCTCATAAATACAATGAATGCACACTTGCTTCTTTGTGTGTTTGACATTGAGTTTTCACTTTCGATTTATTTGTTTTTGTTTTGTTTTTGCAGTTACTTTTTACGACTATTCAAATGGATGAAAAAATGAGATTGTGATCTTTATTCTTTTTAACATTTGGATAAAACGTAAAATAAATATAACAGAAACTTTTGGTTGGATAAAAATAGGAAAAATGTGAAATATTATAACTGCTTTTGTTATGATGAAAAAATTAGTATTTTGTGTGTACGAACACAAAGTAACACTTTAAGTAACATTAGTTAACGTGAGCATTACCTAGATTAAAGCAAAACATAATGTTCGAAGTCTAAACAATCAGCCGAATTCGACCAATGGTTTCCTTATATTATGTCCAACAGAAATAGAATTATGTTAACTAGATTTTATTACAATTCAAAAGGTACACACTAACATCAGTCAAAAATTCGTAAAATAGTTCTAAAAACAACGTAAAGTATCCGATTTATAATCAAAATAAAATATATCGTTTTAATAACTTTTTGTAGCCATTGTTTATTTCAATAATTCATTATTACTTACTTTAATATATTTAGTTTAATAAGAGGACGTTTTGCCTGATTAGGTTTTTTTCTTTTTTTCTAGTAAGCTGTGGATCTGATTTCATGTATTTGTTTAAGTGTTATCTTCTGTATGTATTTTAGTTTATTTCAAGTATTTAAATATAGCAACAACAAAAACGTGAATTGGTTTATTTGTTGATATCATTGCTGAACTGAAATCCTAGAGAACTGAAAGTATTCCAATCAGAGCATGCAAATGTATTTCAAGCTAAGAAACTGCAGTGACCCATTTAGCTCTGAATCCTTTATTATCTAAGTGAATCATTTGTTTCAATACATTTTCTAAGCTACTAATTAAAAACAGATTTTATTTACGTTATGGATTAATATATGTTTGCTGGTTATTTCATCAAATTTGGTTATTTCGTAAAAGCACTAAAAGCATTTAAAATGGCAATAACTTAACTTTTTGTAACCTCTCATAAAATATGACTGTATTTATTTTATTGCAAGTTTATTTGTTTTTAATCTTAGAACTTGGGCTTAAGCGGCCGGTGTCATAACTAGAATCTACATTTTCCGGTGACAACAGCGTCAAGGGACTTTCCACATTATGTACAAGATAACCAGACGTTTCGCCCATACTGTGATGTGGCATCCTCAGTGGTTTCTCTGAGACTCATATTGTAAATATTGTAGATAGTACCTTGACGCGGTTGTCACCGGAAAATGTAGATTCTAGTTTAGTTGTATTTGTTGATAATTACAGTAGCTTATGAAGTGAATGCCTTCCCAACCACTACATGCATTAGTAAGGTCCTAACGATTTTTGTTTTTCAGAAGTTTAAATTTATACTAATCATCTTAATACAATTCCTTCTTTTTTCCTGGACAATATCCGCACAGTTGATGTTATTTATTAATAATATAGTTGATGCTATTGCGTACTCTTCCTATCAGGTACTAAATAGGTACACATTCACATAAAATCATTTTTATTCAAAACAATGCATCTAAAATTATAACTAATTAGGTAAATGATCATATAATACTCAATTACTTTACATTTAATTTCTTAAATCTAAATAAAGCATGTAAATTAATACAAAACTAACCCCAAAAATTTCGCAAAGTACGCAGGTACCCTGAAACTGTTACTTGCAGTGTCAACACCATCGTAATAATAGTTATTCCCAGACAACTGTAGCTTTTCACTGTTACTTAAGTCTATTATATCAGTTAGTATTATTGATAGCATAACACATATTTGTCCATAACGTCAGTATCACTCTACAATTAACAAAAAATATATATTAATACAGTTTATAAGTAAGCATAGATTATTATATTTAAATCCATATTAAAACGCCCACACATCGTGTGTTTACGAATTCCCCACCCACCTATTGCACATATTGATGGATACACCCACCGTACATCGTACATATCGACGGGAACACCCACCCACCCAACGTAATTATTGACGAGTACACCACCCACCCATTTTGCATATTAGAGGGAACATCCACCCACCCATCTACTTTCTGATGGGTCCTCCCATGCATTCAGTAATGATATAAATCGATTGTAAGAAATCTCAACTACAAATATAAGTCCCTCCAAAAGAGACTGTACAGTAAAAATTAACCGTCTGTGTGATTATCATTGTGTGCTATACTAACGTTATGCCACGCTTTGCTATAAACTGTTTTTATACCAACCTAATTAACTTGCCGGAGTTCTTGGAATTCCACAACATAGAAAGCAAGTGGCTCGCTCATACTTTTAAATTGCATGTTTTACAAATACTCTTCCAGGCACAAAATTGTACTTTTCCACTGGTTAATGTATTTTTTTAGTAGGATATTTTAGAAATGGTCCCTTAATGCATAACATTTTACGTATACATCAGTTAGCTATACATTCAATAGCAACTATTAGAACGTCAAATTTTGATTTGCTCAAATCATTGCTCAATCATGCCCCCAATTTTGCTGAACTTCGACTTATATAATTTCTTTTCACAAAATAATTTTTAAATAATCAGATTAACAACCTTCTGTAGATAAATTTTTATCCAAACTATTTTATAAATGTATTGTTTTCAGCTAAAATCTCTAGTAATTAATTTTTAACAGGCAACAAAAGGAATTGGTTACATAAGGGTATATGTAAAGTGTTTCAAATAGCTGATCCACATGGCAAACACCATTGAAAAAAAGAGCGTAGTTTATTTACTTAATAAAATACAAACGAACAGAACAAATATTTCTTAAATGCAGGATTGTTGTGAAGTAGTTATTGTTTATGCGACCAAGGGGTCAAGACATTGCACCTGAGTTAAAGCAAGTTCAAACCCTGGCCTTGACTGATTAACCCACCCGCCCACCCATACACGTACGTTGGTATTGGATATGACGCAAAAGGACGTCTCCGTGTGGAGTACCGCATGTCTGATGTAGTCACCGAAAGAGTTCGATAGTCATGATGTATATGTCTATAATATATATTGTATTGGTATTGACCCACCCGACCAACTTACACGAACATTGGTATTGACCCACCCACCCACCCTTACACGTACAGTGGTATTGACCCACCCGAACACCCTTACACGTACATTGGTAATGACCCACCTAGCCACCCTTACACGTACAATGGTAATGACCCACCCACCCACCCTTACAGGTACATTGGTAATGACCCACCCACCGACCCTTACACGTACAATGGTATTGACCCACCCGAACACCCTTACACGTACATTGGTAATGACCCACACACCCACCCTTACACGTACATTGTTAATGACCCACCCTTACACGCACATTGTTAATTGATAGTTAGTAAATTAACTATCAAAAACTTTTAGTTAATTTATATAAATTCAGATAAATATTTCTAAAAACGTTTGTTTATGTAAACTTATTATATCAATTTGAAATATGGGAACTAAAAGTATTCATTTACGTGCCATCCGCCTACCCTATAGAGAAGAGATTTTAAAACCGACAGCCATTTTGATTCCCATTCACCTACTACTCTCCGATGACTACATTTGGAAGTCAAGTATTCTTTACTAAATAATACAACTTTTTTGCACAAATCCTTTACTAGATGTTAAATTATCTGTGATCGCCGTGTGTAGTAACGTTTTACAGCTGAACAATGCAAATTTCTTTTCACTCCAATTCTCTGTTAGGACTGTGACAATTTAATCACAACTAAATAATAATATAAACCAATAATCATCGGAGATTATTATTATAAATACGAATAAATGGCTGGTATTAACTCCGTACAGAAAGTTCAAATAATTTTGTCAGTGAGAAAGTAGATATGGAAACGGGCGAGCGATTTGAAGGGTGTTTATCCAGACACCCAGTTGAGCACTCCAAGGAATTTAGTTCTAGAATGTCACTATGAGGAGCAAATAACTTGTCTCACTAACACACATTCAACGGTTTCCCTCCCATCTCTCTCCCTCTCAACGTTCCCCACCCCGTAAATTGAACAAAAGTACGTAACTTCCTCGTTTACAGTAAATATTATATTGCTTCATATTCTAGCAATGAAGTTTTCCTAAATTATCAATTAATCTACTCCATCAGCCAAAGGTATGGATTTCATTTAAAACTTTGTATAGACGTCTTTTATGTAAAAATAATAATTTACACTTAAACAATTTGTCTCTCTAAGTGTTACTTTACACTAAATCAGTTAGTACCTTTTGCCTACTATATTCTCAAAATGAATTATGTATGGCCATATCAACTATCACTGAAACACATGCTGTAGATAGGCCTAATCATACCGAAGATAGATAAAAATAATTATTATAAAAATATATGGCAAACTACGATGAAACAGTGACAATTGTTAACTATTTTACTATAGTTTGTTATGAATCTATTCCAAGTAGATAAACTGTTTTGGTACAACTTCAGGTCGTGAACCTGAGGCAATCTACCCTCTCATTAAGCCCAGTATTGAGAAGTAATAACATTATCGCGAGGCAATCGCAAATATAATCACACCCCAAGTAGCTAAACTTCATTCATCTCACTCGAGAGACAATTTACCTTTAGTGTTATTAGTCAATGGCTAAACTTCTGTTGACTAATCTTTTAAATTATTATTATAAAATGAATACAATAACTATTACTTTTATATTTAGTTCATAAGTTAGTTAATTTTATTTTCCTTTACGTCTAAACGTGCAAATAACGTGAACTATTCCGTCATGAAATATCTTTAAGAATTTAGCAGCGGGGGTACAATGGAAACAGTGGCTGGTTTATACTTATGTATATATTTGAGTATAAATAGGTAACTAATTATATTTGAAAAACCTATCAGTTAAAATCTAATTCTTAGTACCATAATATGCTATATTAAGTGATACTTAAATCAATACGATTAAAAACAATACTTAATTTTACTCAACGAAAATGCAAAACGGAAGGAAAATTGGATTGTTGAAAGGATATATCTATTTATGTAATGTAAATACTAAGGCTTAAGCTAAACTCTTATTTTTAATTTTGGTTATTTTTAATGTATCCCGAAGTCAAAGTCATTTTCCAAAAAGATAACATTAACATTTACTTACTCAAAACACTGTTTAGCTACAATAAAAACCTTAACATAACCACAAAATTAACGTACGGTTATTATCAAACATAACCTCAAAATACAAGTGCTTTGGGAAGCAGACAGTGTTGTCTGCGCATGTTATTAAACATATTATTGATGTTTTATCATGAATAAATGTATGATGTGTATTTATGAAAAAAATACCATGAATATAAGGTATTTAAGAAAAAATTAGACACAACTAGTATTTCAAGATACACGTATCCAAAATTTAAACAAGAATCAAATAAAAATTTACACCAGTTTCAAGTTTAAATGTTAACAAACTATTTTACATGCCAGGAAACCACGATTGTAAGTTTAATTGTGCCTCAACAGGTGTTTAATAGTTATGTTACCAATTGCTAAAAACGATTTTTAAATTACCAAAAAGGGGATATTTTTGTTTTTAACAGTTATGTATAGCTCTTATATAACTGGATTATCGTTATATAACTGGATTATCGTTGTATAACAGTTATGTAACTGGAATATCGTTGTATAACAGTTATGTAACTGGAATATCGTTGTATAACAGTTATGTGACTGGAATATCGTTGTATAACAGTTATGTGACTGGAATATCGTTGTATAACAGTTATGTAACTGGAATATCGTTTTATAACTGTTATGTAACTGGAATATCGTTGTATAACAGTTATGTAACTGGAATATCGTTGTATAACAGTTATGTAACTGGAATATCGTTGTATAACAGTTATGTAACTGGAATATCGTTGTATAACAGTTATGTAACTGGAATATCATTGTATAACAGTTATGTAACTGGAATATCGTTATATAACAGTTATGTAACTGGATTATCGTTGTATAACAGTTATGTAACTGGAATATCGTTGTATAACAGTTATGTAACTGGAATATCGTTATATAACAGTTATGTAACTGGAATATCGTTGTATAACAGTTATGTAACTGGAATATCGTTGTATAACAGTTATGTGACTGGAATATCGTTGTATAACAGTTATGTAACTGGAATATCGTTGTATAACAGTTATTTAACTGGAATATCGTTGTATAACAGTTATGTAACTGGAATATCGTTGTATAACAGTTATGTAACTGGATTATCGTTATATAACAGTTATTTAACTGGAATATCGTAACCTTTTAATGAACAAAAGTAAGTAAAATCTCTTCGTAGCTAATATTAATTTTGTAAATCATCATAAATTGCCATTATTTAAAGTTTTATTATTATATAACATAATTTTACTAACGATGTATTTGTTCTATTATTCTTTTATTTAATGGGTGGATTTTTTTTATCGTATAGCACTTGAACTTGTTGGCCAGAAAAGAGGAGAGAGACAATATGCAATCAGATGTTGAAAACGTGTCCAGATGTTTACACTTTACGAAAGGTCAAAGGCCCTAAAAGAATCACTTATCTTCCTATAGTCCTAAATAATACCTTATGACTGTATTTGTATGAATATAAATTATTTTATAACGTAACGGCTTGAAAGTAAACTAGGCTCTATATATAGATAAAATTATATTAAATATTTGTGTTTGTTCTTCCATATTCAAAATATAATTTTTTGTGATAGTTAAAAATGATAAAAAATATAAAATAAAAACAACTGAGCTGATGTTTTTCACATTTTTATAAACTGGTTGGATAAGACAGTTGTCACAAAACTATTTCTAGAATGCTACTTTTGCTCCTAACTAACCCGTTTGACAAGCTGTGCTTTTCTTATTTTGTTATGAAAATGTAATATAGAAGTTTTAAAGGAATCAGCTTGCAGCGTGTGATAAAAATATAGGTTCAAATAAGTAAGATGGATAGAACGATTGTGGCTAAACGGTTAATTGGCTTGACAAACAAACGATTTTGAAAACCATCACTTCATTTTTTTGATAGTAATGATTTTAGGAGAACTGTTTATGTCTATTTAAACTACCACTTATCTTTCTACGCATATTTATAATCTAATTACATTTTATAACAACTTTCAAACTATATCTGTGTATGTTTTTTTCATTACTATTTTTAAAGTTAATTCTTTTATAAATAGTCAAGTTATGTAACTGTGTGTCATTTGTGTTTTAGGGGGAAACATTTATTTCTCAAGGTTTTTTTTTAAATTATCTCGATACGATACCAAAATGCCTTTTAACTGTCGCAAACCAAGTTAATTATAATTTATGAGTTAATACAATTTTACTGTTAGTATGCCTAAATATTGCTTTTCTTACAAAAATATAATTTCAGTAAAAATGTATTACACTTTGAATAAAATGAATCCGTACATTTTTATTTACATACTAGCTAATACATATTAGCGAGTCTGCAAACATTAAATAGTTTTTTCATCAAATGTTATACAAATTAATAGTGTGATTAAACATTTTTCTAAAATGCTTCAATTGTATAGCCGATATTTAATTTTTATTTTAATCAATTTGATCATAAAAAGATACAAAAACTAGAACGAAACCATATAAAACAATATTTAACACCTTTTTGTATATATGGTTTGTTGTCAGCTGCCATTTGTTAATTATAAAGCTGCGATGTATATTTGTATAAATATCCAAAAGTCATGATTGTATATTTATTGATTTTAAAAATGTAGAGTGATCTCCTGTCACAAATCTAAGTCCAATATACTTTTTAATTTTACACCTACAAATATATTTTAATTTTTACTTGATTGAGATTATAACGTTCTATTCTTGAAATTTTATGGATAAGTATTGCATGTGTTATAGTTTTTATAGACATTTTTATTGTTATTTTGATGTTTTTGGTTTGGTAATTGTTTATTTATTGTAGCATACATAAATGTTATGGACAAATTTTACAATTCTTACATAGCTTAGTACAGGTATATTACATTTTTGTGTTAAGAGTACACGCTATTAAAATATTACAATTGCGACATTTTTTTAAACTTCACTCGCCAGATCACGTGGACCTGCAGGCCTATGCATGAAATTCACTCGCCAGATCACGTGGACCTGCAGGCCTATGCATGAACTTCACTCGCCTGATCACGTGGACCTGCAGGCCTATGTATTAACTTCACTCGCCAGATCACGTGGACCTGCAGGCCTATGCATGAACTTCACTCGCCAGATCACGAGGACCTGCAGGCCTATGTATGAACTTCACTCGCCAGATCACGTGGACCTGCAGGCCTATGCATGAACTTCACTCGCCAGATCACGTGGACCTGCAGGCCTATGCGTGAACTTCACTCGCCAGATCACGTGGACCTGCAGGCCTATGCGTGAACTTCACTCGCCAGATCACGTGGACCTGCAGGCCTATATATGAACTTCACTCGCCAGATCACGTGGACCTGCAGGCCTACGCATGAACTTCACTCGCCAGATCACGTGGACCTGCAGGCCTATGTATGAACTTCACTCGCCAGATCACGTGGACCTGCAGGTCTATGCATGAACTTCACTCGCCAGATCACGTGGATCTGCAGGCCTATGCATGAACTTCACTCGCCAGATCACGTGGACCTGCAGGCCTATGCATGAACTTCATTCGCCAGATCACGTGGACCTGCAGGCCTATGCGTGAACTTCACTCGCCAGATCACGTGGACCTGCAGGCCTATGTATGAACTTCACTCGCCAGATCACGTGGACCTGCAGGCCTATGCATGAACTTCACTCGCCAGATCACGTGGACCTGCAGGCCTATGTATGAACTTCATAAATATTAATAATATTAATAATAAATATTAAATCAACATTTATACTATCAACAATATTGTTCCCTGAGTCTTTTTTTACAATCAGCAGTTGTTAAATAATTCTTGCTACAATCTTTACTTTTCCACTCCTATATTTGCTGTGTAATTAGTTTCACAAATTAATCTTAAGATCTACAAGTCACGTCACAATGAATAGCTGACAGAAATTGATGGTGGTACAGGGGCGGAGAGGGTTATATTGGAAGATAATTGAGCTGACCTCTCCAACAACCTTCAGTTCTCGGGTATAAAGGGTGGTTATAAAGCTCCAATAATTAATTCCACCTACCACAACAACATGTTGAGTATCTCAATTTGAAATAGAGATCAGTGTTACAGTCTAAAATATAAAAGCTTATAAAAAGTGTAAATGTTTTAGGTAACGTAATCATTTTATCATACTTTATCACATAAAGAAAGTTATCATTTATTTACAAATATTGTTACTGTTTCTATTTAATTAGTGTATCCAACATGATGTAAGTGATCTTTTAAAAACTATTAATTAAATGAATATATTTACATTTAAATTTACAAAACATGAATTCTCAGCGATTACCTTTAAATTAACTTTAAATTCCATAGCTTTGCAAAATAAAATTAAGACCTTTTCGACCTTTTTGTATCCACATCATTATGAAATAGTTGATAGTTAATGTATTTTTTTATTATTATTATATCCAGAAAGTGGAAACTCTATTTCAAGCCCACTTTAAGATGACTAATTTCTTAAACATAAATTGTATTTATTTTATCAATTATGTTGAACACTATATTAATGTTATTTTAAAAAAGCTAATATATGATGAATTATATTGATAAACTACGTCCATTAATCATAGTAACTATTACATTTCTTTTATCGTGTTATTGAAAGAAACTTATGTTTGTAGGAATTGAACTTTAACGTAATTGTAATCACTGATAACGCAATTTCGTATCTGTGTTTATCGATGTTTTAATTTATTTATAATAGTAGTACTTGGTTTAATTTAAAAGAAAATAGGTTAAAATAATTTACTTGTAGTTAATTTTATAACAATTTAATGAAAGTAAGAATAAATTGGTTAGAACATGTATTATATAAAAAAGTTATGAGCTTATACAATAATACGAGACAATTTTAATTTTTTGGTAGAATAACACATTGTCAAATTAAAGATAAATATATACTTTAATTTAATACAAAATATAATTTTAAATTCTAAACGGGATTCCATTACATTATTGAAATAGAGTTCAACTGTATATTTTGCAAAACTACAGGAATATTACTAATGGTTTTTCAGGAAAGCAATCGACATAATTTCAGTGGATAAAACCGTCTATTATCTGACTGATTATTCTTAAAGTAATTCTCCAAGAGTCTTCTTCTTCAAAATGCACACATAGTTATTCCAAAGCAGTAACGAATGGTCACAGAGGTAACAAACTACGTCGTAATACATCTGTTAATTAACATACCTTGTTAATTAGTTTTATTTAAGTATAGTAAAGATTAAAGCCTTATAAATGACAGTCACATATAGCTTGATAGTTTTTTAATTAGCATAACACGTGTTGGTACAAATACAGTGCAAGTGAATGTCACACAACACAAATATATTTCATTATAAGCACAGATATATTATAATGCAAGAACAATGCACAAATATTATAGTGATCGATTTCGGTGAACCACGGATGACCAGAAGGTTGAACTTTCCACTAAATGAGATGATGTACCAAACAACCACACACGTGTGGAGGTGGAGAACGTATAGAGGTGATGATCCTCCCCACCCACACGTGTATGGAGTTTATAGCCTATATCCCTATTATTGCAACCCTGACATTTTTGTTTGTATATCATAATAATTCTCAAACCAAACTGGTCTAAAAAAATATCTCAATAAATAATAACCATTTTTATGTGATAAATAATAATATTAACTTTCCCTCCTATTTTTATTTTTGTTTGTGTACATAAAATGTTAAGAGCTATTTAAAACGAATCATCTTTATATAAAGGCTCTTCTGATGATATGTTTTGGTTGTATTTAATAATAATTAAGGTAATATATTTATAAATATCAAACAATCTCCTAATTGCTTTGGAGATTGCTCACATACTTACCTTGGAGATTCCTCACATACTACCTTGGAGATTCCTCATAACTTACCTTGGAGATTCCTCACAACTTACCTTGGAGATTCCTCACATACTTACCTTGGAGATCCTTTACTTTCATAGACGATTTAAAATCTTAATCAGTGACTTGAAACGATGTAAGTGAATGTGATAAGTTTCATTAGACAGCGTCTGTACTAATTACTGTTATAGATATTATTTAATTTATTTACACTGGCATTGAGCTTTTCATCAGGAAATTTATATTTTATTTCCTAACCTTAATAAAGGTCAATCGTTCTTTTATTCAGTGAGATTTTTATCTCAAAATTTGCAAAGACATGGCAATCACAAAAAGGAAAAAAAATGGTCCTTACAATGAAAAACCACTTCCAAAAGTAACTCGATCAGGTAAAGATGTATTGACTTTTTGACAAACGAATGTCTGCAATTCTGTCCGTTATTTTGATGATTTTTTTTTTTTTGCAATCGATAACAATATTAAAACGTTCTTCAACATTAAAATCGATACGGCTGGAAAAATTAATACATTTTAGATAACAAACGATATCATTTTATAAACCAAATTGTACCATGCTGTGACTTGTAAAACGTTTAATCGACCTAAATAAATTAGTTTTAGTATTATTTTTACTAACACTACTAAACAATAAATACATTATGTATGATTAAACATAAGTCCACCCCTAAACCTGTCAGGTACATAATACATATTCAAATTAATTAATCAGCTGGCAACCTCAATTTAAATATCATTTGCATTTGGTAATCAACTTCTGTTCTGACTTTGGAATCAGTTTTCCACTTTCAAACATATTTCAATTCAATGTAACTCTATAAGGTATTTTAAATCACATACTAATAATGTTATAAACTATCTTTTTCGATACGGAAAACTTTAACAATCAGATGTTTAAAACTTCCCAACATTTTACTATGGTTATATATCTACTTATTTTGTATCTATTGATATGTAAATGTAGAAAAATAGAATTTTACGATATTAAAAAGGATATCTCTATAATGTTATTTATCTATTTCAATAATCCCCAAAACAGGTGGAGATTGTTGGATATTTTAAACTAAATTTTCTTCATTGTTAACAACTATAAGAAATAATTACCATAAGAAGAGCTTTATATAAAGATCATTCGTTATTTAGATATTTTTAAACTGTATGCCGTTGTCTTAATAAAACTAACTATAGCAAATACCTTATATTATATCGTACTATTGATTTTATCAATATTTGCTTGGTTTGCCACTAAAATTCCAGTGGGTTGACATACTGTAGAAAGATCCCTAGATATAGTCAAAGTCAATTAAATTGAAAAGGTAACAAGTTGGTGTTTTTTTACTAAACCACTTTACTAAAAAAATTAATTATATTTTGTGCTGATTTTTTACATCACCACAATAAGTAATTAATAATACTTAATGAACTGTTCATCGAATGATTTTTCTTACTGACTAAGTGATACCGATAAATGTATCAATGATAGAGAACTAAACTGACAATTTTACAGTAAAATTTCAATTTATAAAAACGTAATTCCCATCTTTAATTGCAAAAGGTAACAAAGACATACTAGAATCAATAAATGAATGAACATTTTGTTTTATGATAGTTTTAACAAACGCAAAATTAAAAACTACGACATGCAATTGGTATACATATAAACTACGACATACAATTGGTATACATATAAACTACGACATACAATTGGTATACATATAAACTACGACATACAATTGGTATACATATAAACTACGACATACAATTGTTATACATATAAACTACGACATACAATTGGTATACATATAAACTACGATATACAATTGGTATACATATAAATTACGAAATACAATTGGTATACATATAAACAACCCATTTTATTCTGATTCAGTACAATGAGCAGGATTCTTCATTCCTTAACAAAATCATGCATATTCTTAAGTGAGTTGCATAATATACAAAATGTATAGTTAAAAATATATATTTTTTCACCTAAATTAAATCGAATAGGGTTAATGTAAAAGAAAACTTGTCCTTAATAGGAGCAAAAAGTATAAGGAAAGTGTGATAAAAACTACGTGTCTAAAAAAATAAAAGGGTTTTAAAAAGAAATAAAACTGTACACATGATACAAAACGGAGTAACGAGAAGTACCTGAATAAATTACTGATAAAACTAACTGGAAGTCAATGCAGGATCATGCCTGCGCTAGCTCTAACTCAGGATCGAAATCCTGTTCCTTATACCACTCGGCCACCACCCATCCTAAAGATTTAGTTTGTAAAAACTGTAAACAATTTGTTAAGGAATGTTAGCTTTCTACAAGGTTCAGAAAAAGTATCAATAACCATCGACTGACAGATCCATATTTCAGCAGCAAATACATCTAAAATATTGAAAGGTCAGAAGCCATAGGGAGAAGGATCACTTGTTATTTATCCTGAAAATGACGTATAATACTTTTATTTATGATATGTTGATGTTTTTGACTTTCTTTATATGGAAAAATAAACAGCACTAATGGTTTATCTCAATTATTTCATAAATCTGTGATTTTATCTAGATAACCTTTTTGGATACATCTATAACAATTTAATACGCCTATTTTACGCAAATAATTGGAAAATTGATGTTGTTTTTTCATAATGAAGATCAAATGTAACTTTGGATCTTAATTTTAGAAAAGTTTGAATTGACATTTCTAAATGAATTGAGTACACATTTTAACATTAAAATAATGAAAAACCCCCTTCAAATATATGCCCTTGAAACACATTTTGTGGCGGAATGGTTGTTAAAGGTGAACATGGTGTATTGCTATCTGTAATTGTAAAAGTTCCGAGTATTACTGTAAATATTTTGGGTGTACAGGTAAATAAATAAAAAGGTCATAGAGTTAAAAAAAAAAGTAATTTTGATTAATTTATGACAGTAAAAAGTTAATAAAATAGACAACCTTTAACTAATAAAAATAAGGTTATTATTATTTCAATATTTTGGTTCTCTGAAGACAAGTAAATGGGTTGGAATTTAAAACTGAGGATTAGAGAACAATTTGTAATGAGTATTTTTCATTGTGTTTCTTAAAAATGGATAAATATTATGCTATGCCTTCTTTCCATTATAAGTTTTAATTTTTACTAGTTCTTATTATCTGTTCGTAAAAAAGACGTCAATTTAATTTAAATTTAGCTGATAAAGAAATGACAAAAGGAACATTATACATTAAACAGTACAACATTCGATTCCGTTATGTATGATGTAAACATTATTCTACATTGTTTTTGTAAATGTATAAACAATAAAACAATACGTTCAGGATTGTTCAGATGAAGTAAAAGACAAAAAGGAAATCCTAATCAATAATTCTACTAACACTTACATCGTTTTAAAAGAGACGTTGACCCATAATTTGTCTACCGGAGAGGACATGCAATAAATATTTCGTAAGGTTTGATGCCAACAGCAATATTATATTAACTACAAATATAAAATATAAAAATTCAAACCTGTTATTTTGGGCCCAAGCACAAAACAAATGACTTCCATAGAATTCTCATATCAGTCATTTCTCAATATCTTTAGAAATGATGTTTTCCTCGGAACACTCGGTTGAAGCCTTATAAATATGAAGATGTTTACGTCCGCTTTACAAGCAATATTGACAAATACCCAAATACTGTACCCATTATTTATTATTTTCAGCCTTAGAAAGTAAGTTTAAGCCTTTTATTTGGTCTTCCCTTGCAAAAAAATCCTTATTTTAGCTTCATCATTCAATATTCTTCAGAATGTTGAATGGACATAGTAAGACAAATTAAGTTAAATGGTTAAAAAGTTAAGTTACAGTTAAATTAAGTGTGTGTGTGCGTGTCCGTGTCCGTGTGCGTGTGCGTGTGCGTGTGGCTGTGCGTGTGGCTGTGCGTGTGCGTGTGCGTGTGCGTGCGTGCGTGCGTGCGTGCGTGCGTGCCTGCGTGTGTGTGTGCGTGCGTGCGTGCGTGCGTGCGTGCGTGCGTGAGTGCGTGCGTGCGTGCGTGCGTGCGTGTGTGTGTGTGTGTGTGTGTGTGTGTGTGTGTGTGTGTGTGTGTGTGTGTGTGTGTGTGTGTGTGTGTGTGTGTGTGTGTGTGTGTGTGTGTGTGTGTGTGTGTGTGTGTGTGTGTGTGTGTGTGTGTGTGTGTGTGTGTGTGTGTGTGTGTGTGTGTGTGTGTGTGTGTGTGTGTGTGTGTGTGTGTGTGTGTGTGTGTGTGTGTGTGTGTGTGTGTGTGTGTGTGTGTGTGTGTGTGTGTGTGTGTGTGTGTGTGTGTGTGTGTGTGTGTGTGTGTGTGTGTGTGTGTGTGTGTGTGTGTGTGTGTGTGTGTGTGTGTGTGTGTGTGTGTGTGTGTGTGTGTGTGTACAGACACGACATTCACGTTGCAAATATATAAATTATCAATCCTCAGTGAACCTAATTTATTGCTATTTTTAACACAATAAGACATAATCATGAATTATAATTTACTTATACTAATCCTTTAATTACAGTATTTCAAACTAACTATGCTATGGTACAAAAACTAATGTAACTTAAAGTTATATTAACAGTGATTTTTACTAATAATTCAAAGAATGCACATACCTTTGGTCTACAACGTCACTTTTACTTATTATGTTTTACTTATTGAACTATAGTAATTATTATTACTGTATTATTAATTGATCAATTATTTTTAGTAAATATCAAAACTAAGTAAATGTAACATAATAAAGAAGTACTACAAATAAGTATTGTTAAAAAATATTAGTGTTGGCAATTTTCATACAAGAATAAGGTGCAAATGCTAATTTGTAGGTTAACACAGAAAATTGTTTAAACCTCAGTGAACCTCCGCTTCAGTGGTCAAGACATCAAAGTTTCTACAAGTACGAGAGGATAGACCACACTGAACAGTTTGTGGATCAAAGCAACAAATATATTAAACCCAGTTAACCTCTTTTGTCACGCTTCAGTGACCAAGACTTCAAGAGATTAGATCACACTGGGCAGTTTGTGGGTAAAAACAGTAAATTGATTAAACCCAGTAACTCTCTGTAGTCACACTTCAGTGGTCAAGACATCAAAGTCTCTACAAGTACGATAGGAGAGACCACACTAAACAGTTTGTGGGTCAAAGCAACAAATATATTAAACCCAGTTAACCTCTTTTGTCACGCTTCAGTGAACATGACTTCCAAGAGATTAGATCACACTGGACAGATTGTGGGTCAAAACAGCATATTGATTAAACCCAGTAACCCTCTGTAGTCATGGTTCAGTGGCCAAGACATCAAAGGCTCTACAAGAACGAGAGGAAAGACCACACTAAACAGATTTTGGGTCAAGACAGCATATTGATTAAACCCAGTAACCCTCTGTAATCATGGTTCAGTGGCCAAGACATCAAAGGCTCTACAAGAACGAGAGGAAAGACCACACTAAACAGATTGTGGGTCAAGACAGCATATTGATTAAACCCAGTAACCCTCTGTAGTCATGGTTCAGTGTTCAAGACATCAAAGACTCTACAAGAACGAGAGGAAAGACCACACTAAACAGATTGTGGGTCAAGACAGCATATTGATTAAACCCAGTAACCCTCTGTAGTCATGGTTCAGTGGCCAAGACATCAAAGGCTCTACAAGAACGAGAGGAAAGACCACACTAAACAGATTGTGGGTCAAGACAGCATATTGATTAAACCCAGTAACCCTCTGTAGTCATGGTTCAGTGGCCAAGACATCAAAGGCTCTACAAGAACGAGAGGAGAGACCACACTAAACAGATTGTGGGTCAAGACAGCATATTGATTAAACCCAGTAACCCTCTGTAGTCATGGTTCAGTGGCCAAGACATCAAAGACTCTACAAGAACGAGAGGAGAGACCACACTAAACAGATTGTGGGTCAAGACAGCATATTGATTAAACCCAGTAACCCTCTGTAGTCATGGTTCAGTGGCCATGACATCAAAGGCTCTACAAGAACGAGAGGA
Organism: Stictocephala bisonia; assembly: GCA_035578905.1. NCBI lineage: Eukaryota > Metazoa > Arthropoda > Insecta > Hemiptera > Membracidae > Stictocephala > Stictocephala bisonia. The sequence continues at coordinate 3,735,245 of JAQJVL010000023.1, forward strand.
GAGACCACACTAAACAGATTGTGGGTCAAGACAGCATATTGATTAAACCCAGTAACCCTCTGTAGTCATGGTTCAGTGGCCATGACATCAAAGGCTCTACAAGAACGAGAGGAGAGACCACACTAAACAGATTGTGGGTCAAGACAGCATATTGATTAAACCCAGTAACCCTCTGTAGTCATGGTTCAGTGGCCATGACATCAAAGGCTCTACAAGAACGAGAGGAGAGACCACACTAAAGAGATTGTGGGTCAAGACAGCAAAGTCATTAAACGAAACACTAAGTTTTCATCAATGGTGTCAAATTGAAAACTCAATCAAGTTTTCTCCTTTTCTTATCCTCCACTAAAATATCATTACTAATAAAGTGAAATTATTTGTTATTATCAACTGACAGAACAATAGTTCTAACAGGAATCACTTTTATTACTAGCTAGTTCATTTTGCAAATACGAACAAATTACACTACAGTCACCAAAAAGTTATATTACATAATTTATGCTGAATGATTGCTGTATTGAAAATTACGTAAACATTATAGAATGGAATTAGATTGGTAATAAATTAACCTTGGTAATACTGCATTCGTGACACCTCGATCTTTGGTGTCACGACCATGTGACTTTTAACAGTGAATATTAATGGTGAAAAGTATTAAGGAAAATCATAATATGTAAATTTATTTCTAATAGCTCGCTCATTACACTTGAGCTGCAAATTATTTAACTCACAGTTAAGTTAAATTACCATTTATTTACGATTATCTGTAGCTACCATCTGTAGCACTCTCAATACTACAAACGATTTCTGATAAAAGTTTCCTCAGTTAATTTGGCTTAAATTATAACGTGGTGAAATTTTACTAAATAATTGTTGATTTTGTGTTTATTTTAAGTCTTTACAAAGAAAGATGTCATATGTATATTTTATCTAGCGCCCTTATCGTGAATGGATCATATTGTAGGTAAATGCTGTTTTATGTTTTGTGTTTAGAGTAAGCAAATAGTCATACATTTGTGCATAGCTAAATAACTATCCTTAATCGAAATTCAAAATAATGTTATATGAAAACAAGAATTGATACTAAAAAAAACTTAACGTAAAATAAAACAAACAAAACAAAATTAATATGAGATGTTAAAGACGCTGCATTTCTCCAAACATTTTGTTGAAAACTTAGTTCGAATAAAAATACTGAATTTTCAGTTTCATTGTTCACGTTGTTGGACACCGAACATTTAACAACTGTTTATAACATAGTTTCATTGTTCACGTTGTTGGACACCGAACATTTAACAACTGTTTATAACATAGTTTCATTGTTCACGTTGTTGGACACCGAACATTTAACAACTGTTTATAACATAGTTTCATTGTTTACGTTGTTGGACACTGAACATTTAACAACTGTTTATAACATAGTTTCATTGTTCACGTTGTTGGACACCGAACATTTAACAACTGTTTATAACATAGTTTCATTGTTTACGTTGTTGGACACCGAACATTTAACAACTGTTTATAACATAGTTTCATTGTTCACGTTGTTGGACACCGAACATTTAACAACTGTTTATAACATAGTTTCATTGTTTACGTTGTTGGACACTGAACATTTAACAACTGTTTATAACATAGTTTCATTGTTCACGTTGTTGGACACCGAACATTTAACAACTGTTTATAACATAGTTTCATTGTTTACGTTGTTGGACACTGAACATTTAACAACTGTTTATAACATAGTTTCATTGTTCACGTTGTTGGACACCGATTATTTAACAACTGTTTATAACATAGTTTCATTGTTTACGTTGTTGGACACCGAACATTTAACAACTGTTTATAACATAGTTTCATTGTTCACGTTGTTGGACACCGAACATTTAACAACTGTTTATAACATAGTTTCATTGTTTACGTTGTTGGACACTGAACATTTAACAACTGTTTATAACATAGTTTCATTGTTCACGTTGTTGGACACCGAACATTTAACAACTGTTTATAACATAGTTTCATTGTTCACGTTGTTGGACACCGAATATTTAACAACTGTTTATAACATAGTTTCATTGTTCACGTTGTTGGACACTGAACATTTAACAACTGTTTATAACATAGTTTCATTGTTCACGTTGATGGACACCGAACATTTAACAACTGTTTATAACATAGTTTATAAACAGTATTAACACTAAGTTTTATTGTAGTACATGCTACTTTAATTTTGTATATACCTTACTCATTTAAGTCTATACAGAATTTTAAAACGTTTATTAACCTCTATATTATTGTTCCAACGCCATTAGTGGCTGAATGATTTATAATATGACTCAGCAATTTATAAAATTTAACCTAATTTAAAATTAAACGTTGAGCTACGTTGGTGTTGTAGCTCACCATATTTAAAATAACTTACTAGAACAGTTGTCTTGGAAATAAATGTGTCACTGAATTGAAATGAGTTTTATATTAACACTTCATAAATGTAAGAAACCACTTTAGCTTATTTATTATAATTCCCACAATTTACTTGTGGCTTACCGTTATCGCATGAAACACGGATGACGTCACATTGTAAATGTTATCTGCTGGTTGCACTTATCAGCGTGGAACAGGCTTGGATGCTATTGTCGACCTATCAGTGTAATGCCTGTTATCCAATATACTTGCATTCTCCTAGCCATGAACACGATCAATTTATATCTCGAAGTATTAAAATCGTTACATGTTACAAAGTCGATGAACAAATGTATTACGTATAAATTATTTATAAAATAAATAGGACAAAATGACTTATAATAAATTGAATTCCAAACAACAAAAGGGTACTTATATAATATTAATGTTTGGACCTATTAGGCTTAGGTATACTTTTAAAAAATTACATATTTTAAAAGCAATATACTTTACTTGTTTACGCTTATTTTCGAGTGTAAACTAAACTTTATTTGTTTTACATTCCAGTGTAGCCCAGACGTGCGGTGTTACCAAAATTACTGCGTTTCACATACGACAAACAATAATCAATTACTTGCCGAGGCAAAAATACGTTTAAGATTTTTAATTGGTTCAAAAATTCATGCAATAGAACAATATATAAATAAAGTGATAATAATAATCTTTAAACAATGGGAAACAAAAAAGTTAAATACAATATAAATCATTGGAAATTTGTTTTAACTAAACTTGCCATTTCACATGGGCCTGCATGCCTGTGCGTGAACTCTATTCAATTAGTGAATCACCGACCTTTAGCTCAGTGGTGATTCGAACCTTGGACAAGACGAATCCACGATCATAATGTTTACTCATATTCACAATACGGAACATGTAAGCCTAGGTTAAAAACAGGTGCATTTAGAGAACTGAAACATGGCAACAGTGCAAGATATAAGACGTTTCTATGGTTGCGGCTGGATAACATCGTTACGCCATTGGTTATAGAATTCTTAAACTCCTCGTAGTTCCAGCATTTTCTGTAAGAGGGTTCTAAAAGTATGTCGGGACTTTCAACAAATAAATGACAGTTTCTATAAAATGTATTATTAATCCTTTAATGTCTTAAAACTTCAAAATTATGTCTAAAATAAAGTTGTCATTTTATTTTACCTTGCAGGTCTGACAATGACAACTGCAAAATTTATGTCTGAGAAGTACTGAGTAATATCTCACATCCTACTCAATAAGTTCTGTTCCTGTAAGTGACATTCTCTCGACACAAATTGACTTCACCTCAACTAATCAAGTTGGCAGCAATTGACTCTAAAGTGGATCTTAGAGGCCTTATTGTCAGCCATTATATAACTTACAGCATTATATCAATTGTATATTACTCTGAGTAGTTACAAATTTCAAAAAATAACACCGAAATCAATAACTTAACATGAATTATATCAATGGCTTCACTTATTACCTATACAATATGAATGAGCCTATTTAATACTAAAACTGTAAAATAAACTAATTTAAAAAGCTCATCCCACTTCCCAAATACTTATAATAATCGATATTTTTTTTTAATCATTTTCAATGAATGTCGACATTTTATTTTTTCTCGACGTTTTTGTTCTTAAATAAACATTAAATAAGTATTAATTAAATTATAACACTATATGGAACTAAGAGCTACATTTATTTTATATATATATATATATATATATATATATATATATATATATATATATATATAGCTATATATAATAATTGATTTAGTAATAGAAACAAACAGGTTTATTGAATTTGTACATTTATCTAATTGGTTTATTATTTGGTGACAGAAGTAGGATATTAAATTTTTATTTAGTATCTTTCCATTGTAAAGAATTTAAAATACTCTTATGTCAATACATCATACATAAAAGTATCATTTTTGTATCATACATCATATTCAGGATAAATGACAAGTGATCCTTCTCCCTTTGCCTTGTGAGCTTTCAATATTTTAGATACCACACAAGTGTTGCTGAAATATGGATCTGTCAGTTGTTGGTTATTGATGTTATTTATAAGTGTTTCTCTACTTTGGAAGAAAGCCAACATTCCAGAAAATACTCTTACAGGTCATACAAATAGTTTTTTAATTAGCATAATACGTGTTGATGTATATACTGTATATACAGTACAAGTAAACGTCACACAAACTCAAAATACTTAATTCAGAACGCAGTTACCAGATAAATTATATATGGATATTAAATAAATTATCTTATTACGTTATTGTGTTTGCCCAACTTAATCTTTCACATGCATTAATCATTTGTAATACTACTGGAATTATACAAAATAATACTTCGTTTTAATATGATCCAATTCTATTTAATCCTAGATTTTTTAATAATCATTTATATTTAACTATAAAACTCATTGTTATGCGTAATAAAATTTACGTTTTTCTTAAATTTATATTATCCATGACATAATTTAAATTATTTCTAAATATATTTATTTTCTGTGCCTGAAAATTCAATCATATAGAAAAATAGTACAAATACTATGTTTTTTATTAGTATAACCCAATCATTAAGCTTGCTTAATTATTTGGGACATATAAAATATTCTAAAAGTGCCTTGCATATTATTCTTAAATATATTCTCTGGCCGTTTTCTCTACTCCTTTTATTTGAGGTAAAGAACAACATTGTTGAGTCAAAAAATCCCATATTATCAATTATATTTTACTTCTGATTATAAATTGTTCTGATATAATTTGTATTATATTCACAAGGATAAGTTTCAATACATATTTTTAAATAAAATAAACACTTCAACTTCTTATCATTTTATATTAAATTGATGCAGACTATTTTAGGAACCTTTAAGTACCTTTCAGCAGAATGTTTGCCCACTTGAATTTTATTAATAAGCAAAGTACATGTTGATAAAATCCCTGGTATAAGATTAGATATCTCATATAACCCTATCTATTTTAAACAGCAGCTCAACATTTTGTATATCTTAAAACAAATATAAAATGTTAGATAAAAACGTGAGTGTCTATTTTTAACACACACACATATTTTACTTTGCTTAATTTTCATGTTATTAAATCGAGAAAATAATAAGTGTAGAAACTAAGTATAATGCTGGTTAGTTAAACTACCTGCAATTTAAAGTTTATCTTCTTTAAAAAGTATCTAAAGTATTTGAACGGGTGTTTTAGTATATTTTACAATGGGTTGGAGACAGACTAGATCAGGTGTTATATTTGGTTTGTATGTTGTTGTAAGGCATCGTAAAACCTCCTTTGAATGTCATTTTAGATCAAATTTTAACAAACAATATTAACTATACCTTCTAAATCAAACTTTGAAAATACTTGTTGTTTATAATTAATTTGAAACGTACATATATTTGAAACGTACATGTATTTGAAACGTACATATATTTGAAACGTACATATATATACGTGTATTTGAAACGTACATACATTTGAAACGTATATGTATATGAAACGTACATATATTTGAATCGTACATATATTTGAAACGTACATATATTTGAAACGTACTTTTTAAGCGTACAAATGTTTGACCCGTGCAGATATTTGAGACGTACATTTATATTTAACGTACGTGTAATTGAAATGTTTATATATTTGAAACGCACATATATTTGAAACGTATATGTGTATGAAACGTACATATATTTGAAGCGTACATATGTTTGAAACGTGCATATATTTGAGACGTACAATTATATATAACGTACGCGTAATTGAAACGTTCATATATTTGAAACATACATATATTTGAAACGTACATGTATTTGAAACGTACTGTTTTTAAGCGTACATATGTTTGAAACGTGCATATATTTGAGACGTACATTTATATTTAACGTACGTGTAATTGAAACGTTCATATATTTGAAACGTACATATATTTTCATTACGTGATTGTTAAGCATGTAAAAAGATTATTTTATTTATTTACTTATTCTTAAGATGCCGATCGTCAAGATATGGGCGAATATGAATTAATATTATACCTCGTATAGTTAATAATAATATATTTTAAAATCTCAATAAATTTTCCATTTTGGAATGGTCAATTATTTCAGTCAATTCATTTCATTATTGTTTAATTGCAACTAATGAGTTGGAGAACTATATACTCTATCATGATTGCGGCATTTAAACAGCTTTATATTAAGCTAGTTATTGTATTTGCTATACAATAACTATACAATATACCGGGTGTTCAAAAAGTCTGGAACCCCCTTAATATTTATTTTATTAATCAACGGAGAACAATGAAACTCTAGGATTACGTCTTTACTGTAGTTACTGACTTTTTGGTCGTTTTAACTGTCCTTTTTAGCTTTGGGGGGACATCCTGTGGAGGAAATCTGAAAAATCTTAAATGTAAGCATAGGACGAGTTATACTTAATTTTAAAGGTCATTGTAAGAGGAACACGTTGCCGCAACCCCGACTGAAAAAAGACTATTCGTTTGGAAATAAGAGCCTCTAAAAGTTTGGCTTCATTGGAACTTTGAGAGCCTACTATTTCCAAACGAGTAGTCCTTTTCCAGTCGGGGTTGTGATAATGTATTCCTCTAACAATGACCTTTAAAATGAGGTATAACTTGACTATGCTTACATTTAAGATGTTTTAGACTTCATCCACAGGACGTCCCCCCAAAGTGAAAAAGGACAGTTAAGATGGCCAAAAAGTCAGTAACCACAGTGAGGACGTAATCCTAGAGTTTCATTGTTCTGTGTTTATTAATACTATATAGTAAAATATTAAGGGGTTCCAGACTTTTTGAACACCCCGTATAATATTTATCATTAAAATATATTATTGATTTTTAGTCTGTTGACCAGTTATTCATGTTTTGCTACAATAGCAAGCAGTTGGTAGATCTCTGGTTTAATGCAGATTAATACAGGAACTAATTTACCCGTTAACACGGAGAAATCTGCGGGGAATTTACTAAGGAGTAAAACTAGGTGCTAAAAGAAGAGGTGAACTTTGAAATGTAGTGTATTGAAGTAGCGTAGTAGGTGAGTAAATACAGAGGTAACGAGCACAGAGAGGGACTCTAGAGAGCTTAGCATTGTTTATCCCCTTCCCTTCCATCTACCCGACGATCGGGGGGGGGGGAGTAAGGGTCGATACGTACACACTAAGGTCATAAGTAACGACGTGATGTAAGTTATACAATTATTCAGAAAATTGGTCATATAGCAATTTATGAAAACGTTTAGTTTTAAAGGTGAAAACTATAAGTTGATGTGTACTGAAAAAAAATCGTCCATACGTAATTTTAAGTGCCAATAGTTTCATAGTACCGTATGAACTTTACAAACGAAAAAGACGAATATAAATAGATAGATGTTATAAATAAACTTCTCATTAGTACATTTACAACGAGGATTTGGGTAAAATGAGGGAGCCTACCATCTCCCTCATTTAACCTACCCACCAATACGTGTATGGGTGGGTGGGAGGGTCATAACATTGTAAGGTATGGGTGGGTGGGAGGGTCATAACATTGTAAGTGTATGGGTGGGTGGGAGTAGTCATAACATAGTACGTGTATTAGGATACAAAGTAACAAAAACAGATTTTGTCATTTGTTTTTAAATGTACTGATAATTGTTGATTGCCATATTATTTCTAGAAAAATTAGCTAAACATAAAATTAAATTGTTCATTTTTATTTTTTGTAAATCGAAAGTTCAAACAATAACTGAACAGTTTATGAAAATTGTACAGTTTAATAAATCCGGCTTTACATATTGATTATGAATAAATGAATTCATTTCCTTCAAAGAAAGAAATATAATAATCTTAACGAAGTAAAAAAATGGAAATTGAGTAGCCACTGTTGCTAGTAATGTGTTTTTACTACCATCACATAGCCAACTTTAGGAATAACTACTCGATACACTAACTCAACACACGTTAAACGCATTATTGGACACTTGGATACGACCTCTTTTTTATATGATGTGAAACAATATCTCTATCACATGGAGAGTTGGGAGTCACAAAGGCAAGTGAACAGGTTTACCTACGCCCCCATCCCCTCCCTCCCATATAATATTAAAGACATTTATCAAAGAGGAAGAGTGCAGCTAAATGGAGTTATCCACGTCATTTTATTACAAAAACACCTCCTAGAGTTTTAATTGAGTTACATTCAAAATCAGACATTTTGAATTTACTCTAAATTAGGCGTCATTAAGTATAACCAAACAGCTAATTATTCAGTAATACAGTGACACAATGCTCAAAAGCTATCACCCTTCCATCCACCCAGATACCGACAGGGATGCTTGTTTATTTTGTATTATATGCTTGTTTCAGTATAAAGATGAGTGGTCCTTTTTGAACGCCATGAGTATATAATAAAATGGTATGTAGTTTACTTCAATAATACAACTGTGATTTGGTTAAACTTCTCGGTCTAAGATATTATCAGATGACACTCCTCTAATATCCGATTCAGGGATTTCTATTTGTTCAGAGACCTAGTTTCTAGGAGTTATTTCAGATGAAACACTGTTCTGGAAAAGTCACATACGGCAGTTGCTGAAGAGACTGAGTAAGATTCATCCATAATGAAAGATACGTGTAGTTTGGAGATCTTGCTAGACGTTTATAGAGGCTACTTTGAAAGCTTGACTCGCTATGGGATAGCGTTTTGGGGATGTTCTCCATCTGTGAACAAAATCTTCAAAGCACAAAAAATTTTCATTAGAAGAGTCTTCGGGTTACACTGGTCACACCCTTGTCGTGAAATATTTTTGCAATATATACTGCTTACAGTTCCATCTAACTATATATATTCCGTTTTAACATTGACTTTCAACAACCTTAGTCTTCTTTCCAAGTACTAAGAATCTAATACAGAAACAAGAACACATAATTTATAATATTATCCTATCCATAAAACTACAAAGTTTGAAAAGGGGGTGCATTATGCTGGAGTTAGGTTATTTAATAAAAAATAATAATTATAATATATACGATATAAATAAAATAATAATATCGTAATAAAAAATGTACGACTAAAGCGCAATTCACGAGAAAGTTAAAATGTTTTTGGAAACTAATGTTTTTTACTCTATAAAGGAGTATTATCAGTTTAAAATCTAGGTGGTGTATCTGAGAGGTCCATTTGTAAAAACCTCTAATACTGTATGTATATGTTCGTGTTTTTTGACAAAGTTTATTTATCTATTTAATTGTGATTATTTTGGAACTAGATTTAAGAACATGACGATCCATAATACTGTATTTGTATCAAATGTATTTTGTGCTAATAAATAATTTGAATTTGAACTTAGAGTATAGAGGGTGTCCAGTAATTATGGGATCAAACTTCACCAGGTGACTTTTCAACTCAAAATACACAAGAAGTATCTATAAAGTATAGTCCTATCTCGTTTGTTTTTCCTTGTGCCTGTCTGTTTGTGTGTGTGTTTTTTTTAATATAGTTAACTTAGAATTCGATAAAGGTATTAACTTAAAACTCCACACACCTTTTAATATAAAAAAATATTTTAAAAAGTGTTGAAACAATTATTACATCTGGTTTAAAAATGTTGGCCGTACTAAGTTTTCTAATCTTAATATCTCAAAATTCATAAATTTTATAGTAAATACACTAATGTAAAAAACAAACATTCAAAATGTTTTTGTGAACATTTTAAGACCAAGATTGCTTTTCTGCAATAAAAAATAACGGAGATATTAAAGTGCAGGACACAATTTGTTTTTCAGAGCATTCCTATCTGTGAATTCCTCTTTATCTGAGGATGTTAAACGTGGCTTACAATGTTTAATCAGCACCACAACATGTAATCTACTTGTAAATACATTGGTTTACGTTTGTTTTGACCCTAATTGGAATGCTTCTTTAAGAAAGGACTAACAATCTTAAAATAACTATAACAGGTTGCATAATAAGCTTGTTGACTAAGTATATACCTTACAATTATGTAAATGACAAAATATGAAAATGTGACGTACCAAATTATAATAGTATATAAATTATAAATCATAGTATCAAGAAGACAGCAACATTTTAATTTTGTTTGAAGCTTAAAAATTCAATTGTAAAAGATTTTCCAAAAAATACGTGCCTTGGACAATTTAATTGTTGCAAATTCTTCTTCTGAAGAGTTAGCGAAAATTCCCCATAAGATTCACCAAGCTTAGAAAAGAATCTGCACTAACATTTTATGGTACTATTGGGATGTTAGCTTCGTAAAACCAAGTACGAAAATCGTAGTCTTTTGCAAGTCTCTTCATTGATACGTATTTTGTTTCAGGTACTTAGTTTGAATTTTTTTTCAGAGAAATATCATTAAAACGAAATCTTATGATTTTCAATAATGAAATAATAATAATTTTAAAATACTAACAGCTGCTGTTTTTTAAGAAGAACGCAACTGTAATTTTAGTTGAAATAACCTACAACGCACACATCAGCTAATGCAGAAACCTTGTCCACTTGTAATTCCACACACTTCATACGACCTGGAACGAAAATGTACGATCCTCACGATTTATTTTGTGAACCTTTTGGGATAATATTCCCCATTGTTTAGAGAGATTTCCAAAATCTTTGTTAGTCAAATAAATTAATTCCACATTCAAGGATATGTGAAAAATAGTTTAAATTATAACTATTTTTATTTATTTAGCATGATAAGTCAAATTGATTTCACGAGAACTGGTAACAGTGTGCGTGAGACTAAAATTAATGATTACATTTTAGGAAGCGAGAATTAAGTAAGGTACAACAAAGTAACTACCGAAAGTTGTCCATAAAGAATATAAATGAAACACATTTTCATTTTTTATTTGAAGTACAATATTCCTCAAGAATATAATATATTTAAATTGCACGTTCACTACGGGGTGGTTCTCTACACTTAATTATCCTTCCCCTCGTGATTACCTATAACCCATCAAAATAAAAGCTAGGCTTGCAGCTGGTCACCTCGATATCAAAGTGTTATAGTCTAAATTACGTTGTAATTCTACGTAAAAAAGGTGCAAAGTAGCTCAGTCTTGTCAGAGTTAGTGAAATAACCTTAAATATTTAACAGTGAAAACCACTTAAATCACTTAAATATTTTTATAACCATGGTCTCATCGAAAATTTGCACCGTAAGTACATACTCTACGTCCAATTTAACTTTATAGGTTCTGGCAATCTCTAAATAAAGTAATCAAACAGTGAAGAAGTAAGTCATAAATGTAGGTTTATACTCAAGTTTTACTATTTACTACAACCAGGCTATGTCAGTATTCAAATGAGTTTTGGAATTTCCAGATTTAAATCAATTTTTTTTCTAGATAGCAACGTTTTATCGTATTATGTTGAACAATCTGTAAATCCAATTTTAGAGGGCGCAAAGTATGGCCATTGTGTCTGAATCAGTGGAATATTGGGTTTCTCGCCATGTTGTCATGTTCTATGAGCAGTCTGTAACTGTATTCAAACGAGATTTTAAATGTTCTGATTTAATCAGTTTTTTTCCCTATATAACATTGTTTTATCGTTTAGAAATATCTTTAAGTCTCATTTTATATGGAGTAAAATAGCATAATTGTGCCCGAATTATTGGATTTTTGCCATGTTTACTCTTCTTTATAACAAAAACGTTGCTTTATTTATACAGATTTTACTTTTTCTCTGCTCAATCCTGTTTTTTCTGTTATATTTTGCTGTTAAAACCATATAGGTTTGCTTTAAGTGTTTTAAAGTAGCAGTTTTAAGTTGGACACACTGTTTGAAAATCTAGCTCAAGGTGAAGGAGATAGGGAACAATATTATAGTAACGCAGTTGCTATATAGTAAATTATCTTAAACATGATAATGTACACTACAGGAAAAATATTAAAACACTCGCTCTAAAATGGTTTTCATTTAAAAACTACGAAAATATTTTTCAAAATTTCTTCTTATTACCAATACCAATCATCATACAAAATTACAGCCTCGGAGGTTTAGCGGTTTTTTTAGATACAGAGATGAGTGCGTCAGTGAATGAGTAAGTTAGAGGAATTTGGATTTTATACGTATTCAAACAGAAAAAGATGTAAAAAACACATTTTATGAAGTCGGGCAGTTTAAAAAAGTTAAATTATATTTTTTTTAAGTTCTATGCTAAAATATATCTACTGTTCAGTTGTTCAATTATAAATGTTAAAATGTCTTTTTGCATTTACATTTTGAATGTAACAAAATTCATCTTTGTGGTACAGTAAATGCAAACTAGGCCTTAGTCGTGATATGAAAAGCTTTAATAAACAGTACTGAGTTACATTGGTTTATTATTTGGATCTAAATGCAGATTATTGGAAAACCCGTTCAATAAAATGCATTTAGATAAACGTGTACCAAATAAACAAGAATAATAACTATAGTGCTGTCAATAAGAGAGATGAGTAAATTGGTTTAGATATGCACTTTGGACGGAGAATCCTTTACAAAAATACGAAGTTTTTATAAGAGTAAAGCTTGAACTTTCATATCCAGCACAGGAGACAGATGTATAAAAGAGCCATTCACCGGAGCAGTTATTGCAGTGCCAGGCCAGCTTTTGAGTTATTGAGTGTCTCTGACGCTGAGTTTCACCGACATTTTCTTGCCTTTATTCACAATAATGTATATAGCATTTCACAATAATTAACAAAGTTATTTGTTTCACATACAAATAAACTAAACAGATATATTGCAAGGATAAATTGAAATTTGGTTAGGTTAATGTCTAAAAGTTTTACTGTTTATAATATGTACCAAAAATGTAAATAGGCCCACAATCTAATTTATTGTGGAGGGAAAAGTCCAAATACTCAACTGGGCTAACGGTCACTCGTTAAATAAAGTTCACTCACAAGCCCGCAGGCCCATGTGAACTGGCGAGTAAAGTTTTAATTAAAAAAATAGTTTGAACTTTTAAACGAAACTGTGGTGTATGCTGTACAATCCAGCTGTTTGGAGGTTGAGTGTTGTGGAATACATATGAATTAGGTTTTGTTCTTAAACCTATTAATGCCAAAATGACGTCCGCTTAATGGTTACCACCGGTGTGGGCACTATTAGAGAGGAACCGTGTTGGTAGTGTTCCGAGTGCATAATCAAGACTTGTCAGCTAGTGAAAAAATCAGACCAATACTACGTAGTATGGTTTTCCCCGTAAAATCAGACCAATACTATAGTATGGCTTTCACCGTAACATCAGACCAATACTACGTTGTATGGCTTTCACCGTAAAATCAGACCAATACTATAGTATGGCTTTCCCCGTAAAATCAGACCAATACTATAGTATGGCTTTCACCGTAACATCAGACCAATACTACGTTGTATGGCTTTCACCGTAAAATCAGACCAATACTATAGTATGGCTTTCCCCGTTAAATCAGACCAATACTACGTAGTATGGCTTTCCCTGTTAAATCAAGCCAAGACTACGTGGTATGGCTTTCCCCGTAAAATCAGACCGATACTACGTTGTATGGCTTTCACGGTAAAATCAGACCAATACTACGTAGTATGGCTTTCCCCGTAAAATCAGACCGATACTACGTTGTATGGCTTTCACGGTAAAATCAGACCAATACTACGTAGTATGGCTTTCACCGTAACATCAGACCTATACAATAATACGAACTGTAGATTCAGATGTGGTGGCATTATTTCTATGGCTTTCTCAGTGATTTTACTAATGATCAATCCTCAATTGTTTTTTGTCCTTCCTTCCATTCTTATGTTATACTTGATTGTTTAATTTATTTGGTGCTAAATTTCAGTATGTGGGTTTTCTTCTGGTGTATTATCGTGTGTGAGTTTGATTTTGGTTCTTATGAGGTAATAGTTTCAGTCTGTATTAAATTGATTTATTTAATTATTGTATTAAATTGGAATGTTACCGTACTGTACATTATTGTCTTTCTAATTTTTGTATTGAATATTTAAAACCAATCTTATTAATATGCCTTTAGTGCTCTTTTTTTAAGTGAAAATCAAATTTGCATATTCCTTAAATGTCAAAATTTATTTATGAATATTACCAATTACAATAATTAGATTTATTTCTCATGATTCATAAAGTTACTATATTGTTTTCTCAAGGCCATAAAAAATTATATCATTTCCATAATAACTTTACTATGCAAACCTGCATTTTTTTGGCATATATTCATCAGATATTCGTGATGAAGCTATGTAATAAACAATGTAAACACAAGCAACAGCCCTGATACATTCTTAAAGCACTGAAGGAAACAAATCATCAAGAACCAATCCTCATGAATTAGACATTGTTATGTCACATTGAAGATAACATTGAGTAAACACCGCTACCAAAATAATGAAAAAAATACAAATACAAATACAAATACAAATAGTTTTATTGCATAAAAACCAGTTCACATGGTATCACAATCGTCAAAATAAATAAATAATTTATGGTAACAATTAAAGTCATGGCATTCATTCGTCATCCATTCAAACATATAAGTGTAACATTCCAACAGCCATTCGTTCATTCATTTGGACATCAGACCCTCCTTTTGATGTTGGAATTTTACAATGTTCTAACTCCAGTGGCTCATCGTGAACTCATCAACCGAGTAAAACGCTTTTGTTAGCAAATATTGTTTTAGCTGACTCTTAAATTGATTTTGATTTTGTATTAGCTTGACACCCTCAGGGAGCCCATTGATTAATCTGACCCCGACTTGTGATGGCAGAAGCTCAAAAGCCGATGTTCTATGTTGGTGAGCCCGCAAGTTGTCCCTGCCTCTAGTCTCATAGACGTGAATGTCCCTGCCCCGCACCAACTGGCACTTAAAGCGGCAGTACAGGACCACATCGAGGATATAAAGACAGGGCAGAGTCAGAAACCCCAGCTCCGGGAAAGCGTCCCGACACGACTCTCTGGTTTTTAATTTTTGAATTATTCTGATTGCTTTCTTTTGGAGTCGAAAGACTCTTTCTAGTTTGTATTTAGAACAGCTTCCCCAGAGTCTTATACCATATGCCAAATGGGGGTATATTAGCCCATAATAGGCTATTTTCAAGACTTCCAGGGAGCAAAATTTGGAAATTTTACGCAAAGCAAAAATGTTTGATGAAACTCTAGAGCAAATGTGATTAATATGATCATCCCAGGTCAGCCCTGGATCAAGGTGCATCCCCAGGAATTTGACAGATGTGGCTTCTTTCAGAAACTCATCATCGATCATAATAGAGGGTTTGTATTCATCTTCTTGCTGTCGAAGACTAAAATTAATGAAACTTGTCTTAGTTGAATTTGTTTTGAGATTGAGATCAGAAAAGAATTGAATACATGAATTAAGTTCAATGAATGAAATGAGTTCTAGATTTTGCAAAGTATTATTTCGGAAAGAGACAGTCGTGTCGTCAGCATATTGAACTACTTGTCCATTCTGGACTAGTGAATTTAAACTATTGACATAAATTAGGAATAATACTGGTCCAAGAATTGATCCCTGCGGGACTCCATGGGTCAGCTTTACTTTTTTGGATGTGGCACCCGAGGTCTGAACACACTGGTCTCGGTCTTTTAGGGAGAGACAGACCCCGCACGCCACATTCGTACAACTGGTGCAGGAGTGTCTCATGATGCACACAGTCGAATGCTTTGGAGAGATCGAGAAATATGCTGAGCACATATTCTCTTCTGTCCAGCCCCTCGACAACATTGTTCATAAAATTTGTCACTGCATCAATTGTGCTTAAATTTTTCCTAAAACCAAATTGTTGTTTACTTAGAATTTCTTTAGTTTCCAGAAAATTTAGAAGTCTTTCGAGAAATAATTTCTCGTAGACTTTACTCAGGACTGGCAAAATTGATATAGGACGGTAGTTGTTTGCTACAGTTGGGTCGTCCTTCTTATAAATGGGAACTACTTTTGCTGTTTTTAAGGAATCAGGAAATTCCCCATCCGCAAAAGAAAGATTTATTAATTTTGTAAGTGGTGTCAAAATACTCGTATAACAGTTTTTGAGCATCCACACTGACATGCCATTAATGTCGCAGGTTTTTTTCGACTTCAGTTTCTGTATCGCCCGATCAACCTCCTCCTCGCTAACAGGGGTCAGTACCATGGATGTTACAGGTTCCCTAGCAATTTTGAGGTTTTGGTGGGGTTGGAGATTAATGGGAACTGTCAATGCAACTGAAGCAAAAAAATCATTGAACTCGTTTGCGACCTCAAGAGGGTTTTCAATGAGTTTGTTATTTTTGTTTATAGAGATCGGATTATTCATTTTACTGCATTCTTCCTTAGTATTACTGTTGATTATTTTCCAAGCTGTTTTTGAAAAATTGTCAGTTTTCTTTAACGTTTTAGTAATTTCGTAAGCTTTAGCGGCCCGAATAATTTTTTTAAGAATGTTTCTGTATTTTCTGAAAAAAGATTTGAACTCTTCGTTTTGAGTTGTTGTAAAAATTGAGTGGTAAAACTTTAGCTTTTGTCTTGAGACAAGAATACCCCGTGTAATCCAGTTATTCTTTTGCATTCTCGGCCTGTTATTGGATTTTTTAAATGGACAAGATATGTCTATATAATAGTTTAAGCGATCATGAAAAGCCTGGAATGCTTCATTTGGCTTATTGTATTTTTGCAGGACCTCCCATGTTTCATTTTTTAGATGAAAGTTTAATTCTTTAATATTTTGGGGCTGAACAATCCGTTTAGGAATGGATGGCAATTTTTCTTTTTTTGGAACACATCCATTAAGCACGACCTCCTGGGCGTAATGATCGGAGATAGCCGTCTTAACAACAGAAACTGAAGTGTTTGGTACATTCATTATTACGTTGTCGAGGGCTGTGCTAGACATGGACGTCACTCTAGTTGGTGTGTTCACAGACCAATTTAGATGAAAGGAAGTTAAAACGTCGCGAAGCCACTGGGTGAGGGGGTCGGTGTGGTCTATCACATTGATGTTAAAGTCACCAATTATAATGAATTTGGATTTACGTGACTGTAAAATATTTAAGAGTGAGTCTAGTCTTTGAAAAAATGCATCGTGATTTGACTGTTTATTTGGTGATCGATACAGTCCTATAACAGTCAATTTGCCGTACTGTTTTGTCTCCAAGGTAATGCCTACAACTTCAAAATCCAGATCCACTGCAAACGGAACCTTAAAGGGCTGGCATTTTAATGAGTTTTTTACAAATATTGCCACACCACCCCCTCGATGATATTTTCGAGTAAAACTTTCTGTTAATACGTAATTTTGAATTTTGAAATTTGGGATTGTATCTTGTAAATAACCATGCTCAGAAATTACGAATATGTCAGGCTTAAGCTCATCACACAATATGGCAAGCTCGCCATCTTTATTCGTGGCAATCTGGGCATTTTGATGGAGAATATGAAGTTTTGGAAAAGAGGGAATGTTGGTTGCAGTTTGAGATTTACTGAACGGTGGGCCTGATGTCTCTATGTCGTAGTTACCAGAGTGTTCTGGCATAAAAAAACGTTATTTTTTACAGGGCTACTAGTAATAGTTGGTTCTTGAGGATGGTCTAAGGAGTTCCTGGTGCCCCTCGGTTCGGAAGCGGCCTCAGCATAGGTCAGAAACTGCATTGTGGATGTGGTTGTCTCCGGTGAGGACAAGAGGGCGGCGGAAGACACATCAGGAATGCTGCGGCGTTGATTTCTTATTAATTTCACCCTCTTCAACCGTTCCGCTATAAGGCCGGCGAGGAGACGTTTCCCACTGTAATTCAGATGGAGTCCATGTGAAGTGTAGTGTCGTCTGGATATCCGGCTAATGTCCATCATATCGACCCCCTGAATTCGGCTGCACATCTTAAGTAAAAAGTTGTTAATCTGCCTGATGGTGTGGTGAATAGGGCTCGAGAAATGATGGTCGTACCTAGTTGTCAGTGGTATTATCAGAACGTTTGATGTCTTTGTGCAGGTCTGTAGCACCTCTTCCATGTAGTTAAAAATGCGGTCTTCTCTTCCATTATCTACATCATTTGTACCCACCATCAGCACGAAGCAGTGATCTTTGGTTGGTGGGTTGGCAGTAGGCCTAATGTCAAGTAAGCCGGCTCCCGGTTTGCAAACTCCGCTTACCAAAGGGCCATGTCTCAATTTATCGCCAATCATACCTGCCAAATGTCGGACGTGGCTATCTCCAAGTATCGTCAAACTGTTAAATGGTATGGATGTTTTTGTGTTTACTGCAATTTTACTACCTGTTTGTTTTGTGTTGTTCTTAACATAAGTAGAGTTATTTTCATTTCTTTGGCTATATTTATTTTTCTTTTTATTTCTTTTTTTCTTCCCTTTTACTAGTAAAAATGTTGGGTCTTCTACACTCTTTTCAGAATCTTCGTCTCTTCTTAGAAGGTCGAAGCGGTTAGCTACCAAAGGCAGTGGAGAGTAGTGCGTGTTGTAGGTTGGTGTTGGCTGAGATACTCCTGACGAATTTATAGCATTTTTTAATTGTTTATTTTCAGCTTCCAGACATCTTAAGCTTTCTATCATGCTTTTTGCTTCCTCCATTAATATTAAGCATGTTTGGCATGGGATCTTCGTTTGTATGTCAGTTTGAGTCGCATTACTTGCAAATGCACGAGTCTCAGCTGTCTGTTTAGGAGCCAGTGGTGTAGGAGGAAGAAATATGTTGTCAGTGTACTGAAGAAGCCTTTGGTCTGAGTCAATAGAGTGATCCAAAACAACTCTCAGCTCTTCACGTAGCCTGGCCAATTCGCCCTTCAATGCATCATTTTCAGTCAGCAAGTCGGTTGTAAGGGGAGAGTTGCACTCCATACTTATTTGTTGTTGTGGATGTTGCACGACTGGTGTTGTTTCGCACTCCCTGGTGTGGTCTTGCGTACTCAAAGGCGTAGAGTCCCTCTGAGTGGGATCGCACGGAACGGGAGTTGTGGCTGGAGAGCAGTGCTTAAGTGGTGGTGTCGGGGTATGAGATCTCATTGTCACAGGGTGTGGGCCTGTATGGCATTCATTGTAAAAGAAAATTGCAGTTTTTTCTTTGTCAGTTTTGATGGAGGCTTTGCAGATTTTCCCCAAACATCTCCACACAATGTCTCCAGTTTTTATTGCATAGCTCTCTCGATATTTGTAATTATTAAATAATATAGTGTCTTTGCCATTTTTTGACACTTCTAGAATAAAAGACATTTTTGGCTAAATATATTAAGTGATAGTAAAGATAATAATAGTTGAATGATAAATATATTTTAATGGAAATAAGAAAAACATTAATATTAATAAAAGTATTTTGCACTTGAATATCCCAAATCCCCAACTGACCAAGCAAAAAGTAAAGTCCAGTGTGGGGTTTGAACTGATGTTGTTGGAGATATTGGTCGGCGACGCTAGCGATTACGCCACAGGCACTGATAAGGCGGTGCTTCAATTGTTGTATACGAGGTTTGTTTTTTCTGTACTACAGCAGCGTGGGACCAGGACAAGACGTGGCTTTAACCTCCAAAACTATGCCTGTTTTAAATGTAGCTTGTACTCACTTTAACAGTCATTTAATGTCCAGATCTACACTCAACTGCGGGTAGAATGTGTACGGAAACATGTCTCTACGTAGTATACTGTGAAACTTAGGATATATACTACACTAATTTAATCTACACTACGGAGCAAAACATTCGTTGTGCACACAGAGTAGGCCAGGCCTACCAACCCACCGTAAAAATACAACAAATGCGTTTTATTTTTATACAAGTGATATATACACAATGGATAATAATATTGAAATATTCTAATGTAATTTTCGAGTATCTAATCAAAAATTATTTCATATATTCAGGCTTCTCTTTTATTCTTCAAAATTAAACTGATTTTAATGCTACATTGTAAACTAAGGTTATATATTCTTTTTATAAAATAAAGCTTAATGTTAAATTTTCAAGTTAAGATTTTTTTACCCAATGACGATTTTTACCTTTGTATTCAGCAGTGTAACAGGAGTTTAACATTGGAAATTATTTAGTTATAAACACTGAATATGATATTTAGTGAATACGGTAAACAATATATACAGTAAATAATAAACCATAGGCTACCATTAACATAGCTTTAGGAAACTGAGTACTAAAGTGTACCAACGATCCAAATATTGTTTACAATCTTAATCTTTGTAAATTATTAAGACAAATGTGTCATAAAAAACGTATTACTCTCGATGTTCTTTAACACGCGAAGATACTTTACATACATAACGAGAGACAAAAAAAGTAAACCTGACTTCTTTTAGGTCCTCTGGTGTACAGGATTTGAAATTATAAAAAATTATATTAGAGTATAAACACTATAAAAAAGTATAAATGGAAGGTCTAGGATGTAATTGATACATATTAGAGTTTTAACTGCAATCAAACTAAAATGTTTGTATGTGTATGTGTACTCCGAGGGGAGCTAAGAGGGTGGAGCAAGTTGATTTAGTGTGAGTGCTAGACCTCCTTTGTCTGATGAGTGTGTACTTCTATCGCGCACCCACTCTGGAAGGTTCAAACTGTGTTTGTGTGTGTTTAACAACTCTGGGTTGGCCTAAGAAGGTGGGGCAAGTTGGTGTAGTGTACAATTTGTGGCTAAAGACAACAAATTGATTAAACCCAGTAAATTGCCTATCCATGCTCCACAAGAACGTGGGGAGAGTCCAGACTGTACAGTTTGTGGTTCAAGACAGCAAATTAATTAAACCCAATAAATCCCCTTGCCACTCTCCGGTGGCCAAAATAGTAAAGCCTGTTCAAGAACGTGAGGAGAGCCAAGAATACAGTTGTGGCTCAAGACAACAAATTGATTAAACCCAGTAAATTGCCTATCCATGCTCTACAAGAACGTGGGGAGAGCCCAGACTGTACAGTTTGTGGTTCAAGACAGCAAATTAATTAAACCTAATAAATCCCCTTGCCACTCTCCGGTGGCCAAAATAGTAAAGCCTGTTCAAGAACGTGAGGAGAGCCAAGAATACAGTTGTGGCTCAAGACAACAAATTGATTAAACCCAGTAAATTGCCTATCCATGCTCTACAAGAACGTGGGGAGAGCCCAGACTGTACAGTTTGTGGTTCAAGACAGCAAATTAATTAAACCCAATAAATCCCCTTGCCACTCTATGGTGGCCAGAATAGTAAAGCCTGTTCAAGAACGTGAGGAGAGCCAAGAATACAGTTGTGGCTAAAGACAACAAATTGATTAAACCCAGTAAATTGCCTATCCATGCTCTACAAGAACGTGGGGAGAGCCCAGACTGTACAGTTTGTGGTTCAATACAGCAAATTAATTAAACCCAATAAATCCCCTTGCCACTCTCTGGTGGCCAAAATAGTAAAGCCTGTTCAAGAACGTGAGGAGAGCCAAGAATACAGTTGTGGCTCAAGACATCAAATTAATTAAACCCAATAAATCCCCTTGCCACTCTCTGGTGGCCAAAATAGTAAAGCCTGTTCAAGAACGTGAGGAGAGCCAAGAATGTACAGTTGTGGCTCAAGACATCAAATTTATTAAACCCAGTGAACCTCTGAAGTCATGCTTCAGTGAACAAAACAACTAAGGCTTTATACCAAGTCCTGAATTGATTAACTCAACAATATTCACTAAAGTTAGTTTACTAATGAAGTGGAAGTGTATTGTCTTCATTGATATATTTTGTGTTATTTATTCTTAATTAAAAATGGACTTTTGTATTTCACGCCAAAACAGATTGCAACCACATCAAAATTTATAATTTTATACTGCAAAGACGTTAGAAATATATACAAAAATATTAATTAGATATAATATGTACAATAAAAGAGGCCTATAAATATTTTTTTTCTTAGTAAAAAAGTATTTTGAGTTAAAAATGAAATGTAACTATGTATAAAACCGTTATTGTAATAGTGTTAAGGTTTGTACTAAGTTAGATTTATACCTAAGTGGGTTCAATGAAAAATCAACAATTTCTTTTAATTTCAAGAGAAGAGAGTTTATACATTTAAGTATACTTGTTTATGTAGAGCGCTTGCTCAATTTATCTTTAAAAACTGTCTTAATTATATAATGTACTTTTATGTTTATCGAACTGTGTCCATTTAATATCTAAAGTCTTACAATAGAAAAATGGAACTACACTTTTGTACGTTCCCAGCTTAAAATGTATTTTTTTGTTGCAGATTTAAGTGCAGATAATCATCTGCTTTTAATTGTGTATTATTAATCTGCTTGTTAACACATATAAAAATAAAAATATTGAATTACGTAAAAAAACTGTAATCTTTTTAATATTTAAATTTACTATTACAATAATACCGAAAACATGCTTCATAACACTAATAATGCTACATTTTTGTATTCGTTTTTGGCATATAAATGTGATATTAAGTATAAGTCGTGATAAAAATATACCAAATACATAAACCAATATTTGTTTCAATTTACTTGAAAATTTTTGCTGGGAGCTTAGTT
This sequence comes from Stictocephala bisonia, assembly GCA_035578905.1. NCBI lineage: Eukaryota > Metazoa > Arthropoda > Insecta > Hemiptera > Membracidae > Stictocephala > Stictocephala bisonia. The sequence goes on from JAQJVL010000023.1 coordinate 3,758,201, forward strand.
TGACAAAATAGAACACTGAACTTTCGGCTCGTATTTGCGACATGTTCGACATTGAAGATTCATCTCGTATTTTTATAGCACAAAATGGTTAATTGTGTTCAGTTTATTTCTTTATATGAACTATATGTTTTTCCTCTTACTCTTAACCGAGGATACAGAAAATTATCTACAAATACATCTTTTTAAAAGAAACGGTACAAAAATGGCTATTGAAAATAATTATTTAAAACAAAAATAGTTTTCCATAGATTTCTACGAGAACCAAAATAATTATAGAGATAAATCGTTGAACTAAAAACATTTACAAACCGATTTGTTAGTTACTAATAAATCAACTTAAATTTTAATGACTTTTCAACTTATCTACATAATGACACTTGATACTCTTTTTTAAAATCACCAATTTAATTTTAGATATCGCCAAAACTAAATGAGTTGGTAGGCATTTAATGTGTTATGTTTCAAAAATCGAATAGAATTTCGAGTTTTAATTTATTTTGCAGACCTAGCAATAGCGCTTTTGTAAGAGAAGTACTATGTAATCTATCACATCTCCCTCAATAAGTTCTGTTCCTCAATAAGTGGCTTTCACAAATTGACTTCACCGCAGCTAATTAAGTTGGCAGCAATTGCCTCAGAAGAGGATCTTATAAATGATTGCTAGCCTATTTACAGAGCACACATTTTTGCGATGTCATTTACAGTTACTATACATTAAAAATAATAACAACAAAATTATGAATTGCTGTCTACCTACGATATAGGTGTTTAACATTACTATCTAACCCTTTCTTCCTGAAAGGGGATTTTCAACCGATGTTCAGGATTATTATATACTACTAATAATATAAATAGCTATCCTATGTTTAGGAAAATATTAAAGCATAGTTACATTTTGTTGATTCATAAAGTAAAATTGTAAGTCCCTCAATTTGAATATAGTTACAATGAAAATATCTAATTACGTGAATTAATACGTAATTGTCTAATGTAAAGCATTGATTGACGCTGTACCAGTTAAAAAAAAAAAAATATTGATATAACCTCTTATTTCTCTGATTTATTACGCTATAAGTATTGCATTCTGGGCTAAAACTTAGTGATTGCATTTGAAATTGTACATCCAAATCATTTATTTTAGACATTTAAACATTTTCAACCATTTTTTAACGATTTTCTTACTGGATATTATAATTTAAATGTATGATACGACTTAAAACTTAAGTCGTAATATTTTATGATGCCTTTCAGTAAAAAGTTAGTATCATATCTTTATATAAATACAGACATAATCGTATTGATTTAATAACTATGTTTGGGGTAGACTGTATTTTATTTTATATGTGATTTATTTGTTAAAAGCTATATAAATCGAATTGCAGTACTAAAATAAAACACCCACTTGACATATTTGTTGTTTTTCTGTAGCGGTATTTATTGAATTATCTCTTCAAAGCTACAAAACAATGTGTAATTCATGAAGATTCGTTGTTGACTATTTGTTTCCGAGAGTGCTAAAGATAAATTAGTACAGATTTTTGCGCTTTTTATTTAAAAAAATGAAGGTTCTGTGCATTACTTATATAAACGTATCATATCTATGAATGTATTATTTCTAATAATGTGTAAAAACAGCGTTAAAAATACGTAATTGTAAAAATAAAGAGCCAGAAAGGCCTCGAATCTAGAATACGTGTATTAAGTGGAATTTACAGTGGAAAGGAATAGATTCTTGGTAGAAATTAAAGTTCAGGAATATCAGTTCTAGTAATAGGACTAAATCAACTATTTTTCATTATTTGATATTCACTGATTTATTGGTGAAACGTATAGAATATAACAGCCGTTAGTTATCATTATTATTCGATTTTAACCTGTTGATTGATTGTTGGTACATGTATAATACAGCAGCCTCTAGTTACTTTCATGGTTCGATATTAACCGATTGATTGATGGAATTAGTATACTATTATAACAGTTAGTTATCTCTATCATTCGGTTTTAACCGAATTATTGGTTAGGTAGATGTAGTGTATATTCCTTTAGTTATCTTCATTGTTCAATAAAAACCAACTGATTCGTAGGATAAATATTATATGTCAGCTGTTATTTGTCTGTATTATTCGATCTAATCTGTTTGGTGGGACGGATACAGTATGACAGCCATTACTTTTCCTAGTTGATTGACACTAACCAGTCAATTTGTGTAATCGAACGGTATGATACCCATTATTTAGGGTAAGGGTATAACTTTTCTTCATTTTGTATATAGTTTTTAATTTAGTCAAAAACTATTTAAACACTCAAAACCTAAGTTGTGATTTTAGTATAAGCTGTAACACAGAGAATAAAGAAACATATGTCGTATCAAATAGTGCCCTGAATATATGTGTTCGAGTTATTATGTCGATTTCAGTTTGCCATGCGGATGGCAGAGCTAGCACCTTGTCAGTCCCTTCCTTTACTCCTCTCAAACCATCAAGGAACAAATGGTTGCCGGCGTGGTGGCTCAGTGGCTAAGGCTTCGGACTGCGGAGGGCAAGGTCCAAGGTTCGATTCCCCACTGATATAAAATGTATAAAAATATACAGTACATTAGTTGTAATCTATTTATAACTTCCACTGAGTTCTATGCAGCCATAAGAAAGTGACCTCGTTTCTTTTCTCTGTGGCTGCAGCCAGGCAGGTATTAATTACGTTTAATTTACTGTTTTTTAAACAATTCCGGGCAATTAAACCAAAAACATAATGAATCCCTAATGATTATATAAACAATGATGACATTTTGTGACGAATTTTGCGGAACGTGTTACAGAACTGCACAAGAACGGGTGCGTGCGTGTCGGAAGTTCCTCTCCCAATCACGCAAAGGCCTGCCTAGCAATCACCCTACATCAACCGACCCCGCCCTCTTCACCCCTGTTGTTATAATAGGTGTTATTTCTTGAGTGTAAAATATTTCAAATAACTTACTTCACTCTTCCTAAACTAGAGTAAATCCATGCGAACTCTGAATTTTTTATTTTTAAGTAGCCAATTTGAAGATATACAGAGAATTAGCCAACGTAAGTTATAGCATTGCTAATAAAGAAAAGCTTCCAATGATTGGTAAATAACTCACCATTTAATTCAGGCAAGTTTAATTAATATAAAACTAAACTAGTGAAGAGCTTAATTTTTGTGCTTAAAGACTCTCTTGTAATTAGATTGTTGTCGTGGTTGGTGGTGATTGTGTTACGAGAATGTAATATTGTTAGTAAATATGTATTATGTAGTAAATGTTATTTACTTAATTTTTACGATACTATACAATTATAACAACCATTTAACCACTGTTTATGTTGATGGAAAAAAAGATTTACTTTCAAAATCATCATATTTTCATTTATTGGAGATAATTAAATTCTTTGTCTTATTATAGCTGATTCCATAATTTATATTAATGATACAATAATTAATAGTTTTTATATCATTATTCTATAGTTATTTATCTATAATCAAGACACTGATTTCCAAATTAATATGGGAGAAGAGGGGTCGCGAGTAAACGAAAGATTGTAGAAAAACAAAGAATTCAATTCAATTTTTTTATTGTCACAATAGAACATATTACAGTTTTCTGTGCATGTCAGTTAAATTCATATATGATACAAACATACATAATATACATAATCATAAAAAATAAACTCAAAAATCAAAATCATGAAAAATATAACAATAATAATATTAAACTGATTTATATCATGATGATATTGTGACCCATCTGGCCTCAAAATGGAGCTCTCCCGATCAATTGGTCTTTTAAAAGAATTTTAAATGATTTCAAGCTAATTTATGTTTTTATATGTTGAGGAAGAGAATTAAATGTTTTTGGTCCAAGGCAGAATAAAGAGTTTTTAAACAATGACAATCTAAATTTATTATGTTATAATAACCAGATTGTGTTTGTGTCTTGTGCTGTGTTCTAGAAGAGTGTTCTAAGACAGGAAATCACTCTTATTTAAAAAAATAAAAACTGCTGTATGATACATTAAAAGGCATGCTAAGGTGAGAGTACCACTTGATCGGAAGACCTCCCTACAGCTCTGTGATTGTTGCAATCTCCAGACGACCCTTAGAGCCCTCTTCTGGAGACGGACAATTCTTTCAAAAGAATGGGCACTGCAGAAACCCGAGAAGATTATTCCATTGCTCATCCTAGACTCAAACAAACCACCGTAACCTAGCTTGAGAGTTTCCCGGGAGGTAAATTACGAGAGGTATCTCAGGGCGAATATGTTGAATGAAGCTGTTTTACATGATAATTTATGTGTCCCATTTTAGACTAGAATCTATTTGGACACCTAAAAAATGTTTAGATAGTGTGCTATTTAAAGTATTATTATTGAGAAGGAAATATATCGGAACATTCTGTGTTTTCTGTGATTGAAATTCGATAAGTTCTGTTTTTGATAGATTTAGATGAAATTTATTAGCAGTGAACCATTCCAGAAGTTGATTTGATGTTGTAAGAAATTGCTGAGAGAGGGTTTGATAGTTGTTGTGATTGAAAATCAAACAAGTATCATCAGCAAAAAGTGAAACAGTAAAAGAAAGTATATTTTATTCAATGCTACGGAAATCAGAAATATCATTAATATATAAAAAGAATAACAGAGTTCCCAAAACTGAGCCCTGAGGTACTCCCGTCATGACTGTTGAAAAATTTGACATATATACCTTTTCATTGTTGAAAATTTGGACGCACTGAACACGGCCAGTAAGATAAGACTGAAACCAGTTAAGTGCTACACCACGAAATCCATATTTTTCAAGCTTGCTGAGTAGGATCTGGCAATCGACCACATCAAATGCTTTACTTATATCACAAATTAAACCTAGAGTGTGCTCACGGGAATTCAAAGAAAAAAACATTTTTCTTCAACGCAAAAGTAGTTATAGATTCAGTGTTTCTGTTGGGCCTAAAGCCAAATTGACAGGAAGACAAAAATGTTTGTTTATTTCTAAGAAGTTAAAAAGCCTGTTGTGTAAAATGTTTTAAAATATTTTTGAAAAAATAGGTGTAATGGAAATTGGTCTGAAAGAATTGGGGTATGTTATTTTAGAGTTTGTTTGTAATAAAGGGATGGTTTTTGTGATTTTAAGGTCATCAGGAAAGACTACCTCAGACAAAGAAAAGTTGAAGAGTTTAGTCAGTATAGGGGTGAATTGCATAGCGAACTCTTTGATTAAGGATAGTGAAATCTCAAATATGTCCTTGGAATAGCTATTATTTAATGATGTAATAGCCTGGAAGGTTTTCGATAGTTCAATTTTATGGAAAGTGAAAGAATTGGGTGTCGATGGTACATTTGGAATAGCATCAATTGTGACGTGTGGTGAATTCGTCGAGGATTGACGTAAACGCTCAGAAACACTTAGAAACGATTCATTAAGGATGGAGGCGATTCGTTCAGGACTGCTAACCACCTCTCCAACGTATTTAAACTCACACACTCCATGGTTTGCAGCTCTCCTTTATGGCCTACAACTGTTGATCACCTCCCAAGTCGCTCTCACTGGGTCATGGCTTTGTAAGATGGATTGTTCTGCCGGCCTGGACTTTGAAGCTTTGATGAGATTCAGATGACGTTGCTCCAGATGGTTGTAGTGAGCTTTAAGGATGGGGTTTCCGTCAGCTGCAGAATATGTGTCCTGCACATCACGCCTACTCCCCCTAACATCCTCCGTGAGCCACTTGGGTCTCCCTGGCCCATTTACCACCGTTCTGATCAATGGAAAAGAGGAATTTATGTATTTAATGAGAATATCGGAAAAGGTAGCAAACATTGTGTTGATTGAAAGGTTTTTTAATACGGGCTGCCATGTTTCGTATTGAAGAAATGTTCTAAAATTATCTTTGTTTTTTTGTGAATGTTCGAGTATATTTTACCTTTTTAGTGAAGATCGGTTTATTAAGGGAAAAGAAACACTTCAGTGACTGTCACTCATGGTCAGAGTGGCAAGTGAATACTACGTTTGAACTGAATAAATGTGCTTGTATATTTGTTATTATGTTGTCCACGCAGGAACCACCATTATCAGTTCTTCTGGTGATGTCATGAATAGTGGTAGCCAGATTGAAACTATTTATTAGGTCGGTGAACTGTGAAGATTCGTTGGAAGATTTGCGGATGTTTATATTAAAATCTCCTAAAATTAAAACATGACTAGAATCTCTACCGATAATAGATATGGCAGCCTGTCATTTTTCCATGAAGAGGGCAAAAATACCTTCCGGAGACCTGTAAATGCAAATGAGATGAATTTTCAACTCAGGAACTGAAAGAGCTGTCACCTCAAAATGCAACTCAACGCTGTGCTGCATGTTGTCATGCCTGTTTTTATTTTATATTTCAACTTTTCGCTCATGAAAATAGCATCACCACCGCTAATCATTGTGTTCTACATAGCCATTGATTTTTATCGCACTATCCTCATCGCTAGTGATAATAGTCACTCAGATTTGTCGGATCATTGACAAGTCTGATCTACCCCTGAACAATACCCGAACCTTTGACTATACCTAATTGGTCTTCACTAGTATGGTTCATGGATGGTAACCACTGAGTGGTTTAAAAAATGATAACGTCTCATATGACTTAGTGGGGAGAGAATTCCAATTAACACGCATGTTCTCTATCTATTTTTTTTATTTTTTTATTTTAGGCTCTTAAAAAATCAGTTAAACATGATTTTTTTGCCCCGGGAGCACCACAAGGGTAAACACTTTATGGTCACAAAGGGAATTGGACCTGGATCTGTAGCGTGACAACCCCTTACCTACGGCCGCTCCACTCCATTTAAAACCAAGTTGATGCTATACCAGTATCAAGAGGACTAGTGTCTGGATTAGCCGACACTACACATCAGTGTCTGCTAATATTTGGGCCTTATTATAATTATATTATACTTATACTGTATATATTTCACTTAATTTTTTCATTTGATTGATAACCATATTTATTGGCAGTTTTAGAATTATTATAATCGTTCAGATTTGGTGTTAAATTATATTGATTTCAATTAGTTACATTAATGATACAGCAACTTAATTTTTTTCTTGTTATTAGAATGTTCTAGTAATGTATTTGTAATTAAGGCACTGATCATCAAATTATGGGTGATTAAGGTTATATATGTAAGTCTTTTTAAAAACATTGCCTCATAAAATACTTTATTTCTTCTTTCTAGATCGTAGTATTTCGATTTTATGATTGTTATATAAATATATTTTTAGTTTATTTATTGAAAATCGTAATATATTTATCCACACCAATATTTAAACTGTGCACATACTTGGTGTGGATTATTTTAACTGGAGGTAAGTGGGTGAAACTCAGCACCAGAGAGAGACACTCAGTAACTCAAAAGCTGGCCTGGCATTGCAATAGCTGCTCCAGTGTGAATGGCTCTTTTATACATCTTTCTCCTGTGCTATATATGAAAGTTCAAGCTTTACTCTTATAAAAACTTCGTATTTCTGTAAATAATTCTTTGGTTAAAGTACATATAAAACCAAATTGCCCATTTCTCCTATTGGCAGCGTTATAATTGCCATTCTTGTTAATTGGGACATGCTTATTTAAGTATATTTTATAACATTCTCTTTTAATATTACACATTTTGGTTAAAAAAATAACTAATTCAACTCAGTACAGTCTATTCAAGCAACATATCTCGATCAAATTCTAGTTTTCACTTACAACAAATATTTAAATTTTGTTATGTAACATTACTAATCTAAATGACAGGACAGTTCCAAACGCTTACTTGAACGACTAAGTAAATCAAATCTAGTTTATTTTGCCAAGACATTATAAAATGTATAGCAATCGTCATATTAAAAATATTAAAATTAATACATTTAAACCACATCGAAACCTCATTCAAACATACATAATTTTCAGTCTCACATTCTTTCATGCCTAATTCCCACTTCCGGCGCCAGTTGTCAGTCATTTGATTATGTGGTCTCCCAGTTACATGCCATATACTCGTCAGCACTATAAAATGCATGAGACGCTAAAAAGCGTTTAAGACGAGTTTTTAACGCCTTGGGCGTTGGTGCATTTTTAATTGTGTCCGGTAATCAGTAGGATCACAGAGAAAACAGAAACAGAGTTCGCTTATTTATGGCCACATCAAACGCCTCATGGGTGGTTATATGATTATAACTAATTTACATCTTTTTTTTTTTTTTTAGTAATTCCCTTGTTCCAACCTTGAGGATTTGGAGGAATAAGGGAGGGACCGACATGGTGCTGGCCGTGTCATAACTTGACACACTAACTTGAGATAAATTCAGCACACTATTGAATGAAACTTCTGTTTCTTTCTTCTCTTTTGTGTGATATACATTTATTTATAAATCATGTGTAAATTTAATTTATTTAACTATTTAAAAATGTCCTATTTAATAAAATCCATATGTTACTTATTTATACTTTTCATGTAGTAAAAACATTATATTTATGGTAAATATTATACATATTGTAACCAAGACATTATTGAGAGACTTAAAATTTCGTTTAAAACCACAACGGGATTCTTATTAATTTCTAGTAGCCTAAAAGTTAAAAAAATTGGGATACTGTACAAAAACAACTAATAGGCCTTAAAATGTATTCCTATTATTTATAAAACCATTTACTGTTGTTTTTACTACGTTTATTATTATTAATAACTTATTACTGTTAAGTTATCCTTATTTATTTTCGATATCAACATGGACTTACAGGAATAAACTTACTTTATCACTTGCTGCATGGACTGATGAAAATTTTATTTTATTTTTGTCTAAGTGCCATTATATAATTGGCTATAGGCTGATTTTTGGCATATATAAATGTCATAAATAAATAAAATGCTTCAAAACTAGTTGAGGATTCGGTACATTTTCGGGTGTTTTTAAACATCTCAACTATACAAATTTTAAGAGGTGAACATACATTTTAGACATGAATTTTTTAAATGTTTCATTAAATTCTCATTCAATCCTAGGAACATACTGACCTTATCATCATATCAACGCCTAGGCTGAAATTAAGGCAATATAAGCTGAATGTATGCATTTAATTTTCAAATTTCAGTTTCAAATAAAATAATATCATAGACTATAGGTCGTTAGCATGAAATGTTCAAATGTTTCAATAAAATAAAAATACTATTGATTAAAATAATTCGTGAACCACTTTTGGTGGTTCTATTGAAATATTGCCCCTAAAAAGGTATAATAGTTTTTTATATAAGTAAAAATAAAATAAAAGAGTCTAGAGAACTCACAGTACTCACTTGTGCCAATAATTAGCACATACGTTCATTGTAGCATGCTTAATAAACGAGATATATTTCACATTGTACATTACTTATTGGTCAGTGTTTTCTGCAAATCTTAAATAAACACAAAATAAAATCCAACCGACGGAAATTTTGTTTAGTATATCTTTAAACAATGATTCATGAGGAATATTATCCCAACAGGTTCACAAATACAGTTGAGGATCGTTCCAGGTCGTATGAAGTGTGTGGAATTGCAAGTGGGACAAGGTTTCTGCATTAGCTTATGTGTGCGGTGGAAGTTATTTCAACTAAAATTACAGCTCCTTCACCGAAAATATCATCAGTAAGTAAACATTAACTAACAGTTAATCAATTACTTAAATGATTCCCATTGAACGATTTAAAGTTAGGTTTTTGCTCAGTGAATTGCAGTTTCTAAAACTAAATGATCAATGCGAAGAAACTTATTTTGTAAGTAAAGCTATACGATCTGCTGTAAGTTTACTTGGTTTCACAGATCCAGTTAAAAATGTTACGATAACAGTACAGTCTCTTTTATAACTCGTAAAAATTGGTAAGAACTAATTCAAAAGATAAGCAAAAAACTTTAAGACAATTTCTCTTTGTATTTATTTTTAAGTTTTATAAAAAATTTTAGAATTTTAACTATTTGTAATTGAAAACAAATTTAACAAAATAGATTTCTTTGGGGGTTGAAATATTACGGTAGAAATAACCTGGTGGATAGAAGTATTTCTAACACATATTTTTCAGTATGATAAATGTTAATATACTATATAATTAGATTTATACATCTAAATAGAGGTATGTATAACGTTGTTTTCGTTTGGAAAAATCACGACATGACCTGTAACATAAAGTATAGTTAATTTAACATGGGCTGTCCTTTATTTTACATAAATGGTTTTTGAATGCTTTAAAAATATATAGCACATAATATCTCAGATTTTAAGTTTGTAAAAATTTAAACATTTCTATAAAGATACCATTAATTAAACTTGCCATACTTTTGCAGACTTTTTCAGCTGATTTATTCAACATGATTTAAGGGTTGTAACTGTTTATAATATCGTATTTTCATTACAGTACCAAGCAACTTAATCAGTCAACTTGATTACGAACAATGACAATAACGTACAACACAATAATTAATAAAATAGACATCTTTGAAGGTAGAAATATTAAGGTAGTAATTAAACTTTGTAAACCAAGATTACCATCTTCAGACCGGAGGTATTCGGAAAGGAATCACTCCCCATCAAATTCAGTCCTTCCTTCTACTTACATGTAATTAAACTTTTTTTATTTATCACTCGTTTATAATTTCTATCTCACATATTATGATAGTTAAAAACATTATTTCTACACTTGATTGTGTATTTATGTTTTAAATGGCCTTTTTCATACAAGCTAAATTACAAAACAAGAAGGTGTCTTAGCTGAGATGTGTCTTCAAATATATAAAAAAAATTTAAATTGTTTTAGTATCCTAAACACAACATTTTTATCTCGTGATCTATAAATTATGTTGCTTTAAATAAATCATAGTGTTATTAGAGTTATAAATCACGTACTATTATGTTATCAAAACAAAAATACACACATGGTGTCCCAAAGACTCTACACACTATACTAAGCAGACAAACATCTTTCAACGTACCAATATACGACGGAAAGTTGAGTTTTATTAGTATTTTTTAAATATATATTTAATTTATTTCGAAAATAAACCATGTTTTAAGGTGGGTTACTAATAAGAGCCTGGTTTTTTATTATTAAACTCAAGGTCATGTTGGACTAACTAACGTAGAGACTCCTAGTTAGCAACACTCTTCCACTTTAGTAAAAACTGTCTTATGAGTGTTCCCTTTGAAAATGTGTACTTGCCCAGTATCAGTGTTGGATCTTTTCCGTTAATTCACTACCATAACTATAACTTAGGTTGACCTAACATAAACAAACCAAACCTAGCGTAACATAACTAAAGTAGTGGTAGTGAATTAACGGAAAATGTCCTCATTGTTTCATAATAAGGATGGGAAATCCTCAAACATAGAAAAATATGATTTTCATAGTGTCGTAACAAATTATCACTCAAAAGATTCGTTAATTTGTGGTTGTAAAAATATTAAGTTGTTGGTGAGGGACTCGTGGAGCCCTTGATGACGTATAATAGATTTTTTTTAAATCTGTACTCCGTAAGTTTTATTTGCTTAGCATGGAAATCAGGCATTTCATGAATATTTTTTTATTATAGTTTCTACTTAAAGCAATTTTATACAGGTCGTGACTTATGGCCTTAGTGTGTACGTATCGACCTTTACTCCCCCCCCCCCGATCGTCGGGTAAAGGGGAGGGAAGGGGATAAACAATGCTAAGCTCTCTGTGCTCGTTACCTCTGTATTTACTCACCTACTACGCTACTTCACTATACTACATTTCAAAGTCCAACTCCTCTTTTTACTACTAGTTTACTCCCTAGTAAATTCACCGCAGATTTCTCCGAGTTTAATGGTTAAACTTGTTCAATATGTTACCTGTTTATTCTAGAAATGTTGTCATTCCTTTATTAACTGATATTACACCAACGACCATAAGTTTATTCTATCGTTAATGTTTAACAATCAATCGTAAAATACTGATCAGTAGGTAAACATTCAGCCTACTCTTAAAACTACAAACTACAAATATATTTACTATATTATTTTTTAATCACCCAACAATTATTATTTTGCATGACACAATGAAAAATATGTGTTATATCTCATTAGCACGTATATTGACTTCGATTTTAAAAGTAACACTAAAAACAGTTTTAACTGTCCGAAATCAATATTACTTTAATATTGATTTTTAAAGATTAGTCATTCAGATTAATCTAAATGTCATAAAATATATGTATAAAGTTTATGAAGAGCCTAGAATGTCTTAAGTCTGAACTACTAGTGGTAGGTTTTAATTATCTGTTTAATTTTACAGGTCAAAATGTAATGTGGTTTGAAATATAGTGGTAGTTTTATCATCTGTTAAAATCATTTACTAGCAAAGTAGGAGACTCGCCATATTTCGCGTACAAACCCGCTTCGATCGTGTCATTCCACTCGTGTAGTTTTGTAACTTTTCTTCACATCGCACGCTTGTATTGTTAAAAAACATCCCCTTCTGCACCACTCTAAGCTTTCATATTCGTGTGGTTAATAGTAACCGATTAGTGAAAATAAAATAGGTACAACTGGGTGTAATGCTCCGAGGGCAATAACTCAGGAAGAACAGTGACGGATAGCAAGCAAAGTCGTGTTTGGAATTGACAGAGTTAAAGTACAGTACTAGAGTTGCCCAACGGGCACATTCATTAAAAGAAAACAGAAACTCGTAAACAAATTAGTAACGATTTGGCAGAGTTCAACAGAGGTGCGGTGAGGTAGAGTAAAATGATTGTTTTTTTAATAGTAATTTAACCTCCACCAAAGCGTGGCCTACTCCCCCCCCCCTCGAGATAATATAAAACAACAGGGGTTGGGTCAGGTAGGTCAATCCTAACAGAAGGTCAAAAGACACTTATACCCGCCACGGCTACAACGCTCCAGAAGTATAATGTTTATTTATGATACGCGCAAGTAGTGAATCTGTTGGGGATGTGGCCTACTCCCCCCGGGATAATATAAAATAATAGGGGTTGGGGGAAGGTCGGTACCTAGAGTTCAAGTTCTCGTTATCATAAACACAAAAAACTGTATACAAATTTGTATTACTTACATTTACTACTTTTTGAGCTTACAATCTTATTGCATATTACAAACGTGTTCATAGTGTGTATATTTAATGAAAATAGTTATGAATTTTATATAAGGTTAGTAGATTCAATTTATTAAACCACTGAGGTTAAGGCTTCGGACTATGGAGGGCAGGTCCAAGGTTCGAACTCCCACTGAGCCAACGGTCAGTACTTCGCTGTGGAATAAAGTTCACGCACAGGCCAGCAGGCCCATGTGAACTGGCGAGTAAAGTGTAAAAAAATCATATTTCCGTTATCTTTTACAGATAAAAAATAATTATGACAATATATACAACCTATATAGGTGGTTCAAACAAATAGGCTACCATCCTGTTGAACCAACGTATCAAATAATGTGGCAATTTGTTCACTATTTATGGAATTACAAATTATTTTCAGGTTGAATAGCCAAAACCTGCAAAATTTCTAAATCCGCTTGTTCTAATGTTCAGTATACTCGAGTGGTTGTTTTTATTTATAGTAAGGTGAATGGCAACATGGGCATATATAAGGTCAAACTAAGAGAGAACTATTGGGAAAATATTACTTTAGAGTTTACTGTATGTAGCTATTGGAACAGTTTGACGTTAAGAGAAGGATCTTATCTGTTTATCACCATAGACCAAACATATACTCACTTGATATCTGTTATCACCAATGTTACCTATAAATTTAATGACTATCCTCACATGTAACTAATCGGGTATTATTAATTAACACTTATAGATTGTACTTTATACTCGATAATCTTAGCCATGTTTGCTGTCAAGAATGATTAGTCTGTTTTGATAAGAAGACCTTCTTTCCTAATTTCTGTATTAACTACTGAAAACTTACATAGTAATTAATTTTGTTTAGTTTTGTTCTACTGAATAACAGAAACAAAACAAACTCATGGTTCGACAGAAAAAGTCTACACGATAGAATCGTGTCATTTTAAAAGATGTCTTGTATAATTAATAAAATCTTAAAATAAAAAAATATAGAATTTTCTTTAAATATCAATAAAAAACTACAAATTGTTTACAGTAAAAAGCCTCTTAATATTAAAACTTTAAATATTTTTAAAAACCGGCTAATATTTCAGATTAGTATTGAAACATTCTGGACGATCTTCGTGTTGAAAAATAGAGAATGAAGTCCTTTCCAAGGAAAAGGGGTATCTCTGAAGGAATGGTGGTTTTGATGTTTATTTGTAATTGTATTAAAATTACAGCTGCAATTTTTTAATTTTTATGAATTAAATATATTATTTTCAATTACTAATTAAAGGAAATTATAAAATAACTTCCGGGTTCTTTAATTGATCATTTTGAAGATGAGTGATTTTGGACTTTTGTTAAATAACATCTACAAACATTGATAATCTAAGAACTCTGTGTTTAGTGAATAGGTTGGCTTCGTGACAACTTTTATGAAAATACATGTTTGAAAATAAATAAGCACATTTACATGAGATATAGGTGTAAATTACAAATCTAAGTGTACACCAAGAAATAAGAAATTAACCATGGAACGATAATTTGTTAACCACATGAAAGAGAAAAAGAAAAAGGATGCAGTGTTGTTTGAATATCCATAAAAACAAACTGCAAACCTATTACAATAAAAAGCCGTTTTATACGATATCTTTAAATACTCAGATTTTTTCATGTCTAAGCTTCTGTGTTTAGTGAATTGGTGTATGACAACTTGTAATGGAAAGTATTTTAAAAAATAAGTAAGCACATTGACATGAAGTAGAAATAAAATTAAAATAAATATAAAATGAAAAATGGAATACCACATGCCTTGTGAATACCACATGCCTTGTGAATACCACATGCCTTGTGAATACCACATGCCTTGTGCATACCACATGCCTTGTGAATACCACATGCCTTGTGAATACCACATGCCTTGCGAATACCACATGCCTTGTGAATACCACATGCCTTGTGAATACCACATGCCTTGTGAATACCACATGCCTTGTGAATACCACGTGCCTTGTGAATACCACGTGCCTTGTGAATACCACATGCCTTGTGAATACCACATGCCTTGTGAATACCACATGCCTTGTGAATACCACATGCCTTGTGAATACTACGTGCCTTGTGAATTCCACGTGCCTTGTGAATACCACATGCCTTGTGAATACCACATGCCTTGCGAATACCACATGCCTTGTGAATACCACATGCATTGTGAATACCACATGCCTTGTGAATACCACATGCCTTGTGAATACCACATGCCTTGTGAATACCACATGCCTTGTGAATACCACATGCCTTGTGAATACCACATGCCTTGTGAATACCACGTGCCTTGTGAATACCACATGCCTTGTGAATACCACATGCTTTGTGAATACCACATGCCTTGTGAATACCACATGCCTTGTGAATACCACATGCCTTGTGAATTGCATTATTAAACTCATAATCAATTGTTACTTCCAATCAATGCATTTTTACTGAGTTATTATGAAATACAAGCGCATGTAACATACAAGTGTCTTGGGACCTTCTAAAAGGCAATATTGACCTTCGTTAATATCATTAATTAATATTAACGAAGGGTTAAAAAACACAAACACTAAAGATGAAATTCCGATATTTAGTCCTGAGAGACTTTTCTTGGTAAACAATCAAATGATAATTCCATTAACTGTAGCCTCATCGTGTAATTCATACGTGAGAATAATATAATAATTCCCTAAAGTTACTGAGATGTTATTGACAAAACAAGAGTGAACTACAATGATATCATACATCTCTAATAAATAAAAGAAACTAGCTTCAAAGAACAATAAGTAGTTAATTATTTAAAAGGCTTTGATTAAAATCAAAAAACCAAATCAATCTAAGCGTTTCCAGAGTAGAGAGAATTATTGTCTTAGAAGAAACAAGTCTAAACCAAGAATTTTATTAAATTGATTACCGTACTTTTATTTCATTATATTGAATCCGGAATATTGTTCGAAAATTACCTTTTTACTATCTTCTGAAAAACTTCAGTGAATGAGATGGATCTCAAATTTGATTTTTGAGTGTTTAATTTAAAACTTTAGGCTTAGTACGGTTTCAATTTTGCTTAAAACAATTATGACGAAATCGTTAGTTAGTTGATATACCCCTAATATACATTAAAAAAGCTAGACAGTAAATTGATTCAAAAAAACGTACTTAGATAAAACATTTATTAAATTATGTAATTGATAAGAGATGTTAAAAAGCTCACTTAGGTCGAGAAGTTTCCATAAAAATATGAAAATATTTGATAAAATATCATCTTTTGAATGTTCTGAAATAAAAGAGTCCTACTACATGTCTAAAAATCAAATTTGAGCTGTTTCACCAAATAAACATGTCATGGACAGAATTAGTTCGTTTATTTGAATACTAAAATAGTAATCTGTTAATTTTAAAGTTTAAAAGAAAATAAACCACATATATACCATTACCACATATAATACATATACCATATAAAAGAAAACTTATAACATTTTAATACTTCCGAAAATAAAACTGGGAATAGAATTTTTCTAAAATAGTGGCTTTAAAGCACGGAACTTCCAAAAGGTGTTATTATTGAAGTGTCTTTAATGAGAAATGTCAAATTGAAGAACGATGCAGCATTATGGCAAGACACTTGTTAAATTTATGCCCTGGATCGAAACGGGAGAGTAACGGTGACAAATAACCGAAGCCGTGACCTGGGGAACGTTATTTATGATCCTTCATTTTCATGATATTTATACCATTGGAGTAACGAGAGCTGTTTAACAAGCGGTTTCAAAACAACTTACTTGGCTATCCGATTTGTTTTGTATAATTAAATGATTATATTTCATAAAAGAAAGTAAAATTAACTATCCACATTTATTCATGCTTCAAATAATAATTTAAAGGTATTGTTGTTTGATTTAAAATTTTTTTTTATTTGTTATACAATTCATATGTTTAGGTAATTTTCACTCTCCCAGTGCACGTTTGTTCTTTCTTGTATTATTCTGTTATCCATAGATTTAAATGTACATGTAAATGTAAAGTAATTTTTTGCATTTCTAACTGTTGGGAAATATTTTGTTCTCCTTCGAATAAACTACATTACGGCACTGTTTACATTCATTTATTGACAGTGGATATTTTTTTTACTGAATTTTATGTGTAACAGGCTTTGAATGTCACTGATAAAACTCCAGCAGTAAGGGAGGGTTATGGTTCCGTAAATACTGTCCCACTCCTGTTTAACACGAATTTGCCCCGGGCGCTGCGACCGACCCTTTTACCTGGCTGCGTCAAAACGCTTTTGATTATTTTCATCCAAACACAAAGACTGGGCACAAAGCGGTCCTGTTCAGCTTTGATGGCGTTATTCATTTTTAATCAAGAATATTTTCACTGGTACATGAGAAACGGAAGCGTTTGTAAACAAGTAGTAGTGTTAGTCCTTAACATTAATACATAAAAGCATTGTTGGCAATATTATTTTTACACGTCACTATTATCCAGATACTATAAATTAGGGTCATTTGCTTTCCTATGCAAATCTTACTGCAACCGTTTTTATAATATTTTCCATGAAAATTCAATCAATATTGTCACACAACTTACACTTAGTCAAACAAATCGCTATAGATCAAAATGAAACAACAGTAACCATAAAAAAATATGCTTGATAGGACTCGCGAATAATTTTATTGATTAAAACTATAAAAATAAATAAAACTGGATCCCTCAACATTATAAGCTTTGACATCTAATGCGATTTCATATAAATTCTATAAAAATTACCTTATTCATTGTGAAACGGTCGTAAAATAAAGCTTTCCATCGACAACACAATTTAAGAAATAGTATAAGAAGGGTAAATATTGAAACATCGAAGAATGTTCAGTCTGGTGTCATTATGTTACGCCTATAGAGGTTTTTTTCTGTACAGTTGTTGACATTAAATTCGAAATCCACACATTCGGGATGGCCTGTCAGCCGCTCCTCAAGCAAAAATATATTCAAATTTCAATTTGCTGATTATTTTGGTCTCCTATAATCATTCGATACACGGTCGCAATACGCTACAGTAGTTGTTTTTCCAATTTTTTATAGAAGCAACTTTCGTTCAGAAAATGACATTTTAGTTTTGTGATCAGCATAAAAACACGTTTAAATACAGTATTTACTACCATGTCAAAAAACAGATTTTTATAATAAGTTAATGAACGTTTGGGTGCAGCAAATTTTCGTACAAACTTCTTCTTCAACTTCTCACAGTTGTGTTCAATACACGAAATTAATCCGCTCCAATAAATAACTCGTTTTGAATTGTGATTGCCTAGACTAGATGAAGCTGGAAAAACGTTAAGTTGTAAATTAGGGGGTTACGATTTGTTGCATGAGGTTGGAAGCAATGTTTAGCAGCATTTTATTGGAAAATGTATTTTATTTCCTATATACCGAAAGAATCTGACTGCAAACAAAAAAATTATGAACGCTAAACAAACGCTAGGGAAAATATGGACAAAAAAAAGAAAACGGTTATATGCAGAAAAATGAAGATTTGTTTTTGGAACAATAAGAAAAAGGTACATTAAATCATCCTCATGATTGACCACTCATCTGAGGGGAAATAATCGAAATAATGTTTTTAAAATAGACAAAAAAAAAATATCATAGACAACTAGTCAATGATATATCCTTGAACGATCAACGGAAATTCACACAGAAGTAGTATTTGTTCTATTATTGAAAATTTGGTAAATTATATAAAATCCTGTGAAAGATGAAACATCCTCTTTGTTAGTGTCTTTTAGATAGGTTCTTATTTAGTAAGGCCAGTAGTATCCAAAACATGGTTAAATTAATGGCACTGGCATGCGCTACGCCCTACAGATTTTGTCCCCCACCACGCACTGTGTTTTTTGTACAGTCACTGCTAGAATCATGGATCTGTCGTTACAATGATGATCCCACTTACCACAGTGTTTACATTAGATCTTCTATTGTGTTATTTAATCAATTGAGTTATATTGAAGTACTCTTAATGCTTTAAATGATAAATAATTGCCTGTTTCACCAACATGATTAAATTTGTTCCAACCATAGTTAAAAATATTTTACCATAATTTATTTAATGTGTTTTGTACGTGGCTGTAACTTACAGCCCACTGCTGCTGGACATGAACTGTGGTGAGAGAAGTTAAAACTGCATTACACTTACATAGGACTACACTAGCGCTCCACAATGGACCACAAAAACAGCTGATAATTTGAGACACGAAATTTAACATTGGATGAAAAATCTGTCTGTGTGTATATAAAATCAATGGAAATACTTGTTTACAATCACTTACGTTCTACTTTTGAATGTATATGATAGTTCTGACATGTTTCTAATTGTAAAAACCTAAATATTTTATGTTGTACTATTCCATTATATTTTTTTTCTTAAGCAAACTATATAATTGTTAAAGCACATGGTATTAAACTTTAAATGACAACCAATCCGATTTCAACAAATTATTTCCCTATTTAGGCTATCATTAGTCAAATAACATAATTATTACAATCGATTGTTTAAAATATTTTAAATTGCAAAAAAAGCTTTATTCACTGTTTCCCGCCATATAAATGCACAAAACAATTAAATGTCTTTATTAATTAAATAATTTGTATTGTAACAAAACGTTTCTTCTGTCGTTTTCCGGTTATAAAACGTCCCTTCATACTAAACTTAGGTATTTTAATACTAATTAAAGCTTGTAGTATTTTCAAATGCTGGAACTGTTAAGAATATTATTTGACACATTTAAAATAAACAGTAGTTCTCATAGTCAATTGTAAGTAATTTTGGTCACTTTTATTCATATTTTTTTTTTTTTTTTTTTTTTGCAAATACAAAGTAGAAAAGCACACAATAAAGCTAATGTGGAATATAAATTTATAATTTGGAATAGATTTTATACTGTGCCAAATTCATCAACAATTTTATTTCCATCACAAGGCAATTATAATATAAGAGATTCTACATTGATTTGGTTCCTCTTCCATTAAAATTTATCTATTCATAATTAATTATAAAATGCAGTAGAAATAGCATAAAAAATTGACTTACTTGAAATATATCATAACATAAAACTTAAACATGACGATATGAGCAAGTCTTTAAAATACCATGATTGTATTTCATGTATCAGAAATGTTTGTGCCATTATATTTTGATTAGTGAGGACTTCCATTAATGCTGGTTAAATGTTATTACAATTACATGGAACAGTTACACTAGTGCTGAATGACTGGACTTCGAAAAAGCTGATAATTATAGCTAAAAATGTACCATTGATGAATATAAAATCAATAATACAACATAACCTATAAATATTTTCAACTATTTTTGCATAAACATTTCAGTTCTTATTTTGAGACATGCAAATTCAGTAAATAATTGGTATTGTTATGAATACAGTAATAAATATGTCAATACTTACTACAAGATTGTTTGTTTATGTTACAGCGCACAACACCTACCCGCACTTAAAACTGGCCGCAGTACAGCTCAGCACTGGTGAGGCAGCAAGCAACAGGTCGCAGTGGCGTTCGGGGCTGCCCCCCCCTTCCCCTTTCAAACCCTCCCACCCTTCCGAGCTCAATAATGTGCCAGCCACTGCAAAAGCCTGTCTGACCAATACATTGTAAACTGCAATCCGTCTAACATTTCACGTGAACCAAGAATTTTTTCAAGACTTACCAACTAATACGAAAAATTTAATCTTTTTTTATTTTAAGAGAATTTTTAATATTCACTTACATAGATTAGTCTTTATAATTTATTGTAACTACATAAAAATAAGATATTAAAATGTAATAAACAGGATTGTGTTTGATTACTCTATGATATATTTTAATAACAATTTGACTAACCTTAACTTGATAAAAGAATTATGTTTGTGTTAAAAAGAAAATAATTAACTCATAATATTTACACCAAGGATTATTTATTCAGGATATTTAAACTTGTGTTGCACAATACTTTGAAATTTTCTTCAGAGATTAAAACAAAAACACAAGTCTGACCATTATTCACCATTATCAATTTGTTTACATATTTTTTTAAATTTATTTTTTAACAATTTGTCGGAAATTAATTGGCCCTTTTAATGGGTCTACAAAAATATTTATAGAAAATGTTTCAATATTGTTTAAACGAATCGTAAGGTATGTTTAAAATGTCTACTACTCTTAAAACCAGTTTAAAATTCAGGAACCAATATTTATTTTTTTTAATAGTTCTTAATCTGATCCAGAAATATACAGAAGAAAGAACTGATTCATAACCGATAAGTCCACGAAATTTCTAACGAATATACCTCCGTGTTGTGTGGTTATGGTGGTTGGGGAACCATTTTGATTTACGAGAGGTTAAATAAAAGCATTCTTAAAAACATTCGCAGTACACCTCTATCAATTTTATTTTAAACATAGGTCATTGATGCTTTTAAAAATAAAGTAAACAGAAATATTAAACAGTCTGCCGAGTATACACGGTTCTAATACAATGTTTGATTATTTTATTATTCTAAAAAGTTGGCATATACTGTAGGTCTATTTGAGATGTTTGTGTATGATTTAATTTTATGTTATGTATTGTTATTTGTTTTTATGATGTTCATGAGAAAGACGGATAGATAGTACAGACCCTATCTGAAGAATAATGGATTTAGGTGTATACCCGTAAAAGATATGGTTTCAGAAATACTTTGGTGTATGGTTAAAAATGTTTTTGAACGTGGAGACATTCGGTTAGGGGTATCTTGGTGCAGCCGTTTGGCTCCAGAACTATTGCAGCGTGCTAGCCCATACATTAAATGCACGTCACTAGTCCGGAAAAAATAATAGTGTTTATTTATTTTCCGTGTTTTCAGTGTTTATTTATTTTGAAAATACATTATTTTCAAATAATGTATTATACACTTATTCATATGCTAAGAAGTGTTTATATGTTATTGATTTATTGTTATTTGATTGTTTGAAAATGACAGTTAATAATAGTGTTTATTTAAACTGTCATTTTCAAACAATCAAATAACAATAAATCAATAACATATAAACACTTCTTAGCATATGAATAAGTGTATAATACATTATTTGAACACAACGAACAAATGTGTAAACAATGCATTCACAGGCTGTATTACTATTGATTTGACGAACAATGCCTTAATTTTTAAGAGGGAAATCAGCCAATTTATGTAGTGTTTACATTAACTACTGTTTAGAGAGAGTATCAATATTAGTAGTAAAAAATTTTAAAATATATTGTTACTCAAACTCCGAATCCTCTGTTGTTTGTGAACTGACGATAACAATCAATGTGTCAAATGTTTCATGCCCTACCAAGCTGTTTTTAACGAGACTTATGATTTGATCGTATCTACTATGGTTTTATTAAATTTAGCGTCAACATTTTTAAATTGCCGCCATTTTGAAACTAGTAAAGATATTTCAATTATTTACTTAAATTGTTAGGTATAAAATACACAATTAGTCATGCAAAATAACAAATTTATACCTTAAAGATCTTTTAGGTTATTTAGGTTCAGGTAAAAATCGCAAACCGAAATCAAAACTAAAAACCAAGCATTTTGTACTTGTATTCATTGTAACTTTTCCTTTTTTATTTAGCTGGATTAACCATTTCCTAATTTCTAACAAATAATGGAGTAAAATATTGTTGTGTACACGTTATACCTGCAAAACATTAAAGTAACGTATTCACAGAATAAGCAGCAGAATATGTGATATGTAATTTTAGTAAATACCAATTTTATGAGAAACCACTACAAAGATATACAAAACAACAATTGCTAAATGAGTTCACAAACTCATATTTCACACCAAGGTAGACAGAGAAGAAGATGGTATGTCTCGTCAATTAATACACATCTATTCATTGGTATCATGCCCATCTCCTAAGACGTCATATGGGCCAAATGGGAGCTACGTGGAACAACAAATAAACACCAAAATACTGAATGTTAATCATAGTCCAACACTCTTTAAGTGATGTATCATGTGAAGACATAACAATTTAAGATATTCTTTAGTAAAATATAACTAATGTATTCCAGCTCGATTCGACTGTAACTACCATTACATTAGACATGTATCATCTTAAATGTGTTAAAAACTACTTACTGTCAACACATTATTATTTACAGTACCTTTATCGTTCAACATCAACTCAGAAACTAGCATATGTTGAAGATGCTTGTCTCTGATTCAGTATAATTAGCCCCCGTAGGGGCTGTCAAAAATTGCCGATGCGGGCGATGTTTCACGCCCCCATGGCGGGGTATTGGTAAAAGTTTTCAATAAGCAATAATCGCACCTCAGTTGAACTTCATTGGTTACGATATTGCCACTGCGCAAAGTTAATTGTTATACAGTTTTCGAGGGGTCCAATTAAATACATAGTATTTTGTTTGACCGACAACTAAAATAATTAAACTCGCCAATAATTACTGAGTAAGTTGATATTTAGCTACTTATAATTTTAAAACATTACATGTTATGTTATTAACATAAAAAATAAGGAATTCAGATTTTTTATTGGAATACGAGTTTAAAATCAATATATATTACACATTAGGATAACAAATTTACCTTTTAGACGTATGTTGCTATCTAGTGGCAAAAGTAGCAACTATAGAACGTTGGCGGCAATGAGTGGCACTAAGAGAGACATATTTTGTTGTTCTGTGACGACTAACGAGTATTAAGTAGTCAACTTTTGTTGACGTGTTTTAGTTTTATCATTTATTATACATGCGAATTAACAGTATAATATAAATGACATTTTTATCTGAACCGACTGTCCAACAGCACAAATGAGTAAGAAATATTTCTTTATCTGTGCCTACATCCTTCAACAACTGAATAGAATAATAGTTATACAATCCTCTCCTATATACTAGTTATGTAGTAGAATATTATGTTATTGCTTTCAAAAAAAAAATAAAAATATATATATATATATATATATTTAGTTTGTTTATTACTTTTTGCTATACATAGTCTAGTAAATTAACATTAGAAAAATGACTATGTTAAAATTATTAAAGAAAAAATAGACGTCACCTTTATAAATAATAGCGAAATTTTACAGTAAAAAACGCCAATTAAAGTTATAACTGAAGAAATAATGAAGACATAGACACCAGTCATTAAATTACTACATAGAAATGTTATACTTATTTTTCTTGCGTTAGGTTTGAACGAAAATAATTTAGAAATTAACAGTTAATTTCTTTAAAGCTTTCAAATTTTTTTTAGCCAGCTTTTGCAGAATATATTATACTGATTTTGAACTGATTATTAACACAATAGGATATCAAATCATTTCATATAATTATGAAATAAAACTTTTTTATAATAAAAATAATTTTTGAACAAACTAACACACTAGTTTTAATCCTCTATTGGTTCACTATAAAACTTGTTGCAGTTGCGCCTGTTTTGCAGTGTTTATTTTTAAAAAAATCATAAAAATAAAATTTACAATAAAAAGAATACCAAGTAGCATATTTCCTTGTTCAATGTGCAATAGAGAATTTGGAATAAAATATTTTATTTGACAGTTGGCTTTTCTTCATTTCTTCTTTATGGATAAGTAATGATGGTAACCCCCGGGCTATGCCTAGAGGCACCAATTATTTGCCAAATTGTATTGTACTTTTATATTTGAATATTTATATGTTAGCACTAAGGAAAATAATTATAAACAGTTAGAATATTTTGTTAGTCTTAATATACATATTAATAATTATATACCTCTGTTAATATATTGAATGATTTGGTAAATAAAGAGTTATTATTAAAACCGATTGTAACTGATTTGCTAAGAAATTTGTAAATAAAAAGTTTCATAGACAACAATTTTTTAAAATAAAAAATAAAACAATTTTGAACCCCCTCTACAAATCACATAAACACTTTATCCAAAGTTCTAAAATATCGAAATAATGGAGAATTTTCTATTCTTTTAGAATAAATAAATACATAGCACCACATGTACATTTATGTACAATGCTGGCTATGAGGTTGGAGCCGACAAAATCCCCTTAAAATATTTTAATTTAATAGTAATAAAGAATTAATTGTTTGAAGTAATAATAAGAATTTTATTCAAAACTCCTGTCATTATAGTAATTTTAAAAAATCACTTTCTTCCTCAAATATCCATAAGTTTGGAAAGTTGCAATTGCTTGTCTGCTTCCAAAAGGTCCTTCTGACTTTAGACCTATCAGAATTGTATCTGCTTTATCTAAATATCTTGATAGAGTAGTATCAGCAAACATACAATATTTTCTTGAGTCTAATAGACTCTTATCAAACTTTCAGTCTGGATTTCGCTCCAACCACAATATTACTAGCGCCATCTTACAAACTATTGATGATATTTGCATAGTGGTTGACAAAAAACACGTTTAAATTTTTAATTTATTCATTTTTTCTAAAGCCTTCATCCACTTATTATTTTAAAACTTCGAGGTTAAAACTAGTGTGTTAGTTTGTTCATAAATTATTATTATTATTAAAAAGTTTTATTTCATATTTATATGAAATGATTTGATATCCTATTGTGTTAATAATCAGTTCAAAATCAGTATAATACATTCTGCAAAAGCTGGCTAAAAAAAATTTGAAAGCTTTAAAGAAATTAACTGTTAATTTCCAAATTATTTTCGTTCAAACCTAACGCAAGAAAAATAAGTATAACATTTCTATGTAGTAATTTAATGACTGGTGTCTATGTCTTCATTATTTCTTCACTTATAACTTTAATTGGCGTTTTTTACTGTAAAATTTCGCTATTATTTATAAAGGTGACGTCTATTTTTTCTTTAATAAATTAACATAGTCATTTTTCTAATGTTAATTTACTATGTATAGCAAAAAGTAATAAACAAACTAAATATATATATATATATATATATATTTTTTTTTTTTTTTTGAAAGCAATAACATAATATTCTACTACATAACTAGTATATAGGAGAGGATTGTATAACTATTATTCTATTCAGTTGTTGAAGGATGTAGGCACAGATAAAGAAATATTTCTTACTCATTTGTGCTGTTGGACAGTCGGTTCAGATGAAAATGTCATTTATATTATACTTTTAATTCGCATGTATAATAAATGATAAAACTAAAACACGTCAACAAAAGTTGACTACTTTATACTCGTTAGTCGTCACAGAACAACAAAATATGTCTCTCTTAGTGCCACTCATTGCCGCCAACGTTCTATAGTTGCTACTTTTGCCACTAGATAGCAACATACGTCTAAAAGGTAAATTTGTTATCCTAATGTGTAATATATATTGATTTTAAACTCGTATTCCAATAAAAAATCTGAATTCCTTATTTTGTATGTTAATAAAATAACATGTAATGTTTTAAAATTATAAGTAGCTAAATATCAACTTACTCAGTAATTATTGGCGAGTTTAACTATTTCAGTTGTCGGTCAAACAAAATACTATGTATTTAATTGGACCCCTCGAAAACTTTATAACAAGTAACTTTGCGCAGTGGCAATATCGTAACCAACGAAGTTCAACTGAGGTGCGATTATTGCTTATTGAAAACTTTTACCAATACCCCGCCATGGGGGCGTGAAACATCGCCCGCATCGGCAATTTTTGACAGCCCCTACGGGGGCTAATTAAAATGACAAGCATTTTCAGACTAGCTTCTGAGTTGATGTTGAACGATAAAGGTACTGTAAATTATAATGTGTTGACAGTAAGTAGTTTTTAACACATTTAAGATGATACATGTCTTATCTAATGGTAGTTACAGTCGAATCGAGCTGGAATACATTAGTTATATTTTACTAAAGAATATCTTAAATTGTTATGTTTTCACATGATACATCACTTAAAGAGTGTTGGACTATGATTAACATTCAGTATTTTGGTGTTTATTTGTTGTTCCACGTAGCTGGCATTTCGCCCATATGACGTCTTAGGAGATGGGCATGATACCAATGAATAGATGTGTATTAATTGATGAGACATACCATCTTCTTCTCTGTCTACCGTGGTGTGAAATATGAGTTTGTGAACTCATTTAGCAATTGTTGTTTTAAATATCTTTGTAATGGTTACTGATAAAATTGGTATTTACTAAAATTACATATCACATATTCTGCTGCTTATTCTGTGATCACGTTATTAATATGTTTTATAGGCCTAATATATACACAACACCATAAAAATATATGTTTTGTACATGTGTGCGTGGTCATTATTTATATACATTATTCTAGTTTCATATAAGTATAAAAAGTTATAATTCCATAATATAATTATAGCTTCTAACTTGGCTTTTTTATTGATTTTACAAGGTATTTTAAAAGTACGTAAAAAATTTGGATATTATTAATCCAGCTAAAAATAGAAAACGTTACAATAAATGCAAGTCCTAAAATGCGTGTTTTTTTTATTTATATATATATATATATATATATTTTAGCCTATGTCTGTTTGCGGTAAAATGTTACAACTCAAAAGTTGCTAGAGGTACATTAATGTTATTCAGGATGACTAATTTTGTATTTTGGACCTAACAATATAAGTAAATAATTTAAATATCTTTACTAGTTTCAAATTGGCGGCCATTTAAACACGTTAATGATTCATGAAAACTAAAGTAGATAGGATCAAATTATAAGACACATAAAACAGCTTTTACTTAGTGAAACATTTGACACATCGATTGTTATCATTGGTTCACAATTAAATAACAGAGGAGTCGTTGAAATTGTACCAACAATATCATTTTAGAATCTTACTACTAATATTGATACCCTCTCTAAACAGTAGTAAAATAAATACTACCAACATTAGCTGATTTCCTCCAACCCTTTCAGGGGTGCGTTAAATTATCTAAAATGAGGAAAGACGTCAACTGACGTCTTTTTATAAATTGGCTTAAATGAGTAAGAACATCATGTGACGTCTTGTGTAATCAGGGTGCCTAGAAGGATTTGAAGTAACAGTTCTTGACCTTTTTTCAAAATTTCTTGATCTCGCGCTCTATTTAAGGAGATATTTTCTTCGCATTATTTGAATGAATATAACTTATTCATGAATACCTGTAATAGGGGCATAGCCAATTTTCATTAAAACTGCACTTCCCTGGCATGTTTATTAGGTGGATTTAATGTTGTATCATATACAAATATTTACAGTTTATTCACAAACTTGAAAAATATAAAAAATTATTAATGAAAAGTCAAGAATAGATTTTCTAACTTTGTTATACCACTTAAAAGGTCTATGATATATTTGTGTTAATATAGCACGGTATATATAAATACATACACAACCCACCGTGAGCACAGCCAAGTTATTAATATAGAAGGAAAAATAAGTGGTAAATTGTTAGTTAAGATTTCACATGTTAGTGGCTGATTGCAGCACAAGGTGCAATGTTCTGCGTAGATCGCCAACCTACGCCGCAATTTGTTAGAAATGGCTGTTTCTTGGACTTAACGCCTCTTTTCTTGACTAGTTAAACGATTTCCTGTATTTTTCTTGACTGGTAGACACCCTGGTAATGGTCCAATTATTTAATTTATTAAATTAATTGAGCGTACTGTTAACGCATCAAACCATTACTATCAGTCACAGGCAACCACATTTTAGATATACCTTTTCGCAGTCTCATTTTAGTTGTAACCTTCATTTGTCCTCTATATCTAAACTAATTTGGTTCCCGCCAATGTTATCAGCTGGCATGCAGCTGATACAAGTTTGGCGCGCTTTTCACTTACATTCTGTTGTTTGTCAGCTAAACACCTACGATACGGAAGCAAGAACACTTCCCATGAATTCTCACACTACCGAATCCCACTATGCATATACTCCTGATTCGATGAATAAATCAATGTAATTTCGAATAATAATAAAATAGTAAAATAATTTACTGAAATTAACAAATTTGAAACGTTTTTCAAAATTGTATTTTTTTACTCCTATACAACAATTAGGACGTCATATGACGTATGAAAGGGTTAAAAATTGAACGCATCGCCTGGAAAATCAATATTAATGCAAGCATTATATACATATAATTCTGTATACATTATTAAAAACTTTTTTACATGTTGAGTTTTTAAATTTTTAAATTAGTTTAAAACTATTTATTATTTTGCATGCCAGGATGTTTTGTATATATTTATGAACAAACAAAAATACATAACACTAAATAAAATCTTAAGTAAATGTATTTTTTATAATTTCTACAAAAATCTTGTCTACACCCTAAACCAACTTGCCAATAAAGGGTTATACAGGGTAGAAAAAATATAGAACCGCTTTGAAATGTATTAGGCAAGATGATGCAGACACATAATTGTTTTTTATCATTTAGGGCAGCAGCTTATAAACTTGTTACTTTGAGCCCTCCTGAATAATCCAGTTGTTAGGCGGGCTTCCCTACATGTAAGCCTACTATATATTATAAGCGATTTGCTTTTGACATTTTGCAGTATTTTGTTATTTAGTTAAGTTTTGCAGATTCTATGTATACTGTAATGGGGCAATAGGTTTAGTCTTAATCAAATTAAAAAAATATGTACAATTAATTACAATTTATTTAGGTATTTCAGCTACTATAGAGTACATAATTGTAATTTGTATGCAAGTCAAACTTATGTATAGTTTGTTGAAGCTTAGTGTGAGTTCTGATAACGCTACTCTGAGTTCCTTGATCACATCCAGTCTTGAGTGAAATTTACTCTTTATTGCAGTTAAAGCAGAAAACTCAGTTTCACAAGAATAAATTGTGTCAAATGGAGTGAATATTTTCAATCAAAATTGGGTGTTCTTATTGTAAACCAATCCAGAAGAACGTGAGAGAAGATTCTTTAAACTTTATTTCAAGTCCAGTCTTGGAGGTCAATGACATTTTCTTTTTCCATCATTTTAAGGGAGCACTCATCGACTGAGGGTTTGAATGGGTTTTGATCCATGCCAAACTTTCCAAGTTCTCATCAAAATATTTTTGAAAACAACATTTGAGGATTTCTAGGTGTTTAAGAAGGATTCTCTTTGCGTTGGTTGGAATAGTTTCATATCCACTTCTTCAAGTATAATTTTAAGATTAGGAAATAGCTCCAAATTTTTACTTTTCAAACCACCCTCATAGGATATTAGATTCTTTATAAAGCTATTCATCTTTTCAGTCCATTGCAGAAGGTTTGAATCTTTTTTCTGTAATGACTTGTTCAGTATATTTATTTTCTCGAAAACATAATCTGAGTAATTGAACAATTTAAATGGTTTTCATCAAGCAAAATTACGATGACTTTATGTTTAAGCTCAAATGTTTTGGTCAGAGCTTTTCCTCTAAAAATGATGTGTCATTTGATAGGGGTTCCTATTTAAAAATTTTGACTTACCCCCAAACTACCCCCTTTTGAGAGGGGGTGTAAAAAATTTGCATACATAAAAAAACTCCTTAGTTGGTTACATAAACATTCCCAGAAGTAAATCACTTTATCTGTATTCATAAGAAAGTTAATAGGGGGGTTGGGACTTTTAAGACACCCTGTATACTTTGAGCATTTTTTTATGAGCCACATAGATACCAAATTAATATAGTTTGATTTATTATTAGGAAATTGTTTCGTTCGAGCTCTTCTTAACTACTGAGGCCAGTGTCATTGAGTGTACTGGACTATGCTTGCACGTGGGATTTCTTTGTAGTGTTGATGTACGAGGGCCTTGCCAACAAGCAACAGATGAGTAAAATCTGTTAAACTTGTCCGCAACCTCGGAAGCATAACTGACTAGGATATTCCCAATTTCAATTTGTCTGTGTTCTGTAGTTTTATTGTTAATGATGCTCCAGACAGTTTTTTACAATATTTTTCGAGAGAAGAATTGATTTTGAGACATCATATGCCTTTGCTGCTTGGATCACCTTTCTGTAGGTGATAAAAAAATTTATTCTTTTGTAATTTCTAAAATAAATGTTAAATTTTTCATTTTATGTGTTTTTGTTGATTTCGGAGAGGAACTTAAGTTTCTCTCTCCAGATCCAAATGCCCTTCGAGGCCCAATTATTTGTTCTTGTTTTATTCCAATATTGACTGTTTTTTTTAGGGCAGCAGGTATAGATATAAAAGGTTAGATAATCGTTAAATGTTTTAAATTGCTACTCTACAGGTTTTAAAGTAAATTTAGAAAATTCCACTCTTCATTTGAAAGGTTAGCGTTGAGGAGAGCAATGTTTTCAGGCCTTGTGTCTCTTATTATTTTTCTATTTTTTTCGATCTGTTTTCCAATAATAATAAACTCTTGGCCATAGTGGTCCGAAATTGCTGTGCTGATCACTGACACTGACACATTGAGATGATGTTATCGATTGCTGATTCAGTATTAGCCGTCACTCTCATTGGAGTTTTGACTAACGGTACCAGGCCAAACGTTTTTAACTGGGTAACATTCTCTGTACTTACTATTATTGAATAAAATCCTATCTTTTCCATTTTTAACCGCTTCCAGTACGAAAGACATAATAAAGTAGGATGCCTAGTTGTATGTATTATAGCAACAACAAAGCACTAAGGCAATTATAAAACAATAAATACAATCCTGGTGTTTCAATGGCCTTGGAGGTATATGGAATCGCCTGCGATGTGGGGATTCCATATACCTCCAATCTTAATCTTAAGTAAGATATGAAAAGTTTGCGGTACCAGGTCAGGCGCTATCGTCGTCAATTATTGTCTTGGCCTATTGACAGGTGTCGCACTCTCTGCTCAACCTCAGGAAGTTAGATGTAATGTTACAGGTAAAATTAACTTTATTGTAATGGCAGAAATTGTTTGTAGTGCGCATGCGGACTGCTCACCCAGAATCCAGTGCTTCAGAAATATATGTTTACACTTCACGTAAATATTTCACTAGGTCACTTATTAAAATATGGGATATAAACTATGATTAATTTTTAAAAACTGAATTACGTTCTGTGCTTAATGGATAAGCCAGACCTACCAGCTTATTTATTCAGCGTAAAATCTGGTACATTTTGCACGACTATATCCATGTCAAAGAGCGCCTATAGCAGTGCACATGAACATCCTAAAAATGAAGACACATTCAGTTCTCGATTCCTTTATTGACCTTAACATTATATATTAGATATTCTACAATCTTATTCTATTTCCCACCCTTTTCGTCTTTATAGAATGTTGCATTAAGCACGTTTCTCACAGATTTTTTGTTGTTGTAACCTTGTCACTAGTCGTAGAGTCAGTGACCCAGCTGAATAATGAAGTACAAATAAAACTTCCATCTTTTTTCAGCCATTACTAAAACAACACATATTTACACAGAACATAATCACAAAACAATATCCTAAAAAGATTATAAACACCAAATAATAGTAGAATCAATGATTGAAATAAATTTAGAAGAAAAACTGCATGTCATTGAACGGATAGATTCATTTGAATTTGCAAAAAAGATCACTTGAGTATTTAGAGTGGGAACGAGCGCTGTAAGAATTACAAAATCTACAAATGAGTCTTTTTTTATCCTTTGCTTTTTAGCAGTATAGGAATTCCTATATTTTAGCATTAGGTTATCAACTTTATTTGAAAAGTCGGTATAGTAACATAGTACTAATAAATTATAATATGAGGTAATCATAAAAATGCAGACTGCATCTAAAACACATAACTTAGGTATCATTGACTTTGTAAGGTCATCATCCTTGCATGGTCCACAACCTTGAACTCCAGTATATAAGATATTGCTGCTTTCTGGAACGGTTCGCTGCAACATTAATCCAAATAGTTAGTTATGATTCCATTGTAATAATCAAGATAATTAAAATGTAAAATACTTCTTCAGACACAATGAGCCATTTTTTTGACTACAACTTACAACTATCGTGAATTTATCAAATTCGCTTTTTACAAACATTTATGATACATTTGCACTACATTTTTCATTTATAATGAGACAGAATTATGTAGAACTTATCTTTGAGGTGGTTTGGCCGGCATTAGGGACAACTGAATTCCACTCGCAGCGCTGGCTGTACGTCTGACCGCGAGACAAACACACAGACACTCGAACCCTCCCCGACTGTACAATTGCAGGAAGTCGTTGAAGCATGATCCTGCAAGTGGGAGTGCTGTTTCTCGCTGTACGTGTGCGTAGCAATTGGATTGTAATATAACATGCAGGTAAAAGTACAACCACAAGTTGAGTATATAAAGTTAATCAATTTTGTAAATTATGTGATATTAAAAAGCATAAGATGTCAAGAACGTCATTTTATAACTCGTCGTAATAAAATAAAGACAATTATTTAAAATAAAATTTGCTAATTTGCAGTAAAATTAAGTAATTTAAAATAACTGATGAGCAAAACCTGTCCTGTGAGGATCTGTTTTTAAAATTGGGAAAATAGTGTCTTAATTCTGCATGTACCAAAGAAAGCTCAAATTCCCATATTTGAGATGATGTATTTATATGCGAATTTTAATGAAAGAACTATTTGGGAGGTGTTTAATAGCTAACATAAAGAAATTGCAATCGAAAAAATTCAAAATTTGTTTACCAAACAGCTATAAATTTAGAACAAAAACACCAACAAAAGACATAAGGTGAAATAATATTCACTATGTATAGAAAAATCTACATTTATTTACAGTGTTTCATTCATTTCTTGAAGATTCTCAGCTGCTTTGGAGTCTCTGAATTTCATCAATGATCTGCTCATAGTAAGACAGCAATTCTTTGTACTTGGTAGCCAAACTCTCAGGAAGTTCCCCTGTTATTAAGTCTGCCTGCTCTTTCTGAAAAGAAAAACAATCAGTTTGAAACATAGTTGATATATTACGTTATTTGCACTCAACGCAGCAAATATGTAATGGACTATGATGAGTATCATTCTTCCTTAAAATCAGATTTCTT
This sequence comes from Stictocephala bisonia, assembly GCA_035578905.1. Taxonomy (NCBI): domain Eukaryota; kingdom Metazoa; phylum Arthropoda; class Insecta; order Hemiptera; family Membracidae; genus Stictocephala; species Stictocephala bisonia. The sequence goes on from JAQJVL010000023.1 coordinate 3,792,310, forward strand.
TTTCTGCTACAGCCTACCAATAGTTTTTTGATAAAAAGTTATAAATAATGAACTTGTTCATAGTTCACTATTTATAACTATTTTATAAATTTTAAATGAATTATTCATAGTTTTAAAGGTGTTTACAGATGTGTTTAGCCAATTGGATATTGTTTGAATGAACTAAACATACTTCTTTAATTTTAAACAATTTTGCGTGTCCAGAGTAGTTTTTACACTTGTTTGAAATTCAATAGAGCATTTAAACCTATTTTCACCTATTTCAGCAGAAATATTCATAACTGCCATCTTAGACTTAACTCCATCATGGAATGGTTTTGTGTTGATTGTATGAATGAATTTTATAATAATTTTAGGAACATCATTTTTAAAGTTACTTCTCATATTTCATTAAGTTGATTGTTTAAAAAACCTATAATTTAATAGAACATGCATCATTTACTATGAATTCTGCCGAATTAATTTAATTTTGAAGCATAAATAAGACTTCAAATTTCAAAATCAGAGAAATAAGTCAAGCATCAGTCACAGCTGCATATTTTTTTTTTTTTTTTTGTTTACATATCAGTAACATTCCTGATTATATTATTACTTACAAATAGATGTCTCATATAATAGGGAGTATTCCTGCCAATAATTTAGTTCATTAGTGCGGTCTGCTACCACAGTAACTAGAATGGACAGTAGATATCAAGACTAGGCTGCGCAGTAGACTGTGGTGTCACATAGACGAAATTAGCTGGTTTGATAATTCTATTAAATACTGGTAACTAAATCTACCAATCAATGGAAGCTTTTAACTAAATAGTAACCAAAATATTTACTACTTTTCATCTGGAATGGTAACTACAGGAAGACAGTTGTCCTATAAATAATATACACAACAATGAAAACTTATGTAATAATTCACCACTATGTATTACTATGAAACCAACCTCTATTTTTGTAAGAACACTTTTTAGTGGAAGTTTTGCAGAAGAAAGCATTTGTACTTTCTGATTCGATGAACTACAGTGACTGCTACATTGAATATAAGCTGAAACAAGTAAATTGTATAAATATATGTTGATGACAGAAGCAATCTCTATTAACCCTACTTGTGCAACTGATGCTATTGTGCACAGGTCTCACTGCTGTTACCCATGTTCCTCTAGGTAATTTGCACTGTTAAGATTTCCTAGCATAAAATTGTACATGATACACTCTTTGGAAAATGTTCTCATTGTTAGTTACAAAACTGCGTTATATTGTTTTACACATATAATTTAGTTTTTTTTTTTTTTTTTTTTTTTTTAATAATACACAACAACAACAAAATTATAACTACATTGTTGGGCAAAAGTCTGGAATATATTTATTAATTTTAAAACTATTGAAAGAAATGTTATTAAACTTGGTAGTTATTTACGTGTCCCTATACCAAACATTTAGAGATATTTTAGTCATTTTTCGTATAGCCAGGGGATGGTCCACGCAGGAAGTCTTAACAATTTTAAATCTAAGCCTACCTCCTCGAGTTATAGCTCATTTGAAAGGACATTGTTTGAACAATACAAATGAAAACCTGAGGTCAAAAGGATGACACAGTCAGAAAATACAGCCACTCAAGGAATGTTTTACGTCATATAACTAATTCTTCTTAGTTATATGGCTACTAGCTGTACCCGCCCGCTTCGCCGGTCATAATATTGAGTTTGAAGACTTGCAATCAAAATATAAGTAAATAACTCAAAGTAAACCAAACTAAATACTTTGAAAGACTAATTAATTAATCTATGTATCATTTACTACTGTACTCAATTATTTTTAATTTTAAAGGTTTAGCCTACCACAATTTTATTCCATTTTTTTTTTATTTAATATCTGTTAATCAAATAAATCAATCAATTAATATAGCTCATATGAATACCATAGGCATTTTGGAGGCCAGCGGAATGGAGTCCTGAGATCGGTGAGAAAAATGCTTTCTTAATAAACCTCTAGGGGCCAAGATTAACCTATGTAAAAAATTTAGTCAATTGGACGTATAGTTTTGGAGAAATAGTGATGAGTGGTAAATGTCTTTTATACATGAAGATATATTAAATTTAAAATTTTCCGATTTAAATGAGTTTGTTCTCTTAGATAAAAAGTGTCAAAATCTAGACAAATCTGTAAGTCTACTTTTAGAGGGCACAAATTACTGTAGTTGACTCTAAATCAATGAAATATTGGGTTTTCCGCCATATTTAGCCATGTCCTGTGAACTGGCTATGCATACTTTAAACTAAATTAATTGTTAATTTTTCGATTGAAAACAGTTTGTTCTCCTAGATAACAAAGTTCATAATATAGAAAAATCAGTAAGTCCAACTTTTAGAGGGTGCAAATTACGGTATTTGACCCTGAATCTGTGAAATATCGTGTTTCTAGCCATGTCTTATGACCTGGCTTTACATGTGTTCAGATTAAATTGTATATTTTCTCACTGAATACAGTATGTTCTCCTAGAAAACAAAGTTACACAGTCTAGAAATATCTGTAAGTCTACTCTTAAGAGGCCATAAATTAACCAATTTGATTTACACGCACAAATTGAAAATCTAGCTCTACCTAAGGATGAAGGAGGTGAGAGAGAGCAAAAAGTCATAGGGCCAAAGTTGTAGATCGTCTCAAATCAGGTACAGAAAATGGTGTTAGTTTTGCTGTAGAACCATTAATTTAGCCGCTACAGTCTAATTAGAGAAGTGGACGGACGGATCGTGAAAGTGTAGCAGGGAGCTACAGCTGTTGTAGGCTACTAGGGCCTCTTCAGCCTAAATTGTTGTATGAAGGGTATTGGGCCGCAATCATCATGACTGTACGAGGCAAGCAGGCAGCTCGGGTCTCCGGAAAAAAGGCCCTAAGGAAACATGGCCCCTGAAACATACAAACAAAGAACAACATGGAAAATAAAAATTATTAGAGAGCTGACTGAGGGTGAATCGGAAAAGAGAGCTGACTAAGCGTTGAGGAGTGGGTGAGAGAGGACTATGTTAGTGTAGCTTCAGTAACGGGTCGTGTGAAGGGTGGCTAATGGTTGTAGGGCGGGAGTTGGGTGGTGAATCAGAAACGGCTGTGAATCATGTGATGAATGGTGAAGTAATGGCTGATGGTATAGGGTTCTGTAAAATACTCGGCCAGTATGGGGGAGTCGGTGGCTTTGGTGAGGTAGTTTTGGTTCAGTTGGTTGAGGAACTTATGCAAGGTGGGGATATGGAACAGGGTGTAGAGGTTTTGGGAGCTGTGTTCGGGGTCTAGGTAGTAAGCTAAGTGCATGGCGCGTACCTTGGACTTCTCGAAGTTGGAGAGGTGATTATGAGGAATGGTGGTGAGCACTGGATGGGCATACGTGAGTACAGGGCGGATGATGGCAGTGTAGTAGAGAGAGGTGAGAGTCCTGGCAGAGCACTCCTGGTGTCGGTTGTTAAGGAGGCGGATGGCTTTGAAATGGGCTGTGATGGTCTTCTTGGATCGTTGGAAGTGGGATATGAAGGATAGCTTGGAATCTAGGGTGACTCCCAGGTACTTGCAGGTTTTAGTCAGTGGTAGTCTGTTACCTTGGAGGGTGATCGGGGTTTCCTGGTTATCTCGGAACTTTCTAACTTTGTAGTTAAAGAAGCAGAGCTAGGTGTTAGAAGTGTTGATCCTGATGCGCCATTTGGAACAGTAGGTCAGGTAATCATTAAGGATTTTGGTCAGTCGTCTATGTAGTGCTTCGAGAGGCGCACCAGAAGGCTGTGTCATCACGAACTGTGCGAGACCAGTGGTGGTGTTGGCGGGGTTCCTGAGAGTGGGTGAAGGGAGATCTCGTACATATAAGATGTAGAGGAGTGGGCTGATAGCTGATCCCTGGGGGACCCCTGCTAACAGCTGGAAGGGTCGAGAAAGGGCGTCTTTTACTCTGACCTGGCCTGTCCTACCATTGAGGACATAACCACTTGATGATGGAAGGGGCAGTTGGAGTTGGAGGAGTTTGGCTCTGATGCCATTGTGCCAGACATTGTTGAATGCTTTGTGGACATCCATGAGGGTAGGCGTACTTCGGTAGGAGTTTCGCTGAATGCAGGACACTACGTTGAGGTCATACATGTTGATGCCAGGACGGAAGCCAGCCTGGGATTTTGGGAGCAGGTTGAGGTCGTTGAGATGAGTACGAAGGCGGGCGACCAGGATCTTCTCGAAGAGCTTCGAGAGGGACGCTGTAAGGCTGATGGGGTAGTAGTTGTCTGGGTTTTTGGTAGTAGTATGACATGGTCTAGCTTTCAGTATTTTGGGTGGTAGCCTAGGAGAAGTATGGAAGAGAAGAGGATTGATAGAGCCCTAATCAGCGAAGCCCTTTTTAACTAGGAAGTTGGAGATGCCGTCAGGACCGAGGGCAGTGTTCTCAGGGCCCTAAGCCTAGCGGCAACATCTAGGTAGATGATGGGGGCGGTCAGTGGGTGGTCAGGGAGGCCTGCAGGAGGTACCTGGAAGGGAGTAGAGGCAAAGGTTCCAGGCTATGGCGGCATTGGTGCGGTTGAAGTGGGCTGCGTCAAAGGTGGGGTAATGTGGTACTGAATGGATGGCGGATAAGGAAGCTCGGAAAGCCTTAGCTCTCCTTCAGGGTCTGCCACGGGGATGCCATTCACTGTCAGTGGGACTGGGAGGGTGAATGGGGTGTTATGGGACTTGATCAGTCCCCAAAAGCTCTGTGGGGCGGAGAGGAAGTCCTGATCCGCCTTGTCACAAATCTTACGGAGCCTGTCTCTCTTGAAGGCCGCGACCGAGGTCTTGACCCTCTGGACGAGCGCCCTATAAGATCCATGCAAGTAGGCGCCTGACCCGCATCTTTTGTTTGATGAGTGAAATGATGTCAGGTGGAAAGCGGTACGGGGTGTGCGTGACCAACTTAGTGGGGATAGAAATCCCTATGACCCTGATGATAGTGGCAGTAAGGGAGTCGGCTAGGGCGTCTATCTATTGTCCAGGAGATTGGAGAGGTGTGATTGCCTAGTTACGTAGGTCTGTGTCTATAGATTGGATGAACGCTGCCCAGTCTGCGTTCTTGTAATCCGTAAATTAGAGAAATGCTGTTTTTGGCATTTAAAATGTTTGGCACTAAAAAGGTTGCCATCTTCGATTTACTACGGATTTGTCAAAATCACTTCTTATTGCACATCTACAACATAAAACATAGAAAATCTTTATTTCTGAATAAATACATATATGGTGTATATTTCAGTTGTCAACATTAAACAAGGTGTTATGAATTTATAAACATTGTTGAGAGATACAATGTAGTTCTAGAGGCTACAAACATACATTTAGATAAAGAAAAAAACAACTTATTCCCTGTGTTCAAGCGGACAGGAATTCTTGCCCACTATAAAATTCCATTTTTACTAAAAAATTTTCTAGCATGCTTCCCAAATCTGACGCCTTCACAATTCTTAATATTTGCTGGTAATTCATTATAAAAAATTGGTTCCGCATGACACATCCCTTTCAGAAATTACAAGTCAATGACGAGGAGTGCGCAAGTCGTAACCATGTCGGTTGGGTATCTGTGATTTGCACCAACAGCAGGGATATTTCGGAGATCACTTACTGTGAACATTATAACCCTATATATGGAAAGAGAAGGCAATGTTAAAAGATGCAGTGATCGAAATCAGGGTGGCTACTCAATCATGTAACAAATATTCAAGCACAATTCAAGGTTTTTCCAAGGGGTTTCAAACAAAACTCAAGGCGCACTTACAGAAGAAAATATTTATGAATCGACGTAATCACTCATTATAGTACAATACATTAAAAAGCACATGTTTTATAGCTAGGCTTGTCAATAATCTTGTAGGCCATAACCAAATTGAATTATTGCATAAGTATCCTAGGTTTAATTAGCAGTTACCTAAAATTTTTTATTTCATTGATAAGTAGGCTCAAAATCTAGTGATATGCCTAACTTACTTTAATACAATTTTTACTAATTAGCCTACGGACTATTTGTAATAGGTCCAGCTTTAATTAATTACTGTTATTACAATAACACGATGAGTTGAAAACAAAACTCGTTTTTTATCTTATAAGTATCTGAAAAAAAACCATAATTTTTAAAAATCGTTATTTTTTGACAACTTTTTTCATTTTAACCCTTTGACTGTTCAGCAAAAAAAAAAAAAAAAAATCCCAAAAATGTTTGGATTTTTCACATGTGTAGTACCCCTGAATGTTCAGCTAAAATTGGCAATTTTGCAGTGTTTTACTTAAAAATCTACAACTTTTTTATAAATTACCCTATGTTCATCAAATAAGTACTGTTCTCTAGAGAATTAAATGGGCTTTTAGAATAAAATATTGTAGTTTATTTTTCACCGGAAAAATAAAAAATTTTTTAAATATATTATTTTGTTTTATTTTTTTTATTTTTTTTATTTTTTTTTTTTTTAGTTTGTAGTTATAAAATGTACTTTATATGTTTGTATATTGTGTTGATGGTGTGTTTAATTGAAAGGCCATATAATTGTTAGCAGATCCTGAAAATTTCAACTAATTTGTAGTATATTTGACAAAGTTATAAAAAAAATATAAAATAATGTCTTACCTGATATTGAAGGCGATTTGTCAGAATATAGTGTAAAGTCTCTCTGTCTTTTGTTATTGAATAAAAACCACTTTTATATGGTTCACAACTCACAGTTTACATGAAATATAATAAAATGTATCAAAAACAAAATATTTACATATTTAAAGTTTTTTTTTTACTCGCACACATGTTTCACTAAACATTCAGCATGGACACCAAGTCCACACCTAATGCACACGGTGCGTGATTTTGTTGAATGTAAGATCTGGCATAACGATTAGTTTCCGTCACAAACAAGTTCAAAACAGTAGTTGTGAAAAACAATGTTAAATAATCAAAAGGTTTAGAGTTTGGTGGGGGGCAATGTTTAGGTCCACTTATTTCAGAATATGAAAACTGGTGGTTGTAAGGTGGATCACTACCTTCTTCAACCTCATCCCAACTACTATCATCATCAGCCATATCATTTCGCTGAAGCCTATGTCTCTCAGCAGTAGCTCTTCCCCTAGCCCTACCCCTTTGAACATTAGGCCTAGGCCTAGTTTGAGGTTCATCGTCCTCAGAGTCAGAAGATGGTGATATATTTTGGGAGAAAACGGGTGGTAAATGTAACAATCTGTTACCTGTAATTCCCGTTGACGTGTTAACCTCAGGATCATAACTCGGGTCTTCATCTGTGTCATCAACAATGAAGTCTTCACTTGTTTCAGAATCACTGCTGTCCATAATAGAATCATGCTCACTGCCACTATCACTTACAAAGTTAGCACCACCAGCATCTCTAGCAATTCCTATCAAAGTGTTCTCGCTTATAGGAGATTTTGATCGTTTAGCACTCATTTCGATGAAAAAATGTAATACTAATTACAATAAAAACTATTAAACACAAAGAAGCACTCGACTCAGTGTCACTGTAAACAGCAATTGGCGCCAAAACAACTGATGCGTCATCGTAAACACAGGCGCGTGCCACAGCTGACAGCCACGGCCTTCCGAATTACCGCGATGTTTTCAATAGTAGGATTATATTATAAAAACGGCAAGAATGCTGTATTTAATATTTTTTTCATGTAGGGAATTTAATTATCTATTCTTCCGTATATTTTTTTGCGTATTTGACGAAAAAATGACAGAACGGCAAATTTATTACGTAACAACGATATATCGTTGCAAAACATTTTTCGGCCGAAATCCATACAACGAAATATCGTTGTGTAACAATTTTCGGTCAGATTACCAAAAACGATATATCGTTGCAGAACAGCCAAAGGGTTAAATGTTTTGATAACTACGCAATTTCTTATCACCTCTGAAAATACAATTTCTTGTTGAAAAAGTATTGAAATGTCAATTTTTGAGGTTTTTTTCATTTTGGTAACTGTGTTCATTTTGGTTTTTCATTTTCATTTGGTTTGGTTTTTCATTTTGGTAACTGTGCACTTTCTTGCCACCTCTGAAATTACGATTTCATGTTAAAAAAGTGGTGAAAAATGAGTATATCTCTTGAGGAGTTTGATTTCGTCCGCGGAAAACTCGTTTTTTACCGAAAAATCTAAAAACTAGTTTTTTATCTAATAATGAAAAAACCAACTTTTTAAAAATCTTTATTTTTCGACAAATTATTTTTTTTATGCTGAACACAAATATATAACTGGTTTTGTAGTAAAATTATTTTTTCAGCTCGAAAAATGCATTTTTTACTCACATAACCAAACATAACCTAACTTATCCTAACTGTCTATTTTCTCAACAAAAATTCGTAATTTGCGTTAAATTCAAGTGTTTGGCCTCCGTGACGGCCTGCCAGCCGTCACTCCGGCGGGAATATAGATGAATTCGGTTTTTGTGATTAATAGTTGTTGTATATAATGATCGCGTAATGGCCGCTAATCGCGATCCACCGCAATAATAGTTTTTCCGTTATTTCTCGAGAAATATTTGTAATAGACCAAAATAGTTTTCAAATTTGTATTCAGCGCAAAAAAGCACATCAAAATAAAAAAAGATGATTAAAATACCATTTAAATTAACGGAAATATGACAAAAATACTTTAAGTTGTGACATTGGTTTTTTTTCAAATTTTTCAGTAAAATACGTTATTTCCGCAGAATAAAAAGCATACTTCGTGAAAATACAGCCAATTCTTGACCCATTTCAAGCAAAATGTTCCAAATTTGTTCGGTGGCAAGAAACTGCATAAATACCCTAAATAGTTTTCAAATTCGTATTTAGCGCAAAAACATCACATCAAAATAAAAAAAAAATATGATTATAATATCAATTAAATTAACGGTTTTTTGATTCATTGATGTATCAATGATATTAATTATAATATCATTTATATATCAAAAATAAAAATGTGACATTAGTTTTTCGAATTGTTTGGTAAAAACGATTTCCGCAGAATACAAAATTCTCACGAAATAGTAGTCAATTATTGACCCATTTCAGGTAGTTTTCAAATTTTGTTTGGTGGCAAGAAACTGCATAATAACCTTGTTAGTTTTAATAAATAATAATTCACACAAAACTAAAACACGTTGTCAAAAATTACGATTTAAGAGTTAGTAGGCCTAGACCTTTAAGTCAATAAACTACAACACAAAACGTTCCATACTTGAAACAACATCCAATGAACTTTATATTAATGTTTTTATCACCAATAAATTGTTTAAGTAATTCTTAATTTTATTGATAATAAGTGAATAAATAAACTGGAAGGTTAATTAACAAAACACGCTCTTCGTTGGTGAAAAATTACCGTTCACATTATCTCTTCTTGTTGCCCACCTGTTGTTACCGGTAATGGTAAACGTAAACAAAACGAATGCATCAGCCCATCCTTGCCCAGCCTGTTGTCGATGTATTTTCGTTATTTAAAAAGAACGCAACAGTTTCATTGAAACGATAATTCGGCACCAAAACGTTTCAAAATTTTGCAAATAGCTGCAGTAGAACAGACAGCAACAGTGAGCGTCATCGGATATCAATAGAACAAAACGAAAACTCCCAAAGTTTAGTCGCAACTTTAACCTGCAGCGTCAGTTGCAACAGAATGTCAACAAATCTAAGAGGCGACGCTTGACATTGGATTGATTTGCGTGCTGGCCTCGGCAAAATGCGGTGGGTGAAGCTATCATATTGTCTGCAACAACTTCATTTAACTGTTTCAACGTCAAAACTGTTTCGGTTGCAACCGTTTCGTCAAACTATTCCATGTGTATTATTTTGAACATATCAATGTGCCGAGTCGACTCATGTCTTATCATACGAAGATTGACGAAGTTTCCCGAACTTATCGCTTGAGTTTAACTGGAGCCCTGAAGTTCGAACCTTACTGACGTCACTGGATTACTCTCACCTCACTCGACGAGAATTCCCGATGGTTACCAAAATTCAAGCATATTTCCAGGTTTTTTCAAGGCGCCGTAAAATTCAAGCATAATTCCCGGTTTTCCCGAAATTCCCGGTGAGTAGCCACCCTGGAAATGCACCCCTGCACGAATGCAACGGATTCGATCAGAGGTAGTCCTTTGATAATGCGCACGGCTCACTTCTGGACAAAAAAACCATTAGAATCGTGTGTAAAGCCCTCCACACCTCAACACCGTATGACATCACCAAAAAAATACACCCATAGTAAACCATGAGTAGGGAATTACAATCAAGAAGGGTTGAAGCGTTCTAAGAGCATAACAGATTCGACTCAACCTGCCGCACAGATCGGATACATGGGGAGCCCAAGACAAACCACTGTCCAAAGTCAGACCCAGAAATTTATCAGACTAACAGTCTTTTATCTTAAACTCACTTAGAGAAATATCTAAAGGATTTTTTTTTTAATATGAATGAGAAACTGAATGAAGATGGTTTTATCTGAGTTTACCATAAGATTATTGGCCATTAACCAACTTTGAAGCGATTTTATTGGCACTGTAACTATGCTCTGAAAATTGGTATGGGGGCTTCCAATCAATAATATTGTGTCGTCTGCATAAAGTATAAATTTTGCTAAGGGAAGGTGAATTAGAAGATGGTTCATATAAATTACAAAAAGCAGTGGTCCTAGAATGCTGCCTTGGGGAACACCCTGTCCACAAATAGTGAATTCAGACCGAAATCCTGAAATCTCTATGAATTGCATATGGTTATAAAGGTACAATCTGAACCAGGCGAGAGCGGCTCTACGCACGATACAATTCTCCAATTTCTCACAAAGGATGTTGTGGTTAACCCGATCGAATGCCTTTGAAAGGTCGAAAAATATACTTAATGCCGGTTTGCGGCGTTCTAACTGCAATAATCCTTTAATAAATCTACAATTGCTTTTGTTATTGAGCGATTTGCCCTAAAACCATATTGATTAGGTCTAAGAATATTACATTTGTCCAGATAATTTAATAGTTTTGTGTGGACTACTTTCTTAACCTTTGACTCTACAAAATTTCAGCCTCGTGGGCTTAGTACTTTTTTAGTTACAGCAATATGTACAAATGAGTGAGTGAGTCAGTGGTATTAGCCTTTTATAGATATAGATAGATTTATTTATCTCTGTCGTTGAGTATGTTATTGATTGTTTACAATCGTAATGAAATACTGCTTTATAAAAATAACTATGGCAGTAGATATACCCTAAAAATTGTTTAAGAAATTTATTACAATAATTTGTTACATATTGTTTTGTGAAAATTTACTAATTTTTTATATTCTGTCAATTAAATAATAGCTGTAAGCAGCAATAGACAGTAACTTTCTTATCCTTGTTTTTAAGAAGTATTAGTTATATGACATTAAATTCTTTGAGAGGCTATATTTTCCAACTGGGTCATCATTTTCACCTCAGGTTTGCCTTTAATATTGTACAAACAAAGACCTTTATAATGAGGTATAACTCGAGATAGGCTTACACTTGACATTTTTAGACTTCCTTCATGAGCCATCTCCTGGCTATGCGAAAAAGAAGTAAATTATGTCTAAATGTTCGGTACAAGGACATGTACATAACTAAAAAGTTGCATTACATTTCTCTCTATAGTTTTAAAATTAATAAATATATTCCAAACTTTGGCCCAACCTTGTTTATATAAGTTGTACTACTAATATTTTTTGTGAATTTACGAAAACTCCCTGACATGATGTCGAAAACACAAGCAATAGGTACAGACAGACTGTGCCGACGAAAATTCCTTTATTCAGGCTGAAGCAGAACATATTTTAATAGTAAGACATTAAAAGAAATGTGTGACAATAAATACAATTTTCCCCTTGAATGTAAACGTAATTCCTGACCTCAAAGTTAGATCACAGCTAATCCAGTTAACTAATAATATAAGTTGATTGAAGTCTAAAATTTAAGTTGTTTAATAAGCCCCATTGGCTGCACAATATCTTAAAGTTTCTTTCAATGTTGCACAGAACTTACATTAAAAAATGGGAGTTTTTACAAACTAGAAGTGCCTATTTCTGGGACTGCACAGTTTAAAAAAATATACAATTTGTTCTCTTCACATTGACTGCAACTATACAATTAATTTCAAATTGACTGTTGATTTCATAACATCCAATTCTACTGTTATTTAGTTCCACTCTTTTCTTTTATTGAGGCTATTCATAACTTCAAAATTTTCTTTCAATGAATTAAATGTGTGTTCTCACTTTTCACAAATAAAAAAAAGAATAAAAACACAACAATTACTATATGCATTAAATGCATTTTATCAAATATTAAGATAAAGTGATCTAACACATTTTACAATTTCGAGTCTACATTAGACCAATGTAATTGGGTTTCAAGAAGAATGAAATTTCTATAGGCTCTGGTAGAACAAAGAATTATATCAATCAAACTATGTAAAAGATTTCAGTGTAGAAGGTATTGTTTTATATTACTTTGACTACCAGCAAAATGCAACTCAGGAACCATTTGAGGATTTCAAGTAGAATAGAGTTATTTGAAAAACTACTCCGTTTTTAAACTAAAACTTTGATTTCATAATAATCATATCTAGACTCAAGCGAATCTACCAGAATTTCTGATAGTCAAATTTACCTTTGGCCAGATCTATACAGACGTCAGTCACCTCCAGGCAGGAAGTCAATTCCCTCTCCCACGACCCCTGTGTGGCTGCTCTATATGCCTTCTGCAGACACTGAGCCACCTTAGACGTGTTATCAGCGCTAGGCTCACCGCTGGCTGCCAGTTGCGCGTATAATTGCCATAGCATTGAGTTATTCAAAACCTGTGAGAGACACGACAATTGGTGATTTGTCATCATGAAGTAAAGGAAAATTTTCGTGTTTTAGTCTAAATGCAAGTTTGTATTAAGATTAGGAAAACCATTGCTAAGACAACAACAGTGAACTTCTCTTCTGAAGTTAGTTTACTTATGATTTATCTCTTCTATCATACTAATTCCTGACCTAGTGCCCTTTAACAGATTCTAAAATATAGGCATAAAGAGTGTGATCAAAGTGGCAATCAAGTGTTGCTTTGTTATTGTTACGAGTAACATTTACAGAGAATCAAGCTGAATTTTTATCAAATAATAAATACGCCATACGCTAATGTTTTTTCATACCTAAGCTGCCTTGCCTTCACCTTTAATAGTATATGTAAATTAAACCCTTGTTTTACTAATAGTAATAAAACAATAAATAATTTACCTATTACCTACCTTGTGACTATGAATATTAGTATATGCCTAAGTAAAAATACTGAACATACTTTTATGTAAAGAAATAATAGTAATTTTCTTTATTTGGGTTTGGGCTTTATAGGGTTTTGTTAGTTATGTAATTTATAATAGAATGTCATTAATATTTGGAAATATTTAAACGACACCTGTTTGATCATTTTGTTTTCAAATTGATTTGAACTAACCAAATTGTATTTTTGATTCACTTTGTTTTCATAAACTCATTAAGACGACCGAATAATTGTTGTTACAGTTCTGTCTATTAGATGGTAAGGTTTGAAACAACAGAGCAATGATATGATTACGCAAGTGATCTCTACTTTGAAACTCAAAAGTTGTATGTTTTGGCAGAAAATATCACTGTATGTAAAGGTAACAGGTAATGCAGAAACTATCGCACGACAATATTCACTGCGTGTGAAATGGGCCTAAGAGTGCTGTCAGTATATACATTAGTGTTGAGACTAGACAATCAATAGGAATATTTTTTAATACAAAGAGGAACGGAGTATCTTTTAATACAGAACTTGTATTTGTGTAAATATTTGAGTTTTTAAACTTAAAGGTTCTATAAATATACACCCAAGATAAAAAAAATTATCTTCATCGTTTAAATAAACATAAGAGAAAATTCATGATTTACTGGTTGTTTACTAGTTTATTTTAAATGTTTTCATTATTAGAAATGTGAAAATACCTGGGAAGTGAGACGACCAAACAGTTTAAGGCTCAGTTTTCTAAGTTGAGTGGTGGTGCATCTGTCTGAAGTTGCTATGTCCTTAGTGACAACATTTGTTAGAATCTTCAATACTTCCAAGTCCAAGTGCTTTTCATTCAGGTCCAAAATGCGATGGTAGCACCTAACCACCTGCAATTAACAACAAAATTAACTAATACACACTGAAAACTATACAAATGTCGATAACCCATCACATCATAACAAATTTATAACTGGTAACTGATTGATTACCATTTCTATAAATATTACCAAGTAACCACGAATAAATTTGCTTATGCACACTTGTTGCAATCCATGTCCACCTATGTATCTAAAATCTGTGTTTTAGGAATGACCATAAAACCTTCTCTATGATTTTCATTTCCTAAAAACTACGACAAAATAACATCTTAGATCTAAGTTTACTTTAACTTTCTTTAGCAACCTACATGCTAAAACTCATTATAAATATAGCATGCCACATTGCTTGGATGGCGTGCAATTTTCAGAAGTTAACATAATTCTTCTACGGCCATTTTACTTTCTCCTTGTCCGAAAGTATTGTGATCGTCCAAAAATTTTTTCACTTCAATTTTAGTTCTTTTTATTTTTATGGACAAAAAACATAAAAAATGGAATCCTTTAAAAAACGGCTCTAACGATTTTGATTAAATTTTCAGAAGAGACATGAATTACAATTTAAAATATATTGGTAAAAAACCGCATGACACTAATTTTAATAGTTTTTGAGTTACAACATTTTTTTTATGGGCAAGAACATTAAAATATGTAATTTTTTCAAGCTTTATTCTAACGATTTTGATAGAATTTTCAGTAAAGATGCAAATTCAAATTAAAAATATTTTAGGTACCACCCCACTAAATTCGGACTGGAGGCTGAAAACCACAACTCAAGTTGTTGAAGGTTGTTTACATCAAATCTGGCTATTTGATTAATGGACAAACTGTTTTTGAAGATTTTTTTCTATACTTTTATTTAAATAAAATAAGTGTTTCATCTGTACATTTCTTAGAAACGTAATTAATTGAACATCTGTTTTTATTTAGGTTTTTTTTACATCCTTTAATTTTAATTCAATTTAACAATATATATTGTGTATATATATATATATATATATATATATATATATATATATATATATATAGATTTTCCCCTGGGGAGCTACCTGAATTTTCTTTTTAAAAAAGAAGAGGCTGATCTTCTCTTTAACCTTACTTTTTACTTATTCCCCATAGATTATTTATCCGTGGGGAATTTATCAAAAAAAGTAAGGGGGAGGACCAGTACCGTACATGGTGAAAATTACTACTGATAAACACTAACGTCAAGGGTAGGTTTCAAACCTGGGCTATCTCTAACTCAGAAACTAAGTCTGATGCCTTAGATCGCTCAGCTTCTGTCTTCCCCATGGCTCTTCTATGACTTAAATAAAAAGTCTAAAAAACTATGTACAAAGTATATATAGTCCATTCAAAATTTTACTTTTGGAACACATAAAAACATGTCTATCTGTGGCTGTCTAGGTAAAAACAATGAAAAGTAAAAATATACATGACAAAAATGTTAGTAGAATATATATATATTCAAGAGCAACAAAAACTTAAGTCAACTTTCCAATGCTATGCCAGACAATGAGCTCACTAAACAACAAAGATGCGCACTTGAGAGGCGAAGTTCTACCCATTCGCACATGTAATGTTTTTGTTAACTTGTAAAATGCCAGATGGTGTGAGTGCATCTAAAAATGATTGAATTTCATTAATATAGCATACGACAGATAAGCAGAAAACTTAAGGTTTAAATTCAAATATGTATGTACATATGTATCGTATGAAGGCACAAACACAAAAATATGTATATATATAGAAACTTAACTTCAAATGTCACACCTTACTTCAACAACACCACTGATCACAATGGTGAATTGTGTATGGCATATTGGACGTGCTTTGTATGTTCATCATCTAAGTACAAGCACAACACTTTCATTTCTAAAGTTTTACACTTTGTTTCTAGTGTTTTTTTATTTTGAATATTTACATTAACGTATTTGATATTTTACAGCAAAAGCATTTAGTTGCAAAAAACATACACGACTAAGCTCTTTAAACAAGTAATTTGAAACTAATGTTCCATTATTATATTTCTTAGGAACAGAAATTTAGTAGTAATTTCATACAAAGTTATAAATAATGAACATTATAATATAATATGAACATTCTATTATACTATTCAATCATACTACAGTAAACCTTCCATTTAACAGACTATATAGGACAGGCTCTAGTCCGTTAAAGCCGACAGTCTGTTAAATCGGGGTGAACTCGCCTCAAGCTGTTATGAGACTTCCACATCTTAATCAAAACTAACTGTGATCTGTCAGCTAACTCAGAGATTAGTAAAATATACAAATAAATATTGTATAAAGGCGATTAACTTACACATTTTATAAATTACAATTTTTCTATAAAAATTCTTACTAACCATAATTCTGTGATGTATAGAATTTTAGATCTGTAATGCAGCTTTCCTTTAGATTCGAAGTGTGTCAAATCGGGGTCTGTTAAATCGAGGGTTTACTGTAGTTGTAGTGTGGCTGACATTTGGTTATAAGTCCATACAACATTTAAAATACCTCAACTTAGAACATTTTAATGACTAATGTCCTGGATAAGAATCTAAAGATTCAATGAAAGAACAAAGATCTGATAGATTTTCTTACATAATTAAATCTAATATTACATTCAATCTTATCAAAAGATCAATAAAAATGAGCTCTAATATGACTGCATTAGTAAGCTTACTATTTACATTTTAAAGGTGGAAATATATTTAAATATGTCATAAAAAAATAGAATTGTAAATGTTTTCCGAATAAACACAGTATTTATACTTTTTCTAAATTTTTTATGAAGCAATCAGAGGAACTTAAAAGCAGCTTTTTGTTAGCTATCTAAATAAAATTAAATGAGATCGTACAGTTTTACTTCAGTATTTGTTAGAAAACTATTACCAAAGATAACATTTTTAAGAATAAATAAAAATTACCTCTTCAAATTGGCCACAATCAGTGCTTACTGCCATCAGATTGTCCCAGACCCGCCAGTTCTCGTAGTTACACTTTACAGCCTCCTGCAACGCTCTGAATGCTCGTGCCTTCTGCCCTGTCTTGACGTATGCCTTCGCCAAATTATTCCATGCTTCGAAACTCTGAAAGTTTTCCAAATTGTTACTTATTGTAAAAGTTGATTTAGTACTACTAGGCCAATATTCACTTAAGTTGAAGATATGAAATCAGCGTGGTTACTCGGAAAGATATGTTCATCAAACGCAAAACATTTATACATATAAAAAAGAAAAGATTGGTTTCATTTTAAACCTTGAACTCCTCATTCCCTATAGGCTATAAATCTGTGCAAGGAACTTATTCAGATAGAGTAAGGGGAAGAATCGGTACATTACATGATGAAGATAACCGTTAAATATTTACAATCCTGTCCAAGATTCAAAACTACCTAAGTCAGATTCTAAGTCCTGACGCCTTTGACCACTTTGCCTCCATCCCTCCCAATACACCTTAGACTAGATAACACAGAATTTAATACGTTTTGCCTTTTATTAACTGAAGATTGCTGACTCTCTCTCTCTCTCTTTTAGCGTTTATTTTTTATAAATAATCTTTATTTTTTATAATTACATATTGTATAAGCATTAAAATAAATCATATTGTTTTACAATATGGCAATAGCCTGCCAACTGATACAAACAACATAGTAAAACATATTACCATAAAAAATTTATTTTTAGACCAACATATTTGCCTTGGGAGCTATGCTTTAGATAACCTAGATAATGCCATTTAGCTTCATGGCTCATTGTGTGCTGCCTACTAAAAGGCTCATTTGTTCTATAACATCCTAGTTTATGAAGACATTAACACGTTGATTGCGGGCGACGTTCATCAACGATGCGCCGCAGTAGCGCGTGTGGCGGGCAGCGTTGTACAATGATCCTACAGTCCTTGAAATGTATTGACTCCGTGTGAGGTTAGCCATTACCTGGGAACGTTGTGTCGCTCCTCGCTTGTTGTGCCGGTCTTTGTGAACATTTCGATGTACTTCGTTTTTGGATACCACTATTTTTGTGTTTGTGGTACCAGTTCTACGTTTTAGTGTTTTTTAGGATTGTTATAAGTAATTTTTGTGCAATGGATGATAGTTTTCGACAAGTTCCACGAGGACATTCATGAGTGAAATATAGTGTAACAATGGCGGTGGGAAGTGTTGTAAATAGTTTTTTATTTTTATTATTACCATTGATTATATAAACCTACAATAGATAAACCATCTAATAGGAATATTTGAGGCAGTAATTTTATTAGTTTGTGTGGCCCGCAACCACAGCTGGTTTAAACTGCATTAAATTTACATGGGACTACACTAGCGCTCCACAATGGACCACAAAAACAGCTGATATTTTGAGACTGAAAATTTAACATTGGATGGGAAATCTATTTGTGTATAAAATCAATGGTATTACCCATTTTTATATTACCATATATTATTAGGACTAACTGTACATTCTCATGCCATTCGATAACATTGTGCGTGAACTTATTATTATCGTGACTAAACATTATTTTTTCGACAGAAGAAGTTTTTTTGTTGTTGTAAAACTGTTTATTTATTCTGTTATGCAATTATCAATAATGGGACTGTACAAAATTGTCAACAATCGCCAGCTGAGTAACGCTTACCGGCGCCCCAAGCGGACAACGTTGATCAACGCACCGGAAATGACGTCAATGGAATTGGCCTAATTCCATACCTGGACACCTTCTGACACTACTCTGGCTACAATGGGACTATTTATAAGGTAAATAAAAATTTATTATATTTCAGCCTGGGGCATGCACAATGTTGGGCGATTTCAGCAATGAATGTGTTAAAAGGTTGGGCAGACCTACTTGTTTCCTTAAATAGCATTGTTTCAAAATAACTTATAGCAGCTTGCTTGTTTTACACATGAGCTGAGTTGACAAGCCATTCCTTTCGTCTAGAATGAGTTATCCTACACTTCATCACAAAGTCAGTGGCAACTGTCTTGTCCAATCTTCTATACATGGTCAAGAAAAACCCTGATTATCAGAAACCTGTGTTATCCGAAACATGATCTAGTGAGAAAAGGAATAATAAACATTAATCATGAAAATTCTTTGGTAAAACAATTGACATTATATCTGTCAATTATTGCATTCTAAAAAAATACAAAAATAAATTTATACAATAAGCATGTTACTGTCAAAAACAATACATAAATTATGTATCAGAATGGGGTCCAACTCCAATTGTTTCTGATAATTAGGGTTTTACTGTATTTACTTGGAATAGTGAAATAAATTAGGTTCTTCTATTGATTTTTTGTTAAAGAACAACTCTGATAATTATTCCCTTCATTATTCCTTATCATGACCCTTCTTATCACTTACTCTCTGATATAGAGCACCTAGCACTTAAAGTTCATCCTTTTTTACAAAACATTTCCTAATAAAAAACACAATCTTATCTTGTCTTCATTATGTATTGCATTTTTAATAATTCATGTTGCAATTAGACTATCATTTATGTTTGACCATCTGCTCTGTGATCTAAAATCCATTAATCAAAATAATTTTTATTTAAAACATCCATTTTCAAGCTTTTTACTAAAAGTAATTTAAATTAGAAATATTATTAAAACTTACAACGTACTCAATAAATTATATTTTATTGGATATGCTGATATGTTTTAATAATGTTGATGTATTCACTAACCAATAATGGATTTTTACACTACAATCAAATTTTTGCTTCTATAGACAAAAAAATCTGTAATATAGTTTTATTTATCTATAGATGTATGTAACATTACATTAATATTAATTTCAGTCAACCTCATCAGTTAAAAAGTAAAAAAAATCATGGCTTTGTTTCCCAACAATGATAGTAAATTACTATAGTTAAATTCTTTCAACTATTATCTATAATTCCTTCTTTTTGCCTCTGAAATATTTTATTTTAAATGTAACTTATTACATTCAGATAATTTTGACCAGTTACCCTCCCAGAATTATTGGCATATAAATCTAATTAAATTACTGCAATACCATCGACTTCCTTTATCACAACCTTTAATTTTCTCTTTTTTTTACTTAATTATAAAAGCATGCTTAGTGTTGAATAAATTGACTAAGCTCTGCATTTCTAATTAAAAATAATTGTGATTTATTTAGCTTTACTGCGTTTTGTGAAGCCATACATCTTACATTAGTTGTACTATTTTAAATTAACCTTCTTACTTTTATTTCTGTTTCATATTCAAATAAAATAAAATCAAAATTAAATTTATTCATTAAAGATTTTTAAAAAGCTTGCAAATACCAGAAATAATGAAGTAGAATAATATAAAATTTATAAAAATATAAGCTTATGAGAAAAGAAGTAATGGGGAGTTCACCAATTTTAATTTACGAAGCTGAACAAAGGGGAAGAAGGATAAATGATAAAGATTAAATGATTTATCGACATTTTTATGATCAATAAATTTTATGTTTTAAATTTTCTTTGTTTGTCCTAGCATTGTACTTGTGACAAAAGATATTGCTCTTACTTTAGCACTTGTAAAAATTAAATAATAACCATGACTTATATTTGATTGCATTGAATAAAAAAGATTTGCTGCATCACACAACCCTACTAATACATAGATTAATAAATTGAAAGCATAAATATACATACACCGGCCTTGCAACTATTCAGATTGTGACTATCTCAAATCTGTTCTATCCGAATCAGATTCGATCGCCATCGAGAGAGCCTGCAAATGTTTCATTACTATATGTACGACACAAGAGTATGGTAATACATATATGCTGCAAAGAAAGGAATGTTAAATTCACAATTTCTTTTGCTGTGACTAACATCATATTCTTAACCCTTTCCGTATATTTATAGAATGTCCCGCACAGTAATGTTTATGAAGTAACGTTGTTACCAGTCGTCAGTCAGTGACCCACCTGAATAGTGCAGTGTAACTGTTTTGCGTCTTTAATTCTTCTATTCTTTTGTATTACAGTAGCATCATAAATGCCTACAATTCAGCTTTAAGTCATAATTCATTCATTCAATGAAAGTAATTAAAGTTGTTGTAGTTGTTGATATATTTTTGAAACCATACTGTTGGTGAGTGGGTTATTGTGTTTAATTATTAATGACCCATTTTTAAACAGGGTTTTAATCAACTGTATTATAATATAAGTAAATTATAAAAGTGCAGTCAGCATCTAATTTGCATAACTTCAGTACTAAAAGGTCAAATTTGTACAGACCACTTAACCTTGAACTTCGGTGTAATAAATGTAAATTATCGTAAATGACTAAATAAAAAGTGATTCTAACTTTCTTGATTTTTTTTATTTATCACTTTATCTACATCTTATTGTAAAATGTTATCATAAAAATTATATCAATTATGTTTGGGATTGTTTTTAATAAAATATCAATCAGAATTTAAAATGAGAATCAAATTGAAAGATTATAATTGCAATTTAAAATCTATTAATTTTAGTGAACTGTATAAAGTAGGTAGGTGTATTATTATGGGCATGTGTGTGAGCAAAGAGTCGCTTGCTCTTTATTTTTTTGAGAGAGGATGCTGATATCGCTGGTAAATGGGCTCATTTTTGGCCTTGCAGACTGACAACATCGCGGCACTGAACAGATGCTGCGGTATGAAAGATGATGTATGTTTGGACTAGGGGTGTGCGAGTAGTGATTTTGGAGTTCGAGTCGAGTAGTTGACATTTTTTTCGAGTATCGAGTATTTTCGAATGAGTATTTACAGAAGGATTTCCTGTTCACCTAAGACAACTGTAAAAGGCAGACACCATCCTAAGCATATGTTAAGTTTTGCCAGATTCGTAAATATATACATCTAAACTGAACACAATAATTTTGATTTGTTGTTTGTAATTGTAACATTTGATAAATAAAACTTTTTACAGTACTTCCTACATTTTTATGTAGCATTGTTTTGTTTAACCTTTTCCCTTTTCAGAACTAATATTATGTAAGAAATTAAGAAAGTATAATATTAATTGAAACAACGTGGATTATAAAGATTTAATCTGTTCACTCATATCACAGATCAGATTTTCTAAGCAGGCCAATTTTATACTGTTTGACAACCGGCCGATATGTTTATCTGGTGGTTCAGTTCAAAGTGTACTGGGAAAACGTAGCGAATCTTGTTGGCAAAAGCTGCATCCAACCAAACTGATGCTAAAATTAAGGCATCATCGCCAAATGCAGGCATTTGCTTTCAGAATTGCCTCCTCTCAACAAAAAGTTGATTGTGTACATGCCAAGAAGAGTGAATCTATATTCTGTGGGTATTTAATTCAGTAATAACAAGGTTACAACTAACCGGAAATAAGCTCTGAATTACATAATAAAATTTGATAATCTGGATGACAAATACTGTAGTTCAATCGATTGATAATAATAACTAAGCAGGTTTACTAAAATAAATTTTAAAGTCGCTTAGGATGCATTAGTTTTTTAATTGTGATCGGTAATGAAATATGTGCAACTTGAAACTACTTATATACACGAGGCTACACTGAACAACAGATAAATAATTATGTCATAACGAAAAATTCATGAAAACCTGGTGTAATCGAATGAAAACCATAGACGTAGTCGGCTAATATAACAGGGCTAGCTGATATTGGCGACGAGCTGATTATTTTCCGAATCTCTAAATTCGTCGTATTTTGTTTAGAAAAGGTCTTCAACATGTTTCTCCCTCACTTGGGGGTTTTTCTTGATTGTTTTACAGTTTACATTGACATCGACATCAATGTGAACAGGGACCCGTTCAGTGAGTTTACAAATCAAAATTATCGTACTTTACCACATTTTACACTCTGTGTTATTGTCTAACCTAGTCAGAAAACCTTTCAACAATCTGACAGGAAAAAATATTATATGCGCAAATATTACACACAGTTTTGCGATCTAAGGTGTTTTCGAAATAATAATTAATAGACATTCGCCACGGATATATATATCTATTTTTTATTTCACGGAAAATAAATCAATAATGTTGTGTCACTCGCTGCTAGAACACCATTACCATATTTTATATGATATGATACGGTATTATTTTCTTACGTCAAATCATTGGACGATTCCCTGCTCAGATTAAAAAACAAAATAGACCTCAATCAACTCGCAAGAAATATACAATAATTTCAGTTCCGAAAAGGAGCTGAACGGTTCCTTGCACGTACGTATACTACAACCGAAATGAACTTTAACCTGGAAAAGATGGGAAGTTCGATTTTTGGTATGTAAAGTGACTCGTTCTCGGGACCCTTTTGATTGAACGGTATATTTGATATGAACGAAAATATGCATAATTTCCACGGCATACAGACTATTAGATTTGTATCGGTAATAGGTCTTTTTGAGCATCTTGAACTGGATTTCTCGTTGCCTTTCTTGGGTCATAAAGACACTAACCAGCACTTCTGTTTTATTCATGCTATTTTAGGTTAGGTTACATGTGACTAGTAGACTCTACAACCAACATGTGAGATCACTACCTTCCCAGCTCCGTTGTTCACTTTGAATTGAACTAGTTCAAATCATACTGAACGAACTCGTTCACTACGTCGACTAGTTCATTTGACTGTCGTCCTGTACTACCTATTCTTAGGCATATTGTTTAGTTCTTACTTACGCGTACCAAACTGATAACATATGATTAAGGGTAAAATACAACACAAGGAAGCGTACATTTCTTTTTATAACTTATAAAACGGTTTACTCTTAAAACTAAACTAAGAGGTAAATATGATATTTTGTGAAATAAAACTACTCGATTGAACTTTGAGTAGTTTCGGAAGCTTCGAGCCGAGTTTGAGTAGTAAAATACTCGATCAAATACTCGAAGTTTCGATTACTTGCACACCCCTGGTTTGGACTAGTTTAATTATTTTTTTGTTTTGTTTTTATAAATACACTTTTTAAAATATCATTATGTTCATAAGGATAGTATTAATTTTTTCACTTAATAATTTTATCATTGTACATTTTCTAACTGTTTCTTTACATAATCTATTCATCAATTAATATACCTACTTTTATATTTTCATTTTAAAACTTGTGTAATTTCTATTAGTTAATCATGTATAAATTTAAATTAAAATGGTTAGGTGTAAGAGAGGACTATGTAGTCCTAACCACGCCATTTGTACATATATACAATAAAGACAATTTTCATTTCATTTGATCTTCTCTTATTTCTCAACCCATTTTCCATAGACTATTGGTCTGTGTGAACAGATAGAGTAAGGGGGAGAACCAGTACAGTACAAGGTGAACATTACTGATAAAAACTAACAGCAAAAGCCATTATTCTAATGATTCTAACCTGCGTTATTTCTAACGCAGGTACAAAGCCCTAACGCCTTAGACCGCTTCACCAGCGGCTCTCCCGCTTACTCTCAGCCGCCTCCAGACTACTATACCTCTGATTCGAGAGAACAGTATCTTCGATATGCTGTAGCACAAACACTCCAGTTTTCTTCCATGAGAGCAGCAAACCCCAAGCGAAACCATAAAGATTCTTGAAGACTGTTTAAGCTCAATGACTTCTCCAAATGTGGAATGCTTTCTGCATACTGTCACAAAACAACTCAAGTGAATATATGATAATACAGTAATCAATACCAACAAAAGTTTCAGAGGTCTCTTGAACTTGAATTGTTCACACCTTGGAAGAATATGTATTATAGTAGACTCTCGGTTATCCGAGGTAATTGGGACCGGGACTACCTCGGATACTTAAGAACAGTACAAAACTAGTTTATTACAAAAAAAAAAAAACGCAAAATGATGTAAATGTAGTTACAATCCTGTACAATTGTACAGTTCTGTAACAAAGTAGGACCATCAGGTTATGTCTTTTAAACGTTGTATTACCGCAGGATGACAAGAAGTTGGTAATAAGTAGGAATAAAATGGAAATTTTAAAACTCTACAATAGTCGGTAAAACACTACAATAATAAAATTTAATAGTAAAAATCTAATGTAATGTCCATAGGCAGCATTGTGGATGGGCAATTCCCTCTAATGTTACATTTATTGACAACGAAACCTTTCTTTTTTTATTTCATCTATCTACAGTCCACGATAGTATTTGCGTGTTGGTTTTAAGTGCAGGGTACTGTTCAGTCTGATTACCGAACGAAAGTATCGTATTTATCCTTTTATTTAACATAATCTGCTTTACTCTCTTAATGGTGCAGGGAATCATTCAACATTTTAAAAGAACAAAGTTATCGTATCAATACCACATTTTGTGTACACATTGGCGACGAAAACACTGATTGATTCATCATTTAAATTTCGTTATAAGCAACTGTCAACCACTTACCACTCATACCAAAACACTTGAAAAATATAGTACAATAACAGTAACAACAATAAATTAAGACAATATTTTCATTACTGTATTGTAAAATCACGAAAGTCAACACACTAAAACAACCACATTAGTGCGAGAGCAGTCGACTAAGCCGATGGTGTCAGGTGGTGATGTGTCACGAGTGAATGCATTTGGGTGGGAAAATTATTCCTATAATACAGTACAATATCATAAATACGTCTCGTGATGGCCCTGCAGCACCCTAACCTAGCACCAACAGCCAATAGAGACACTGAATGCTTGTCAAACGATTATATGATGTGTCGCGGCTATAGTTTTCCTTCTATTAATAGCTTTGTTTATTTTTCATCTTCTGATGACTAGCTCGGTCAATCCGGGCTCGGATAATCGAAATTCTACTGTACTGTTTAAAAATGATATGTTATTAAAATACATTTTCCAATTTGATTTATGCTGTGATACATCAGTGGTAATGAACTGTCCAACATTCCAAACATACGATGATTACGATTTACAAAAATTCTTGTAATATGCTAACAGATAGCCACTTACTGAACGTTACTGTAGAGCAGGTGTAGAAATAGCCGTAGGCTAGATTTATGCAATAGACAAAAGGTTAGATTAGAGTATGGGGGTATCAGCTGACTAGCGGTAGAATAACCAGTCTGCATATCTTGGGTTAATTTAGGTATAGTATCGCTTGAATGTAATAAAGAAAAATAATCATCCATCTATATGAGGGCGTTTTGTAAAAAATACCTTTCAACTGAAAAGGAAGACTTTACTAAGTATTGTTATACATTTCTACAAACAAAATATACGTATTCTGTTCATAACAGTTACTCTACTTCTATGTTAGAAAACAGAATAGCCATTATCTTACAGATACCCACTTCTGTTTAATAGAAGTCAGTAAAAGTCTAGAATTTAAAAATATCATCAATAAAACAAAATTTATTTTCACAATTGTTACAAATTTTCCAAATAGATTTCTTAAAAATTTCTTACCATGGATTTTTTCCTTTGCAAAGGTAAAAAAGTTGTTTATTTTTGGGGAGGGGGATAGCAACAGTCTTGTGGCTAGCAATTAACAACAGCATACTATTTTTCAAAATCTTGAATTTCTTTTTTAAATAGACCTGATTACTTTTTCTTAATATACAGAGTACATTGTTCTAGTGCCTCACAGTTTCATACTAATAACTGTTTACTAATGAGTATTGTAACTGCTTCGCACTATCACTGTATTGTAACTGCTTGGGATTGTCACTGTATTGTAACTGCTTGGGATTGTCAATGTATTGTAACTGATTGGGATTGTCACTGTATTGTAACTGCTTGGGATTGTCACTGTATTGTAACTGATTGGGATTGCCACTGTATTGTAACTGCTTGGGATTGTCACTGTATTGTAACTGCTTGGGACTGTCAATGTATTGTCACTGCTTGGGACTGTCAATGTATTGTAACTGCTTGGGACTGTCGCTGTATTGTAACTGCTTGGGGTTGTCACTGTTTTGTAACTGCTTGGGATTGTCACTGTATTGTAACTGCTTGGGATTGTCACTGTATTGTAATTGCTTGGGATTGTCAATGTATTGTAACTGATTGGGATTGTCACTGTATGGTAATTGCTTGTGATTGTTACATTTTTTTGTCACTGTATTGTACGACTAAAGTACTTAACACCATTAAGTAATTTTCATAGGATATGCTCTAATGTATTAGGTTAGTTCATATTTTTTAATATTTTAAGTTTTTACAATAAATTAATTGCTTATTTTAAAAAGACTGAAAGGGAGTTACTGTTTATAAAATTGAGTGTAAATTGAAGTGTTTATAAAGTTCATAGACTTGTATCACAACCATTGTTCTTCTCATAATTGTTCATTATCTTGCAATTGTTATACATTTATAATTTATTGCATATTCTAGTATAGATGGGATGTTATTGTTTATTTACTATTTTATTGTTTGTTTTGCTCATACTTTTACCGTTGTTTCATTGTCGTTTAGATTATTATTATTATTGTAGCATGTTGAAGCTTGCTGCAAAGGCACTTAAGTCGCAAATTGACATTTTCTTACAATTGTTACATATTTATAATTTATTATAATTTTAGTATTACATGGGTTGTTTTTGTTTATTTATTTGTATTTGTCCATATTTTTACTGTTGTTGTTTGTTTCATCATTGTTCATATTATTGTATTATATTGAAGCTTGTTGCCAAGGCAAATAAATAAGTCACAAATTTGTAAAGTTGCCTATATGAAATATGCCGAATAAGAGTCTGCTTTAAAACTACCTAAACATTGTACAGTACTTTTTAAATATTATAATCATACGTTCTATATTGTGGTCCTTGCCGACAAGCGTTTCCAAGCCTGGCAAGGCCACACATTTGTAGGACTTTAAATAAAGTATTCTAGTGTAAATCCTCAATACAATTTATTTATTAGTACTATTTATAGTTTTTATTATCATTCCGTATAATCAAACATTTTTACTTATCCAACATCATCGCAGCCCATTTATGTTGGATAAGTGAGGCCCTAATGTATGAACTTAATTACTTATATCATCAAATGAATTTATCTGATGATGAATTATTTTTAAATTTAACCAACACCTTTCAGTTCCTCACGCCAAAACAGTTTGGTCAAGTATGTTATTTAAAGAAGGTAGTAGGGTTGTAGTATATAAAAACAAAATCACGTATGTTTGTAGACAAAGTAATTGTTATTTAACTACAAAAATAACTTGAACTAGGCAACATTTGATGCTGAGCCTACTTTGGATTCACTACTAGAGGCTGGCCTTGAAACAGGTAGGAATGGTGTTATCTTACCAAACCATCTAATTACTACAGTTTACAGCCGTTGACCTGCAGCCCTGGGACATGTCCCAAGGATACACTCACTTACAACTGACTGCCACCATTTTTTACCTCTCAAATATTAAGTAGTCTGAAATGTAACAAAATCATATAACATCAAATTATTTGTTGTTTATTAATGACTCAGTAATAACAACTAACCAAGTGTGAACGAATATATTATAAGTAAATTAAAAGTATCTGCAAAAAATGTAATTGATGTATATTAAATAAGTGGTTTTAAAATTTAAAAAAACCTGCATATTTCAACAATAAGGAAGTTTTGGTTATCAGTAATGAATATAGCAAAACAATTTCACAATTGAACTTGAAACTAATGGTTTTCAAATAAAAAAATCAAATTTTAACTATAAAGATGTTAAAAAAAGTTAAAAAGAAAAAAAACATTGTTCAGTAACATTTCTGAAAATAACTACACTAAATCAAAATAAAACTAATTATGTGAGGTTACAAATAGTTAGTGGTGTATTTAATGCCATGTATGCTATGGTCTGTAAATGAACTATTTAGTGTTTTACAATGTGAATCGTCGTAAAAACATTTAGACAGTAAATATTTATATTTCATAGTGATTATTTTCATATTTATAATTTATTATCTCCAGATAATTAATATGTTACCACAGACATCCAAGAGATTAATATTTGCACATAAATAAATCTAAAATAAAATATATATTAGATTCATGTTAGTCAATAGAAAGTGTGAAGTTAGTAAAACTATTAGGTGTCACAGTAGTTTATAAGTAAAAATGGTTTTAAATATAGATGATAATGACTCCTACACTTTTTTTTTCTTGTTTGTTTAGTAACATTTAGTATTGTTTCAGTTTTCTTACTTCTTATTTAAAGTCCTAATTTGTATAATGTGAAATATAATAAAAGTTATTTTGTATTTCAGTTGTTTTTTCATATGAAAGTGGCAGATAAACAGAAGACTTTGAACATTTCGTTAGTAGTATATTAGACCATAGTATTTTAAGTGCTTTTACTGAACCAAATTTGTATCGCCAAAAGTGACACAGAAGATATTTTACTTGTTAATGTAATAAACAGTTACAATGATATTGACATAAGTGATCATGATGTACTGTACACCAAGGTCTACCTAACACACCATCCAGACCAATCTAGAGATATCTGGGCAGGCCTATTAGTTGTATTCAAACTGAAAAAAACACATTCTTCACAGTCCCCCCCTCCCCCGATATAAAGATTAAAAATAAAGTAGGTTTCAATTGAATTTAGAGTACAGTTATATGCCTACACCAAACTCTATTTTTGGATATTTGCTAACAATTTTAGACTTATTAAAAACATGTTATTTAGTAAGTCTATAATAGCCTTATTATTGCCAACACTGTATATAGGCCTATTAAAAATGTTTTCTATATCAAAATTATAAAATTCCTAATATTAATAATTTATCTTCAAACTAACATTTTCTTGAATATTTTATTTATATCTATATACAAAGAAAGTGGAGTATTTTTTCTTACTGATAAAATTAGCAAATGTTGCAATTTATACTTATTACCAAATTAGGTTACAAATACAGTATAACGTCCAAAAGTGTACACACGAGTATATTTTTTAGTTTCAATTAGCATATAAAACTAAAAAATATCAATTTTAATGTCGACATTTTTTTAAATTGTTAGTAAGTACACACTATAAAAGGTTTATCTCTAATGTAATTCAGCGGGCTAAGGGTAAAAATTAATAATATTTCTAATAATTTTCAACAGAAAAGAACGTACTAAAAGAATATGACTCATTACGCTCACTATCAGTAACAAAACCATAAACATCCATTAAGAGGGAACATGTAAGCAATAAAAGTGAAGACTGATGATCAGTGAAGCTTGAAGGAGACTTAGACATACCATGAAGGATGGCATGTTGATGTGTGTGAGTGGAAGCAGGCAGTAGTGCGGCGTGTGGCCTACCAATAGGCTGGCAAGGCCGTATCTTGTCACTGCAATTATACACTCTTTGGCCTGGTGCCAGACGGTTCTGTTTTCCTTACACTGTTATTCATCTGTTTGTTTTGTGTTTGTAAACTTGAGGAGCAGTGATCATGCGCCTTGGTTGTGGCACTTCATCTTATTTATGGAATAACTCTAAAAAAACTGAACTAAGTGACACTAAAGATGAGAAAAGTGTGAAAATACTTCTTACACCAGACGATGTAGACGAAATCACAGTGCAAACAGGTGGTTACAGAGTGCATATTTTAATATCAATAAATATTCTCTTAATATTTATGTTTTTTCTGATTTTTATTACAAACTTAAGTAAGAGTGTGCATGAAAATAAAACTAAGAATCACTTGTGAAGACAACTTGGATCATCTATAAATTATTGTAATGTATATAATGCTAAGTACAATTTAAAATAAAAGACACTTATCATATTTAAACTCAAATATTTATCAAAAGAGGCTAAAGTTATCATTGGACTATGTAGCCTATGATTAAATATCTATTGAGAGTATTAAAATCTTCTGTTTTATACATATTTATAACAGCCTGACTAAATAAAAAAAGCAATAAAATATTGTTATCAGATCAGTTAAGACACAAGTTTAATTTGATTGTAATTATCACAAATGTAATGAAAGTAAAACACTGCTCCCTGTGCAACATAAAACTTAATAAGATGCTGCAGAAAAAATATTTTACTACAACATAACTAGATAATGGTTTGTGTCTGATGCCTTGTGTTTGTTAATTTAAATTTGGCCTTAAAAATTTTTTATAAAACCTTATGAATATCATATTAAATTAAGTATACTGAGATTTCTTCTGTTATTTTGTTGTAAAATCCAGTATATTACCGATGATGTATTGGTATTGATGTTTTAATTTACAAGCAGTAAACAATAGTATACGTTGCTAATTTAAAAACTGAATTCAAAAATACTAGTTCAAATCCCACAAGGTTCAATTAAATTTTTAGTAGGAGTTTTTACAGCGTGATAAAAGTGTCACTGACAAGAAAAAAAGAAAAGAAATTTAAAACTATACAGCAACCAATGGCTACGTAATTTATCAATATAGTTAAATTTCAAAATAATCAAGAACATTTTAATAAAAAATAAAGTTTATTGTAGTTATTCATCAAAACTTTGTTCTTTAATGTGTCCACAAGCAATATTTATATCATACAATTAATGAGACACTGTACCAAACTGCTATAAAAATATTGTTACGGTGACATAAAATTATATCACTAGATGAAATACAATTGTCATTAGTTGGTAAATTTTCTCCAAAAGCAATCTACACTATTTATTATTTACAATAATTTAAAGTTCAATAAATTTTAAATCTTAAGGTAAATTAAACTAACACTTTTTTAAGCATACAGGTACAGTTAGTTCAGTATATTTATTGTAAATATAATTATTATGTTTGTCATATCAAAACGCTTATGTAAATTCTGCTATTGTAACTTAATTTTATATTATTAAAAATACATTGTTTTATACTTATTGTTTGATTTTTATTTTGAAATTAACAATTGGGATTTAATACATTTAAAATAATGGTTATTAGAGTTTAGAGGTATAACAGTCTTTAAAAAAATACGCTGTTAATATTAACTGAACAATTTTTATGCATCAGATGCATATTTAAAGAACTAAACAGCACTGAAAAGTGATCCAGATGAATCAGTTCGAGTCAGTAAAGCGACCCGCTTGATTGAACAATTTTACTGACGTGAACGAACAAAGGCATACAGACTCGTTCGGTCTCGATCTGCGGTTGAGACTTGAACGAGACCGTTAGACTTGTTTGGTTTCATCTCGGTGTCGGTAACAATGGTGGAAGGGGTGGTTTAAGGGTCTTTTTGAGAATCGTGATCCAGATCTCTCGTTCACTCAGATGATCCAGATGAAAGAACGTGTCATGACTGAATGACATATCTCCAACCCAACTGTCGACTGATACTTCACTCTAAAAGTAATAAATATAATTCTACGCTAATTGAGACAAGCCTATTATGTTTTTGCTATCCTTTCACTTGAATTTGTTTTTACTTGAAAAATTCGGAAATGACCATGAATGTCAACTAAGACGACACTATTGAGATCGGACTACATCGTTGGTTACATCTTACAATAACCATTGAAAAAACTTACGAATGGAACTCCCGATCCTAAAAAAATTTCCTTCTCGCAGGGCAAGAATTATGATTGCCCTGGAATTTCCAAAATTTCGGAACTCTTCCATCCCATTTTTTTTTTTTTTTAAGTTAAAGATAAGGTTAAAGACCATCTTATTTTAGCAAGCGAAGTTAGGGCTAAGGATCCCTCTCTAACACTTAACCTGGGGACCAACGGCTTAAGGATGACTTCTGAACCACCACCAGTGACCAGGCAGGTGGGTGCGTGCAAGCAGGGGATCGCTCAGACTGTCACCCATCCAAGGGACAGCCAAGCTTGATGTTGCTTGACTAACTTGCTACAGTATAACGTGGGAACCTTCCGGTCAAGGCCACTGGCTATTTTATTTTTCACCTTATGTAAAACATTTTTATTATAAATAATGTATTGAAAGTTTATAATTTCTTGTTTTACTTACACTCTTGAATTTTAATTATATTTTTATACTTGTATTTAGTGATTATCAGAAGATTTTTTTTACTGTAAAAATTTTGAAGAATGAAATGTAAAATACGTTTTATGTGTTTACAACTAGCCTATACTTTTCACAAATCAGCAAACGAGTTTAATTTGTGTATTCTAATACTCTCCATTAGATTTTTAACAATTTCAAAATAATTAGATTTATTAATATTTTGTATTTTTTACGGATTTTCTAAACAAGCTAACAACCACTGTAACATTTCACTACCGTACAACTGAGAGTAAGCATACTTATCAGATGGTGGGTTAATATTATACACGTATTACATGTTGATTTGAACATGATGATGAAAATAAAGAATAGTTGGCGTTAATTTGTAACAAAGTCTAAATTCGCTATTTACATTCATCACACTCATTTGATATCTATATTTGCCCATATCTTTACGATCGGCATCTTAAGGATGGATAAATAGAAATAAGACATGAATGAGAGTTGGAATGGATACATTGTTGCGATAGTCAGTGTAACGTGACATGTTTAATACAGTGGCATTGAACCACACATACACTTACAGTGGTATTGACTCTCTCATACACGTACAGTGGTATTACACGTACCTGCTTACGTGTGAAGTAGTACATGCCCCAGTGACGCTGGGCTCTGCCACTTCTCTCCCCTGAAAGCTCCCACGCCTGCCTGTAGCAGTCAGTATCATCAGTAGCATCCCCTAGCAGACACAACAGTTTCACTGAAGGCTTCTTGTCCAGCTCTTGTCGAATCACTTCTGCTGCCTGTACACGAGATATCACCGATTGTATTGTAATTTATATAAAACCATTATATCAGTTTGTAAATTTGACTAGATTTTTAGTTTAATTCTGAAGAAATTCAACTAAGTATCAGATAATATAACTTGAAAAATCTACCAGCCGTTTTTTTCACTAGCCCTTTGAGTGCTGGGTATTTTGGGGGGTGGCTTACCGTAAAGTGCAGGGTATTATTTTTATGTGTGTACCGATAAGTGCCAGCCTTTCTTAGCAAATATGTAAGTATTGGATAAAAAATCTCATTTATGCTGCCTGCACTCTGCCGTATACCTCTATATTACATGATAAAAGAACCAGCGGCGGAGCCACTCACGCCTCCTCAGCTGCTGGGCCCCCATACATGTCGCAAGTTGTTCAATCAGCAAAGGTTTTTGTAGAAATCCTAAACTAGGAGGGATTTTGGTGTTGTTAATAAGTGTCTGGCACTAAAAGTTGCTATGACATTTAGTTTTTTTATTTACTTTTATGTATTTTTTAAGAAATTTTAAATTCAAATTTCAAAAATAAAAAAAATAAAACTTTTGGTATAGTTAGAAACAAAAATTTAATTCTAAAATTATATGTTTATACTAAATACTTAAGATTATCATCAAAAACTTATTAAAAATGTTAAAAAGTAAAATTGTTACATCAGTAATGATAACCAAAAAGAGTGTAAACACTTTAGTAGTCAGGTCAATCTTCTTGGGTCTATTCTCCAGGAGATGTTAATAAAAAGTTAAGCAGATTTGTATGTATTTTTCTGGTAAAATTATGTTTGTTTTGTCATTTTGAAGGTATTCTAATAGACAATTTTGATTGTTTAGGTTATTTTAATGTTCGGGATAGAGGAATTTATATTTTGGTCGAATTATAAAAAATTAGTTCAAATGAAAACACCAAAATATTGGGGAAAAAACAATAAGCAATCAACTCTAAGTATTTATTCAATTATTTGTTAAAATTTTAATTCTCTAAATCGCCTAATGAACTAATGCTTTAAAGGACTGACAGTAGAGTTGCTTGATTTGGAACAATTTAACATTGTTGTTGGTCTTATGGAGGATATGATCTTATGATTCATGCTGGCCAAAAATCACCAGGATTTCACCAGAATTAGTGATCAGTCCCATCCTCTTTGAATAAATCAGTTTTAATTAAATGCTTAATACAGTAGAACCTCGATTATTGGAACTAATTAGGGCTGGACCAGTTTCCGATAAGGAAATTTCCAATAATCCAAGGTTACGCTAGTTTGTCGGTCTATGCGGGAACTAAATGTATATCAAATTACGTATTATTATTGTAAAAACGTAGTATTTATTTTAAAACTACCGTACATAAAATACTAAATGATCACGTAACTATAACAAAGGTTTTAAAAGCTTCTTCAATAACAGGTAGGGGTAGGGGAGTGGCCCATGACTCACATCCACTCTGCATTTGTCTGCCACGACAGTTGTTATCGTATTGTAGCCTTGTGGCGATTGTTTATTACGTTATCATTATTATTTCATAATGTAGTTCATGTATATCATCTTATTTAATTTATATTATTGTTTTAAAACAAAACATAAGAAATAATGTGTTTAATATTAATGTTAATACAATTTTCTTTTCAAAATTCATTTAAATTAAATTTTCTTTTTCTTAATGCTGTTAGTGATAACCTGGGTTTCCAATTATCTGGATTCCGATAATCGGGGTTTTACTGTATAAAAAAAAACTTAAATGAAAACATATCAGTGCTAATTATTTCATGATTACTACGTAATGTGGGGATAAGCTTATATATACTTATTTGTACATTTTGGAAATGACAAACTCTTTTGAGCAGTTGTAAAATATTCTTTACGAGAAAATTTAAAAGAGATTAAACTAAAAATAAGTGCTAACGTATCAATATGACCAAAATCTAAAAATGCTGTGACAACATAAAAAGCAGTTAAAGTATACTATGGCTTGAAATAACAAGTTATATAGTGCAAAGACTTGATAAACGACTAGAGAACTGAGCAACTTGTGTAAATTAAATATTCAATTTAAATGTATAAAAGTAAAAACATATAAGGAGCCATACTAGTCAACAACTTATACAAATTTGTTAAGAATGCTATTTGGCCCTGAGAATAGGTTCCATAACAACACAATTAAAACAATTTTTTTTCAATTATTGAAGCAAATTCTTATTTATTGCTTTAATACAAATATACCTCCGACTTACCTCAAAATGACTTATTTGGGTTGTTTACAAAATATAATAGTTGCAGTTACATTTTATTGATACAATTTTATTTTGTTCCATAATAAACGTGTTATTACAGTAGAGACCCCAGTTTTAACTCCCTTTTGAATAGATAAATACAGAACCGCGTTATGAGGCAGACCGCGGTTTAAACAAACTGCATATGCTAAAAAGTTATTATAGAAAACAATGAACAGTGATGTTTACTTACACTGTTTTAAATATCTTTATTTGAATATGGCGTTTAATAATCATTTTCATGAGAGAGATTAGAAAACTAAAGAAAGTGTGTCAACAATATGAAGAAAATTCAAGCCTTAACTACTGTTACTGTAACCATTGATGATCAGTAGTATGGTTGATGATCGATGTAACCATTGATGAACTGTTGAAATTTAATCAGTAATCACAGTAATTTAATTTCGTATTTTGCAATGCAAACTAACGCAACACATCTCTGGTATTACATATTCAATGCGGGGAAGCACGCTATTTCTTTCCCAAACAAAATTATCGTACAGTGCTACATTGTGTTTGACAGAATAATGTATGTATCTTCAGAGCAGGGAGCCACACTCTTCCTTTCCCAAACAAAAATATTGTACGGTGCAACATTAAATTGTATTTGACTAGAGCAGGAAGCCATAACCTTTCTTTCCACCATAAACCCATTATTTAGGCATATATCAGCATTTATTTAATAACTCTCTCTTTCCCAATCAAAATCATGGATATTTGGTATTGTAATTTGAAGAATAAAATAGAGTGTAATCTTCACATAAAAATTCATTTTTATTTAAACTATAGTACTGTACAATAAAGTTATGAAACGTACAGCACGGAATTTATTTACACACTACTGTTCTGTCTTAATACAGAAAAAAATTATTCTCCATGAATCACTGTGCCAAGGCGTGGAGGCAAGACGAACACCGCGTGCGTTATACCCGATACCCAGTTCAACAAGAGCGCTTTATATCATGGGACTACTCTATATTTATCATCTTATTTTAGGGAATGTTTATCATACAACTGTCAAATTTACTACAGAATATATGCACTAATTGAGTATATATGCATATATTAATTCAAAAGTAAGTCAGTGTAAAAGTATAGTTAAATAAAGAAAAAATTTCAAATATATATTATGTATTATGAGTCTATTGGTATACAATTAACATTCATATTCATTGAAAAAATACACAGTGAATGAAATTTACGACATAATAATAATTTGGCGATGATTGTATATTTTTGGGAGGATTGTCATCAATGTTGGGAAAGATGAGCACCCTTGACCAGTAGAATCAAATGGTTGCTTGTCAAGCTACTATCCTACTTGCTCAAAATAATTAATGATTTTAGAATAATATAATACATACGTGAATTCCTCAAACACGTAGCGTACCCGCATGGCCCCTTCCTATGCCAACCTGTTCATGGGGAAATTGGAGAAGACTTTCCTTCAAAAACAACCCGTCCAACCCCTCTGCTGGCTCAATTTCATCGGTGATATTTTCATGATCTGGACTGACTCCGAAACCAATCTTGAAACCTTTCTTCAAAGCCTACAAAACTTTTTATCCCTGAATTTCACCTGGCAATCCTCTACTGAACGCTTAGTCTTCCTTGATGTTGAAATTGGATTGGAGGACGGTGTCCTTCAAACTGATACTCACATCAAACCTACTAATAAACAACCAATACCTTCACTGTACCAGCTGTCACCCCAACAACACTAAACGTACCCTATAGCCTAGCCACCGTGCCAAACATATTATTTATTTCCTTTCTCAGAAACCTAAATAAATACAACTTGTCAGTGCATTCCAAAAGAGAGGTTACCCCTACCAACCTTATTAAAAACCAAATCCGTTTAGCCCAGTCCCAAAACCAACCCCAAACCAGAAGCAGTTCCCAATGCTTACCCCTTGTCACTAATTACCACCATGGCCTACAGAAACTCAACCAAATCCTGAAAGAGGCTTCAACATCTTAAAAGCTTCCGTGACCCACCTGATCTGAACATAAGATAGACCACTTCCCCTCAACCCCTTCCCCATCAGCAAACTTCATTTATATACTAACTGAAAAACTGCATCTATACCTGAGTGTTGCTCTATGGATGTACAACCCCCTCCACAGCCAGCAATAGTGGAAGCCATCTCTCCCCCTCCCCCCTCCCTCCCTCCCTCCCTCTCCCTCTCCCCTTGAGTGCAGAGGTATACAAATGAATTTACAGGGTAGTGTGACAGTTTCCTTGTTGCACCCAATTAAAGATATTCTTGGTTAACCATAACTCAGTTGAGGTATGAGTAAACCACAACTCCATTACTCACTTTGTGCCGCAGTTTTAACAGATTGTAGCAAGCAATGACCTCTTCCCAGAGTTGGAGGTCAAGGAAAACATCTAGAGCTGTCTGTACCAAGCCTAGAGAAAGATAAGTATGGGCAAGGAACTCTTGTAATCGCCAAGCTGGAGGTAGGTAGGAAGCATATATCCATGACATACGCTTTTCAACACTAGGCTCTTCCATGATCACACTGTCTGTAAGGCTCTGAAAGATAAACAGATCTATTTTATAGTTAATGATATAATTTATCTACAGTAACACAATTTATATAAGTTTATACTAGGAATAATAAAAAGTTATCACAATACAGAGAAAATAATTTGAAAATAAATAAAAAATTACTCTACTGTTATTTTTAAATCTTTGCTTATTTTTCAAAGTAATTTCTTTTTATTTCCAAGCAGTTTTGGTGTCTGGATAGCAGTTTTTGTACTTAAACAGCCTAGGCTAGCAATCGGCCAACATTTTGAATCGGTTCTCTGCTTCACTTCTTGAGTTATCATTGTTGGCACAATTTTGTCCATGAAATGACTTTTCACCTCAGGAAACAAATTAAATTCACTTGGAGCTAGTGTAGTTAGCATGGAGTGTGATGCATACGTACCACTTAAATTGTTTCCAGTAGATAGTTTTGTTGCATGAGGGCGAGCAGTGATTATTTATTTTTGTGAATAATCAAAACTTTCTGCATCTAAAAATTAGTTGGTTTTATCTGTATTGTCTATTGAAGACTAGTCTTAACTTGACAACATCCTTTTGTATTTACCATTTCATTACGAGGCAGTTGCCAAATTAATAAATACCCCACAGAAGTTCCAAAATAATGTGGCGGTCACTTTTCCTACCAGTTTAACCACTTTGGTTGTTTAGAAAGCTCCATTCCCATAAATTCATATTTTCTCACTAAAAACTATTTTTGAAAAGAATTTTTACATTTCACATTCACAAAAAAAAAATATAAACAGATGGCAGTCGTTTTTACTTACTAACCTAATTAAATAAGAAAGGCACCCAACTCTTTTTTAAATTTAAGCTTTTCAGTCATAACATTGTGTAAAAAAGACTGGCTATCTGCAGTGCTTAGTGACAGTTACCTGTAATTTCATCAATCATAACCACTGGTCAGAGTCAACAAGCGTGCCCCGTCAAAGTGACGTCAAGATGGTAACAACTAGCAGGTTAGTCACTCCACCCATCACAATGAACGACTGTTCCTTCCTTGAACACAGTTCATTAATGGTGAACCACTTGGATGTGAATCACACATTCACCATAGACTTCACACAACTGTCAATGAATTTCTATGGCAGATTAGTTCTTTGGCAACCAAAAGACAAACAAGTCTTTGTAATTCACAACCGGCAACAGAACAAATTAGAATCTGTGAATGTTAAATGGTGAGCTTGAAAGGCCTCGATTGCCTGGTGTCCCTCTACAATTGAACTAATTATCTGTGGTGGTTGTATAATGATGTTGCATTCCTAGAACTTAGTGAAACACGTTAACTTACTCTTTGAATATCCCTCTTACATCGTACAAACAAGCCAGCAATGAGGTAACATATTTGTAGATCAGATTTTCCACAAACTATCCATAAAAACACATTTTTTACAATAATTTCGAACCTGTCATATTATAGGTCTTTGATTATGTGACAGATAACTGATTTACCTAAACACTGAATTCAAAAAGACAAGAAATAATTTTACAGACTCGTTTGGATAATTTTCCGCAATGTAAATAAAAAATGTTTTTAATTAGGATATATTAGTGACATTTTAAAATACACAATAGAATATTGATTTTAATTGTACTATTTTCAATTGAAACATATGCTCAACTGAAATGTTTCATCATCCCTCTCATGATGAACCACATTTTATTAGACAGCATTTATCGGTAACTCATGCATAATGTACATAAGGCTACAACACTGTGCAAACTAACTTATATCAAAACAAGTAACAAACTAAGATTGACAGAAAACAGTAAACAATAGAGTTCTGCAAACCAGAACTTCCATAACCTGAACATCAGGATAATGAACAACATGACAGATCGGAAAATACCCTCATGCCTCAGCAGCGACCAAAGCTTACAGTCCACTAACTGTACTAGCAAGGTCATTTAATTTTTTAACAGTTGTTTTTGTTTGGTTGTAGTTTTATTTATAAACTACTGAATTGTTAAGAAAAAACCTGTTTTGAAACATGGACATTCAATAAATATATTAACAATGAAAAAAATACATGTTCCTATGAAATTTGTTTCCACAAACTAATACTTCAATAAACATTGTTTTGTGAATTCTAACAGGCTACAGTATAAGACTTGGACATTTTCTGTTAATTCACTACCACTACTTTTTCTGTTACTTCAATACCACTACTTTATTATCACAATTACGGTTAGGTTAGGTTAGATGGCTACTAAAGTTGATCACATACTGGTAAATCCAATGATTGACTTACCACCGAATGCGCTCTCTGTGTGTAAGTTGTTGGAAACTGATAAGATAAGGCCAGTGATATCGGATTCCTAGCGGATAAGGAATATCACAGTGGAAGTCAAATTGACTGGGGAACCGTTTTATGAGCAATAAAATATTTATCAAGCAGTAGTGAATTGACGGATACAAAAAAAAAAGTAGTGATGGTGAATTAACGGAATAGATCCTATGATTTTTCTTACTTGAAATTGCATCATTGCTCGCTCTGCTGTACGTCTGTGCTCAGAATCCAGCTTTGAGCGCTGCAGTAACGCTGATATTTGCAGAGTCCATACCTTGGGCTGGGAGGTCAAACACTACAAAGTACCAAATTTTGTCAAGTAACTTTTACTATTTACTATACATTTAAAAGATATACAAATGTATATTATTGCTTCAGGCTGTATGGATATCAGTCATTTTTTGATTAAAAATGGAAACTATAATGTCGTTAATGACATTACTGACACTAATAATGTATTATCATTTACTTAAATCAGTAGTTTAAAACAGCTGTGGTAATTTTCTAAATAAACTATAGAATATATTATATTATAAAAAATAGTTGTTTAAAAAATAATAACTTATCAAGTAATGAAATACATAACACTTTGATAACCTAGGTAGGCCTTATGTATTACAATGATATTTTACTTTATATTATTATAACATCACTAAATACATTCCCTGCTACACACTAATCAAAATATAAGTAGTCTAAAACATATAATTACTTAATATAGACATTTCCATGGTCATATATTTACAAACAATTAGCAATTTGACAACGGCAAATTTCATGTATGCGAAATCACTATGCTAAGTCAAAATAATCTATGGTCAGTAAATATCACTTTAACCGGCATCTAACATACAGGGTGGCGCACGAAATGATCCAATATTTAGTTTTGTTAAAGAAAATTTATTTTAAATTCATAACAGTAAAGTTTGATATAAATTGTCTACTGCAAAGCTAGACATTAGTTTGAGGCCATTACATGTTCAATGTGGCCACTTTCTTGTCTGACAACTGCTTCAACACGAACCTCTATGTTATTGATGACTTGGCAACACATATCCTCGGTTATCTCGTTACATGCCTCAATGATAAGTACTTGTAGATCCATCAGTGTGTTAGGATGTTTAGTGAAGATCTTCTCCTTCAGAAATACCCACAGAAAATAACCACACGAATTCAAATCAGAACTGTTTGGATGCCAGTTATGGCCACACGCAAAACGATTAGGAAATCGGTTTGAAATGACATTTTGGTTGAAATGTTCATGCAGAAAGTCTAAAACAACATTAGCCGTGTGTGGTCTGGCTCAATCCTGCATGAACCATTGGTTCTCTAATTGAAACCTTTTTGCGATAAGTTGAGGTACAACATAATAACGTAGCATGTCTAGATAACGCTCGCTATACACGGTATCGGCCATGGCTCGAGATGGCTGCCCATACCGTAATGGAGCATGATGCACTTTTTAACGTAGCATGAGTGGATTTTTGAAAGCACACAAACGCTCATTTTATTTACTAACAACACCTTCTAATTGAAAATGTGTCTCATCTGAGAACCAAACATTTAATAATAATAATAAACTTTATTTTTCATAATTTACAATGAATAAATAATGAAAGAATTAATTTTACATGACAGTAAACATTACACATCTTCGGCATTAAAACTTCACTTTGTTAAGGTAATCACTGTGCAACGTTATAAACCACTAACAGTAATTAATTATATGCACACCTTAATGCTATATACACATTTTGTAATATATATTTGTTGAATTTTGTTATTGTATGTTTAAACACGAATATAAATTATAATGAGAAATGAAGGGTTAACCTCCCCGGCTAGCCTGTTTGGAGGATTTCTTATACTATCTTGTAAAAGTAAAACAGCTATTGGCAATGGAAACGCTGAAGTACAAAAAAATACATAAATAAATAATCTGTATCATAATACTGAATTCATATATCTTGAACATATATATATATATATATATATATATATATATATATATATATATATATATATATTCTTTTTTCTCCCTAATTAATCACAGTAACATTATAACTATTTGAGCCTAATCCAACATGCATATTTTATGTTTATAGATTTCATTGTAAATAATCCCTTAGTAAAGTATTAGTTCACAAGATTTGTGCATAAAACAATTTAAAGAATAAAATAAACAATGCAAGCGTAAATGGACATACATTTAAAACATATATTAAGACATACACAATAAATAATGAGAAAAAAAACAACAAAAGACACAAGAAGTAAATATGTGAACAACTTAGTCAATACACGTTTGCACATTATTAATTGTATTGAACATAATTAAACGTGACAATCTGACAAAAGAAGCACACGGAATACTATACTCAGTCACTAGCATTTGAGATATCATCTCAAACATTGATTCTAAAAAGCATATCTTCTATGTCCTCTACTGACAGAAGCCATTTTTTAAGATGCTTTGAAAAATAAATGATTGACTTTTACTTTTTTATTTCATTTGGAATTAGATTAAACGTTTTTGGTGCAAAATGGAAAAATGTTTTTGTAAAGTATGTATTTAACGGTTTAGGTTCAAATAAATCTTCTGAATTTCTCAATCTCCTTTTATAATCATTTAATGATTTATGATTGTTGCTCCTCATATAGAATATTTTCAAAGTTTTATACACATACATGTATCTTAGAGGAAAAACTTGTAAGTTCAAAAACAGCTGATATGATGGATCTGTCTTCTTTTTTTTCATAATCTATATTTATAAAAGAGGATGTTTGTATATATATATATATATATATATATATATATATATATATATATATATGTGTTTGAAGTTTATGCGCTGCCAAACCATCCAACCGATCGCCATGAAACTTTAGGATTTTGTCCTGTATACTCCCGAGATGGTTTCTGTGAAGTTTGATGCAGATCCGTCCACAGGGTCCCGCCCCACGGGCTCCTAAAGATCCCATGTTATTCAAATGGAGAATCTGAATTGTTTACAAAAAACATATGACTGTGTGGTTTAATGTAGTTTCACATGCCATAAGCAGAATGAAGTTCTCACAACAACAGTACTGTATATATTTTGATTTATTGTAGTTCTACATTTCACCTTGAGAGTGTAGCACACACTACTTTTACTTGATCAGGTGATCTGTATTTGGTGTTAACCTTTTTTTCTCTGTAATTAAAACATGTGGTGAAACGTGAAAGTAAAAAATAAATAATTATTTGTTTTGCAGTTTACTTTTTATGACATGCCTCCTAAAAAATCTAATATTGGTAGAAGAAGCAAAAATGCTCGAATTCTTTCAGCTATTAGGTTCTAAATCAAACTCAATATTATGACCGGCGAAGCAGGCGGGTACAGCTAGTTAATCTATATTTATAAAAGAGGATGTTTGTATATATATATATATATATATGTTTGAAGTTTATGCGCTGCCAAACCATCCAACCGATCGCCATGAAACTTTAGGATGTTGTCCTGTATACTTCCGAGGTGGTTTCTGTGAAGTTTGATGCAGATCCGTCCACAGGGTCCCGCCCCACGGGCTCCTAAAGATCCCATGTTATTCAAATGGAGAATCTGAATTGTTTACAAAAAACATATGACTGTGTGGTTTAATGTAGTTTCACATGCCATAAGCAGATTCAAGTTCTCACAATAACAGTACTGTATATGTTTTGATTTATTGTAGTTCCACATTTCACCTTGAGAGTGTAGCACACACTACAAAAAACCTTTACATTTATACACCAAATAAGAAGACCAAAAATATTGTTTATCCTCTTCCACTCATTTAATAAATAATGGTTTTTTTTCTATAATTCTTTTTA
Organism: Stictocephala bisonia; assembly: GCA_035578905.1. Taxonomy (NCBI): domain Eukaryota; kingdom Metazoa; phylum Arthropoda; class Insecta; order Hemiptera; family Membracidae; genus Stictocephala; species Stictocephala bisonia. The sequence continues at coordinate 3,837,090 of JAQJVL010000023.1, forward strand.
TTGCTTTATTTTGGTATGTCAATGAAAAATGAAAGGCGAGACAACGTCCGCCGGGTTCAGCTAGTCTTATATAATGTTTTTGAGTAACAATTATTGTTTTTAAATTTGAGATATATGTTCCCCCCAACATGAAATTCCATACTATATTCTAATATTAACAAGAGAAAAATATAACGTTCTTAAGAGGTCATTATTACACATATTTGTCATAAAATAAAAAATTCTCAAGACATTATTTAATTTTTGTTTTAATTTGTTCACATGAACTTTCCAGTTTAATTCTTTGTCTACCCATAGCCCTAAATATTTCAACCAATCAACTCCTAATATTGGTTTGCATTCCTCTATAAATTCACCATTATTAATAATACAATCTAAGCATTTGTATATAATGTTATTAGGCAAACAAACATTCCCCCTCAAGCAAAAGTTGATGTATTTAGATTTTTCAGAACTTAGTACCATGTTAGTTCTGGCAAACCACCATCTTAATGCTTGCAAGTCTAAGTTTATTTTAATTTCAACGTCATGCCATGTATCTTCAATGTAACACAAGGTTGTATCATCTGCTAATGAGGTTATCTTGGCATAAAAATTTCCCTCACAGAGGTCGTTGATATATACTAAAAATAATGTTGCACCCAAAACTGACCCTTGGGGTTTCCGTAATTTATATCTCCGAATTGGCTTAGCGCACCGTTACATTTAACACATTGTTTTCTCCCTGATAAATAACTTTTAAACCACTTTAAACTGTCTATACGGGTCCCCTAATTCCACAGTCATAAAGCTTAGTTTGAAGTATTTTGTGATCAACCATATCGAATGCTTTTATAATATCTAAAAACATAGCTAAGACTTTTTTGCGATTATTTAGCCCATTAGCTACTCTACCCATGAAATCGAGTAAAGCCGTCTCTGTGCCGATACCCTGTCTGAACCCATATTGATTGATGCTAAAATAACATGTATCCTCCAAAAACCTGATCAGTTTTTGTTTCATAATTTTCTCATATACTTTAGAAAAGGATGACAACAATGATATCGGTCTATAATTACTGCAACACGACCTGGAGTCTTTTTTATAAATTGGGATAACGACAGCCTCTTTAAATTTTTACGGGAATTCTCCCGTCTCAAAGCTTGGATTTATAAGATGTAGTAGTACATTGCTTATTTTATTATAAATTTGTTTAAGTAGTAAGGTGCTAATACCATCAAGACCAGGTGAAGTGCCTATTTTTAAAGAGTTAACTGCTACTACAAGCTCATTTAGTGTGGCAGGGGTCAAAAACATTGACTTATTAACATATTTCTGTTTAAAACAGTTTTTTAAATCACATTGGTCAAGATTGTTTGGTTTCTTTATTTGTTTACCTAATTCCTCGGCAACTGACAAAAAATAGTTATTGAATTTATTAGTAACTGTTTCAGGATCATTTATATTTTTACCACCTACATCTAAGGTTATTGCATCATTATTTCGTTTTTTCTGGCCTGTAATATCATTAATAATGTTCCATGTTTTTTTGGAGTTGTATTTATGTTTTTCAAAAAGGTTAGAAAAATAATTATTTTTTAAAACACGTATATCATTCTGCAATTTATTCCTATATTTTCTAAAATTCTTCTTTTTTTCTTCGTCACTGGGATTTTTCTTTAGTGCTTCAAGCATATCATTCCTAATTTTAACACGTTTGCAAGTATCAGAGTCAATCCACGATTTCAATTTTACAATATTTGATTTTTTATTCTTTATATCTATTTGTGAGTCTAAAATTAAATAGTTTAATTTTCCATAGAACAAGTCAAAAGCTTTAGATGCATTCTTCTCTTTATAAACAATGCTCCAGTCAGCCGACTCTAAACTAATAATCAAACGCTCTCTGTTGATACAGCAGTTCACCCGTTTATCGGCTGCCGGTGACTCACCCTTCCGCGCATGAGCAGTATCTTCTTGTATTTTAACAGCTGTCATACAGTGGTCTGTTACACAGCTGTCAATCACACAGGCTTCGAGGCTTAGTTTGTTTTTATTAGTAATTTTGGCTAGGATGTGATCAATACAGGTTTTTGAATTTTCTGTTATTCTAGTTGGCTCGGTAATTAATGTTTCTATTCCATTACTCACTAAAGTAAGTTTATATTCATCAACAATTGAATCATTGTCCAAAATATTAAGATTCAAATCTCCTAAAATTAAAATTTTTTACATGACTTTATTTTTGGTTCTTCCAATTTGTGTTTTATTTCATCTATAAAGGTTAACCTGTAGTGTTCATGCCTTCTATATATATATCCAACAAATTTATCTCACAATTGAATATCGATAAATTAAGCATAATTACATCTGCTGTTGCAACATGTATTGGAATTGTTTTAATTATATCAATACTGTTGTGAACAAAAATTGCTATTCCTCCAGCCCTATAATCTTTATTAGTTTTTACATGTAGAATATAATTTGGAATTTTGTAAAATTTTTTCTCATTATCTTTAATCAATATCTCTGATAATATTATAATTTTCGGTAATGTGGATAATAGTGATAACTCCACTATAAAAGCATCAAAATTAGCCCTCATACTTCGGATGTTTTGATGTAAAATAACCAGACCTGACCCTTTGATTAAGAAATCAATACTTTTCATTGACTAATTAATTTAATTTAAGTTACTTAAAAGCTGAATACCCAAATACTATTAAATTGAAACTATTTCTTATGCTCTTTCAAGTTACTACATATCAATATTCATTACAGCTTGAAAGATTATTAATTACTCACATTTTTCCAATGTCAGCGTGACACTTTATAATCATTACTGATCCATCATCCACCTTCCTCAAGAATATTCTGCCTCCTCGCACCCACAACCACTTGTATCCATTTTCTTTCTTCACCTTCCTCGCCATGGGAAACAACCTTCTCCTGGCCTGAGAGAGTGACTCGTTCACATAGATGGTATCGTCCGAGGGTAGGTTCAGGTGTCTAGTGGAGAAATCCTTTTTTCCCTTCTTTTTGCCAGCATATATCTTCAGCATCAATTTGTCTAACAAATTTTACAATAATTCTGGGGGGATCCTTGGAGTCAGGCTTCTTTACTAGAGTGTGAAAAGCGTCAATCATGTTGTCTTGGATGTTCATCCCCAAAGCCATACCCACATCCTTAACAGTTTGAAGGACGTTGTTGTTGGCTACTGGCACGCCTTGTAGTTCCACACAGTTCCTCCTAGAATATTGTTCTGCTTTGTCCAGCCTGTCTTCTAAAGTCTGTACCTTTTCCTTCAGCATTTTATTCTCTGTCACTAAATTTTCAAATGTTTCCATTTACTTATTTATCTTTTCAGTCTGAGCTCTCAAAGCAGTTATATTTTCATACATTTTTTCACTCATAGCCTCATATGACTTATTAAAATCTTTGATTGTTTGTTTATTCTCGCTGGAAAGATTCTGGATTGCCTGCATCACATCTTCCAAAGTAAGCTTACCGTCAGTAGCCTCCGCTTCAAATGAGATACTGCGACGCCTAGCCTCACTACACGGCTTGCACCTCCACACAATTGCAGCAGTAGAATAATATTCAATGTCAGTTTTACTTAACTTGACACATGTCCCGTGAAATGCTTACTCACAATCACAGAATGAGATTTTCATCTGTTTACTACCAAAGGTCTTATTGCAGCAAAGCCATTTTTAGGTTATCTTGACGTGGTTCTTGAGCACAGTAGAATTTAATAATTCTAGTTAAAGTATACAATGAAATCTCTGAGTCAATACACAGATATAGGCTTAAATCAACTTTTGAAGTCAAAATCTTATCATTATTAAGTAATTATACTTCTAAATAACAAATTCAATGAGGAGCTGAATAACAACGTTTACACTGGCCAACTGCTGCGCGCGCATATTTGTTAATTAACATTTTAATCAATATGTCTTGATTAACAGCCCATTCTGCAAAAACCATTCGTTGATGTTTTTTGTCAATCGTTAATTTGGGTAATACTGTAATTTTGTATGGATACAAATGCAATTTTTTTTAATTCGCTGCACAGATTGCCTAAAAATGTGAAGATCTGCTGCCGCTTTTCTAGTCGACTTGCCTGGACTCCTCACCGACCAACGTTGCTCTGACAGCTTCAAAATTCTGTGGAAGGCTGTTGGCGCTTCCTTCAAATACTGAGCCATCACTATTAAATTTTTCATAAAGTCTACAAGTAGTTTTAAATGATGGTGACCGGCGAGTTTGAAAATGAGCACGAAACTGTCTTTGTGTAAGCACGGCACTTTTTGTTTCATTAACAACAGCACAGTCTTTATGCGTTGATCCACAGACAACCTTCCTTTGTCAGCCATCTTGCAACAATAATAACGGAAGCGGAAATAGGGGGAACTAATCTCCATGAACAGCTGATAGTTTTGCCAACTTACAACACAGCAATAATAAGGAACCGGAACAAATATTACCAAAACAAATGTTGGATCATTTCGTGTGCCACCCTGTAGAATCCATAGACACCTAAAACTTAGCTGTTGCATATTAAGTATTTACTAAAACAACAGTTATTCACGGACATATCCTCACCGTACCGCTACAGAAAAATAAAAATGGTGCAGATGCCCGCACCATGCTAATTTGAGAGTTAAACTATCACTACAAACTCAAACCTATACAATCAGGAGTTGGTTCAAAACTTTCATTATATATTTCTCATCATTATCACAATCGGTTTTTCGAGACTTAAGACATTGAATTATGGTCTGGCTCCTGACAATGTACAATTACTACGATGGACACAAAAGCAAAGAATCCTAATGATTTACCTACATCTAAATAAAATGACTATGGTAGTGTAACATCTGTAATTTTTGCCAACATTATACTTCTCGAATTTAATATAACAAAGTTTTTAAATATTTAACTTACTGTTAAGTATGGTAAAATTTCTTCTGAATGAAGTCTATCCTTGGGCTGACTTTTCTGTTTGTATATGCTGAAACATACAGTTTTACGATAAGAAAGGCCAGAGCTTTAATTAAATATTATTTTTGGTAACTTTACACTAGACAACACTAATGGTCGTTCATTTGCTTAACACATTTTGTGTTACTTTGGCACTATTTCATTTATCAATTTTCCTAAAGGTATTACAACTTTCAGAATGGATTTAATGACAGAATCAACAGAACATCACCCTCCCATAAAAAAAAACATGTTCAGTACTAGTTTTTCTCTATTTGTACACTGTCTAAAATAACAGAAGTTTTTGCCAAGATGAGTTTTTAACAAAATAATATAAGTAGATTCTGAATAACTAAATTTACTCAGTAACTGAAATTCGACAAAATGACACACCTTTCACAGAGCTAATTCTTACTGAGACATTAATCTACTACCAGGAATACATTTGCTTCAAAGAAAGGTCAATAATAAATTCAGTATTTTCTTATTGTCGCTTCTTGTTAGGCGGAAATTGTTCATATTTGGACAAAAATTAACTTTTTTCTGGTAATAAAAGCATAAAATAACCAAGATGAATAAAAAAAAAAAAAATAAGCAAAGATGAATAAAAAAAACCCCTTTCTGCAAGTACTAAATTAGAGTAACAATAGCGTCAACTGGCAACTGGACAAAAACAATTGTTATGTTCTCTACCTCCCAACAATAGGATGTAGCATAAAGATGTTTACCAAAAAAATCAGCAAGAAACACAACGCCATAAATTAAAATATTTTAAAAAGGCTTTTTGATACATTATTTTGTTTTTGTACCTAAATTCAAACTCACAGATAAGAAAGTTTAAATAAACTAATTAATTTGACAGATTATATTGTTTCACTTTTCATACTTGGAGAGCCAAGAAATTCCATGAAAATGAGCTTAATATTCTTACTTTCCTAAAGTTAGGGTCAAATTCAAAGGATGGTAGTTAACTGAAAAAACATTTTTCTCCAGTAATAATAAATAGTAAAATAACAATTGCATAGGAATATGTTTCTAAAAAGGAGGTGCCATCCATTACGTGATAAGTCAAGGTCATTGTGAGCCTGAAAACAATGAAGGTATTTGAAACTCACTCATTTCCAAGAAGCAATTCTATATAATTGAATTATAGATTTTATTTAAAATTTGTATTTATTCACTTAAGAAAGTAATGATATTTTATTAGACTTGTTATTTGTCAAATATGAATGATTTAGTTTGATACATATCTTCATTCAAAGTATTATGATTATATTATTAAATAATATAAATACAATATTTATAAACCAATGCCAAAGAAAACAATGTAACATTTGTTATTAGAATATTTTATTTCACCATTTGTTCCAAGAATGATCTGTGTCTTCTAGTCACGTAAATAATCACCTAGAATCATATGTAAGCCTGCTGCTTTTATCCACTATTATACAAATTATATTTTCCAATTTTTAATATAGAGGTAAAAAGTTAAATTATGGGATACTTGGAGTAATCCCACTTGAATCGCTTCATGCGACGTGGTTGTCAGGTTAGTGGGACATTAATCAGCCACAGAGAACATTTCCTCCAAACTGTAGTAGGCCACTCCACACAAGTATTTTAAAATTTTCCAGTCTTAGTTCCAGGTAATAGCTTTCCGAAGCTTATTATAAATTTTGGCACTGTTGTAGTAAGGGCTTCTCCCAGCCAGAGTTGAAGAAATCTGGGGTATGTGGACATTGGTTGTTCTTCGAGTGTTATAATGGTGAACCATATTGTTGGTTATAAAAACTTCTGGATTTTTCCTTATAAGTAGAGCTGATTTCATAATTAAGAGTGAAGGTAGGGGGGTAAGGGTTCCCAATTACTTAAAGAGTGGTTTACAATGGACAAGACGTGTAGCACCACACATCCTCCTTCTTATAATTTGGAGGAGGAAAACTCTACTCGCAGCTGGACTGCCACCCAGAACACAACTCCATAAGATATTAGACTATGAAAACACCCATAGCAATCATTCAGTAGAATTTCAATTTCAACAAGTTTCTGAAGTCTGTGAATTAAATAAATAACTGGAGTCAGTTTCACACTTAATGATGCAACATGGTTGTCCCACGAAAGGTGTTCAGTGATATGAAGCCCAAGATACTTTGCATTCTTACAGGTTCTGATAGGAGTTCCATTTAAGGTCAACTTTGTAGGTGGTTCAGGTTTTTCTCTATTATAAAAATCAACAAGCTTAGTTTTTTCTGTGTTTAAAATTAGGCAGTTGTCATTGCACCAATTTGACATTTCATTGGGACTAGTTTGTTTATTATCGATAAGGATGTTGCGATTTGAGTTGTCAATCAAGTGACAGATATCGTCAGCAGAAAGCCAAACTTTCCCAGAAGAAGGCCCAAGGTTTGAGCCCTGGGGGACTCCAATATTTATGGGAGGAGAGCACATAAACTAGCAAATATGGAGAACATTATTGGCATCCAAGTTCTTCAAGGAAAGAACAAAACGGCGATCTCTCAAGTATGAAAAATAATTGCCAATTATATGATGCACTTTCAAGTTTGTAGGTTAAGTCAGTTGTTATTGTAGTCAAGCTCGCCATCACTGACATAACTTTATTATTATAGTGGATAAAATCAAAATACAGAATAAGTATACTTAAAAATTCTTACATAATTGTGGCCCTGCTAAGTATAAATTAAATAGAATGTACTTGTCAGGGGAGTCCAACTTATCTATAACATGCAATAAATGATTAACACATATAAGGTGATATAAAGAATTTGACATTGAACATAGTATTCGATTCATGAATTCTTTATTCATTACAGTAAATATACAAGAGTATAGAATGTACAAGAATGACGTCAAACCGTGACTATTGACAGTAGATTATAGCACCAATTAAATGTTTGGGTCCTATCAACATTATTAAGATGCAATTCGAAAGCTCTATTCAAGGTATGGCATTTGATCGGTAAGGGTTAACAAAAAATGAATAATTCGTCTTTAAAAGGTTGTTTCAGCTTTGCTGTAACTTCACTATCAAAAGTTGACTTTCAATGTAATCAACAAGTACATTTTATCCCAAATCAAAAATCACATGATGGGCTTTTGAATTCATTGCATAGCATTACATTTTCCTCTGGATAGTAGTTTAATGAAATGTATTTGAATCAATTTTATTAACTCTCCTCGTACAAAGAACTTCCGAATTCCCATGACTGTAAATTCAGTTGGTAGTACAGAACAGTTGGGCTACAAATATGAATACATAAACATACCAGTTTCATTGGGAATTGAAAATTTAAAAATTGTATTTTTCAGAACTCACCAAGTAGCTAGTACAGCAGCCTGTTCTGCCGATGACAAAACAGGAATCTGTGTTACACTGGAGTCTGAGAAAGCAATCTGATTCAGCCGAACATCATCTTCTAACCTAATATCCTACAGCAAACAATGGAAAAATTAAACAATGATAAAAATTTTAACTATTTTAAGCACATCCCTTGTTGACTGAAACGCTCTGAAAACTTTTAAGAAAAGCTCTGTTTTCTTAAAAGTTGTACCCATCATATTCTTACTCATATTTTACAGATATTATTGACTTTCTAGTTATTGCCAAACAGTTAAACCCTGTCTATTCTAAACTTCATTGTCAGGAATCTGTCAGGAAAATGTTTTGGTAAAATATACCACAAAATTTGACCTAGAAAACACTGCTCATGATGTAGATTTAGCTTAAATAATGAATGATTATAATGCAACTAATTAATTTTAGAATTGTGTTGATGGTTATCACAGGTAAGTTTGAAACTACTGATATTTTCCTCAACTTTATAATAAAAAATACATTTACTATAGTCAAGATTCCCTTAATAATAAAATGAGGTCCACAATAAATACTGAAGTATGATCTATTAAAAAATAAAATTTTGTATTTTTCGATATGATGACTAGGTATCATGTCTTGAAAAAGTAAACTAAGCCTCTTTAAACATGCCTTTTTTATTTTGTCAGTAAAATATCGTGAAAACATTTAATACATGTTCTCCAAAACCAATCACCAGTAATCTTACAAAAAAAAAGCAAGTTTTCACTGAGAGGTTAAAAAAAAGTAATTTGGGGATAGTTGTTCCCATAAGGAAATGAAATAACTACTTGTAAATATTTTATAAATACAATTTATTTTGTGAGTGATTTGAGTACATGAAAATTAAAATTCTAATAATTGGTAATTGATTTTCAGTATTTCAGTGGATTTATACTATTATCACTTATTAAGGTATAAACAAACATGGATTAAAAATAAAAAATTAAAAAAGAATTGTAGCATATTAAACTTAATGCAAAGAATACAAAAATGATGTACTGTACTCACTCATCACAAAATCTACAGAACCATGGCACAGATTTTCATGAATTTTAAGGGAAGTTAACTTTTGTACAATAGAGACCCTCTAAAAAAGAATTTTACTTAATTCCATTCCTAAAGGATAGAATAATCTGGTTTTCATTGTGAAAAGTTTAAGGCCATTTCTACTAACTTGATTGCCCTACTTTACATCCTCCAAAAGTAGATTTATAGTTTTTTAAACTGTAAAGCTATGTTATATAGGAAAATGGCAGAAGTATGAGCTTTTATATTGATAAGATGGTTTAGAGAGAACATGGAGTAAAGTGCAAGCAAGATTAGAAAACCACCTATAGTGAAGCAAGAGTAGTCAGCTAATTAACGATCATCAACTCCACTTTGTTTAGAGAGAACATGGAGTAAAGTGCAAGCAAGATTAGAAAACCACATATAGTGAAGCAAGAGTAGTCAGCTAATTAACGATCATCAACTCCACTTTGTTTACAGAGAACATGGAGTAAAGTGCAAGCAAGATTAGAAAACCACCTATAGTGAAGCAAGAGTAGTCAGCTAATTAACGATCATCAACTCCACTTTGTTTAGAGAGAACATGGAGTAAAGTGCAAGCAAGATTAGAAAACCACCTATAGTGAAGCAAGAGTAGTCAGCTAATTAATGATCATCAACTCCACTTTGTTTACAGAGAACATGGAGTAAAGTGCAAGCAAGATTAGAAAACCACCTATAGTGAAGCAAGAGTAGTCAGCTAATTAACGATCATCAACTCCACTTTGTTTACAGAGAACATGGAGTAAAGTGCAAGCAAGATTAGAAAACCACCTATAGTGAAGCAAGAGTAGTCAGCTAATTAATGATCATCAACTCCACTTTGTTTACAGAGAACATGGAGTAAAGTGCAAGCAAGATTAGAAAACCACCTATAGTGAAGCAAGAGTAGTCAGCTAATTAACGATCATCAACTCCACTTTGTTTACAGAGAACATGGAGTAAAGTGCAAGCAAGATTAGAAAACCAACTATAGTGAAGCAAGAGTAGTCAGCTAATTAACGATCATCAACTCCACTTTGTTTAGAGAGAACATGGAGTAAAGTGCAAGCAAGATTAGAAAACCACATATAGTGAAGCAAGAGTACCTAGTATGCTAATTAATGATCATCAACTCCACTTTGTTTAGAGAGAACATGGAGTAAAGTGCAAGCAAGATTAGAAAACCACCTATAGTGAAGCAAGAGTAGTCAGCTAATTAATGATCATCAACTCCACTTTGTTTACAGAGAACATGGAGTAAAGTGCAAGCAAGATTAGAAAACCACCTATAGTGAAGCAAGAGTAGTCAGCTAATTAACGATCATCAACTCCACTTTGTTTAGAGAGAACATGGAGTAAAGTGCAAGCAAGATTAGAAAACCACCTATAGTGAAGCAAGAGTAGTCAGCTAATTAACGATCATCAACTCCACTTTGTTTACAGAGAACATGGAGTAAAGTGCAAGCAAGATTAGAAAACCAACTATAGTGAAGCAAGAGTAGTCAGCTAATTAACGATCATCAACTCCACTTTGTTTAGAGAGAACATGGAGTAAAGTGCAAGCAAGATTAGAAAACCACATATAGTGAAGCAAGAGTACCTAGTAAGCTAATTAACGATCATCAACTCCACTTTGTTTACAGAGAACATGGAGTAAAGTGCAAGCAAGATTAGAAAACCACCTATAGTGAAGCAAGAGTAGTCAGCTAATTAACGATCATCAACTCCACTTTGTTTAGAGAGAACATGGAGTAAAGTGCAAGCAAGATTAGAAAACCACCTATAGTGAAGCAAGAGTAGTCAGCTAATTAACGATCATCAACTCCACTTTGTTTAGAGAGAACATGGAGTAAAGTGCAAGCAAGATTAGAAAACCACCTATAGTGAAGCAAGAGTAGTCAGCTAATTAACGATCATCAACTCCACTTTGTTTAGAGAGAACATGGAGTAAAGTGCAAGCAAGATTAGAAAACCACATATAGTGAAGCAAGAGTACCTAGTAAGCTAATTAACGATCATCAACTCCACTTTGTTTACAGAGAACATGGAGTAAAGTGCAAGCAAGATTAGAAAACCACCTATAGTGAAGCAAGAGTAGTCAGCTAATTAATGATCATCAACTCCACTTTGTTTAGAGAGAACATGGAGTAAAGTGCAAGCAAGATTAGAAAACCACCTATAGTGAAGCAAGAGTAGTCAGCTAATTAACGATCATCAACTCCACTTTGTTTAGAGAGAACATGGAGTAAAGTGCAAGCAAGATTAGAAAACCACCTATAGTGAAGCAAGAGTAGTCAGCTAATTAACGATCATCAACTCCACTTTGTTTACAGAGAACATGGAGTAAAGTGCAAGCAAGATTAGAAAACCACCTATAGTGAAGCAAGAGTAGTCAGCTAATTAACGATCATCAACTCCACTTTGTTTAGATAGAACATGGAGTAAAGTGCAAGCAAGATTAGAAAACCACCTATAGTGAAGCAGGAGTAGTCAGCTAATTAACGATCATCAACTCCACTTTGTTTAGAGAGAACATGGAGTAAAGTGCAAGCAAGATTAGAAAACCACCTATAGTGAAGCAAGAGTAGTCAGCTAATTAACGATCATCAACTCCACTTTGTTTACAGAGAACATGGAGTAAAGTGCAAGCAAGATTAGAAAACCACCTATAGTGAAGCAAGAGTAGTCAGCTAATTAACGATCATCAACTCCACTTTGTTTAGAGAGAACATGGAGTAAAGTGCAAGCAAGATTAGAAAACCACCTATAGTGAAGCAAGAGTAGTCAGCTAATTAACGACAACACAAGTGAACGTCACAAATTTGTCATAATACAATAATAAAACGTGTAAATATTATGGTGATAAATTTGATACACGACGCTTAACATCCTCAGATCAGAGAAATTCATTAAAAAATTATAACAATTTTTATGCATCTGAATCAATTTGATTTCTTTGTGAATCCCTCAGGGATTCGACCAACATTTGTACAATTTGTACTTTCATTGTAATAAATTGTGTTGTTAACATTTACTTGTTTTGTACATCAAATGTAATACAGTACCTATTATGTAGATCTACCCATTGGAGTGTTAGACAGTAATATTTTATCTTCCTTGGGGAGTTTGATAACCGATCGTTATCTTGAATCGGAAATTGGTATAAGAATCAATACATTTTGGAATTCTCTCATCGATAATAAACTAAAATTTTAAATCTATATATAGAAACATTCAAAATATAGTATTAACGGTGTTTTTTTTAGTTCAAAGTTCCTAACAATAATTATTTACAAGTTTAAGTTATTACAATAAAATACAAAAATAAAATGTATTGTATCTGATGCTTTGTTGGAGTTTACCTTGGGGAAATTCACAGATTCAGGCTCAACCGCTGCCACACATTCATTGGCCATCTCCTCTCGATCAATGGTCACACTGAGGGTCAGCTGGGGGAGCTCATTTTGTTGGAACTTTGTCCTTTTTCCCAGAGCCCCTAAAAGGAATTGAAACATTTGTGTATAAATATTTAATAGCTGTTTAGTTTACTCATAAATAACACAAATTAATTTGGCTTCTACGAAATAGTAGTGTCATTAATTAATAGCCACTGGCTATATGCTGATCCCTTTCAACATTTGATATAACTTTGATTGGGATTGAACTGAGAACTTTTACCTTATGGAGTTGGGCTTTAACACGTTGATGGCTACGCGCGGCTATATCCGAGCCGCCGGACCCTCCGTTCATCCTGGCGGCGGATGTACTCGCCATTTGTAGTTGCACGGTTGATTCATCAGTGTGAGCTCGGATCTCGTCGAGGTAGGACCTTACGTTGTCAGGATCTTGCATACGACCCTATTGTTATTTGTGTGCGTCAGTCCCAAGTTTGGAAGTGTTTTCGGTTCCCGTAAGCATTCTATCTTTGATTACTGTATTTAGTGAGTTTATTGGTGTGTTTGCGGTTATGTTTTGGTGAAAAACATAATAACATATCTGAAAGTGATTCTAATAGTGACAGTGAACACTGTTATTTGTGAACAATACAGCTGTCAGCAACAACAGTCCGTCACTGAGATCCTGGCGACAGATATACCCGCCGAGTTGATGACGTCATCATCCATCACCTTAGCGACCTCACAATGACTTCTATCATCATATTTGGAGTTTACTAATTCAAAGGAAAGTTATTTACGTAAAAAAATTTTTTAGGTTTAGAATGAATTTTGTCATTTCAGGCTTAGCCCTCAACGTGTTAACCTACTACGCTATCTATCAACCAATTAGCAAATTTAAATTAAATCAATTTTAATTTCGAAATTTTGTAAAAAGAGGATAAAGTAAAATAATTTATTTTTAATTTCAATACCACTAAGTTTATATTTTTATTAGAAAAATGATACTCAAAAATGTATTGCACAATGATATATGACTTATTCTCAAAATTATTTTCTACATCAAAAGTTAAATTTTTCTAAAATATATTTTTTTGCACAAAGTACATTGCAACAGAAATTGTATGAAAGGCTTTATATGAAATAAACTAAAACAAAAAGAAGGAGGTGTATATTCTCTATCCTGTACATGAGTAGTCGATCGTACAGAATGCAATTCCTTGTAATACATATAGAAATTAATTGTTGTTCATAAAAAACTATTTTATTCTATACCATTATATTTTGTATACATTTCTGAACAAGAAAATATATAATAGTATGTACGTTACTGTTAGGATTCACCTTCCACAGACTTTTAAAAATGAAGTAGTGCATAAATGGCAAGAAATGACCAGCCAGTATAGGCGTTAGTAACTGCCAGATATAGGGTTAATATAAACTATATACTAAAAATTATAGGCCAAAATTTTATGTGCAATTATTGTATGGCAAGCTTGTCATTACAGATCGTTCTGGCACAGCCGAACAAAATTATAAAAGATATAGTACATCTTAAAACTGTTAACGTGTGCTACCTAATGATAACATCAATAAGTACTGTAATTAGTATTTATTATTTCATAATTGATAATCATAGGTTAGGTTAAAGGGCACTAGGCCAGGAATTAGTATATTGGAGAGATAGACATGAGCAAACTTACAAAATAAACACAATCTCACAAATTTTCAACACCACTGACATTTTCTTCATGTGAGGAGAGAGACAGAGAAAGAAAGAAAGAAAGACTCAAGGTATTTAATGAATACTTGAACTTTGCTAGCGCTTCAGCGGAAAAATAACACTTAATGTTTGATCAAAGTTACTTGGAAAATATACTTTAATCCCATTAATCAAATTGAACTTGAGATTTCTTTAATTATACTTGTAAAAAAGTTTGGATTAATTAAAGAATATTAACAACTTGTTTCAGGTAACCCTTTCAGTGCCATACATTTTTTTTAATTTTAATGTTGCATGATAATTTTCCACTAACTGTATGTTATGTTGCTCGGCAATTTAATTTTTTTAAGTGGTTTTGTAAGCTTTTTTTAAAAAAAAATTATTTTCTTTCTTTATTAAGCTAGGACAATGAAATTTGTTTTATTATTTTGCAAATGGTATGTACAACACCATAAATAAACAGAAATGTTATCATATTATGACTATAACTCAATAACAAAAATAAAAACTCCATAAAAAAGTTTTCTCAGAATTCCAAAAATAATGTTCTTTGACCATGATAAAAAAAATCTGTTTGTTGTAGAACTTCACTGATAAGAATTAATTAAGAGTAAAAATACAAATTTTCAGGTCCATAGCATCGTGTCAGGCAGCTTGTCAAAAGTACTGCTAACTTGATCACGATGTGTCGTATTCATTATTATTTTTATACACTATATGTACTCACTTAAATGCTTTATAAATAATAAATATGCATAAAGAATATATCCTTAGTTAAATTATTTCAAGTTTAAAAGGTTTATTCTCTGTCATTCAGTTCTAATGGAACTAGACACTCGTTAGTTGCTTTAGATAACGAAGATAACTATAACAGAGCCAACTCAGTTTTCTGTAGTACAGTGGCAGTTTAGAAAACTACTATCTATCTGTGCCTGAAGAGACGAAACAACGTCAAAAGATCAGTAACACAGGCATTGTTTCCAAAACTGTCACAGTACTACTACGTTGACTCTTTTATAATTATTTATTTTTTTGAAGCAATTACTACCTAATGTCTGGTTCTATTAGAAGTGGATGATGGAGAGAATAAACTCTATATGGTATAGTTACCATATAAAGGTTTTAACAAAAATCACCACAATAAACTTCATGAAATAACTTTAAAATAGAGATGGGCCGATTTCGATTCTTGATTCCAAGAATCGCTTGATTCCAGCAATATCGCATTCCTCGATTCTGATTATTATCTGTTGATATCGCTCGATTTTCATTCTTAATTGCTCAAATTACAAATACTAAAATGTTGAAATTATAATGCCGAATGTAATTGTTAGGTTGGATTCAACGAATTCCATTGATTTATAAATAAAAACTGCAACCGCATCTCCGATACTGGTATTCGCGTAGTGCAGTATTTTATAGCGAAAGAAAATAATATTGCCAATAGGGATGGGTAGTTTACAAATGACTGAGTCAAATGAAATAGCCAGCTTAGTGAGAGTGAAATAGTTTATTAATTTGAACGGATTCTATTCAAAGTCAACAATGAACTGGGATTGTAGCAATGATATACGATGACCTAGTCTTCAGTCAGTTGTAACCTAACATAAAAATACGTGAATGGAACAGAAGTGCTAATAATTTTCCTTAGGACGCATGAAATGAAATGGGATTGTGCCCACAATACTCTACTGGAAGAACAAACAAACCACGAAGAATGAACAAACTTCTAGCAGTTTGTTTGTTTCATCTATTTCGATCATTTTACCTATCGTTGCGTCATTTTGAACTAGTTCATTTGCTTAGTGTATCACAGTGAACGAGTCAGTCAGGAATTAGTCTTGCAAATGAATTACCAATTGAACGATACCGGCGACATGATCGTCAGTTGTCATGTCACTGTCTGTCAGCTGATGAAGATCGCATTAGTCGAAATCTTAAGTGTGTGGAGGAAGCAAGGTGAAGGTAAAACATGCTATTGATTGAGAAACAACAGATTTTGAACAGTTTTAAATTTCCTTCAAAGACGATAACTAGTTTTAGTTTTGTTTAACTTTGTTAACTTGATATAGAAATATACAAATAGTTTTCAATATCAGAGTTTTTTTATGGAATCGGCACATCCCTACTTTAAAACATACAAGTTTTTGAAGAAAATGTCAATAATAATAGTTTAAACAAACCGCAACTCACCAACAAGGTTGATCTCCAACCCAAGCAGTTTCTGTGCAGCCCTGATAGCTCCCTCTGCTCTGGCCACGTGTCCGTAGAGCAGCCACATGCAGGCAGCTTCCAGCTCCAGCTGAGCTGACAGTGCAGGGGAAGCTGTGACCGCCTCACTCTCCGCTAGTTGTTTGAGTAGCATGCTCATCTTACTATGGAGGGCAGGGGAACGTTCCTCCAACACTTGTTGATGGACAAAAACGCATCGAAGGCGCCAATATGTTGCACTTGTCTGATAAGCACATGAGTAAACTAAATAAATTTCAAAACTGCTTATAGAAGAAAAGCAATTCAATTTTATCTGTATGGAAAAAATAATTAAAAAAAAAAAAAACAGAAAATTGTCAAGAATCAGTGGAAGATAAATAATCATAAGAGGTCAAGTGGTTAACACCAGCTATGCTATTTGATTACAATTTAGTAACATAAATATTCCAAAGAATAATTTTGCTCTTAATACATACGCATTAAGCAGTTAGTAACAAAATAATTAACATATATGAAAATTACACTTTTAATATAGCTATTTGCTATAATATTGTAAATAGTTTTTTAATTAGCGGTTGTACGTTAATATAATATTTTGTTGTATAGTATAATTGTACGTTAATATTTAACAGAATATTGTAATGTTGAAATCGATAACATGAGATAATAAATGTATAACTGAGGATAGCAAATTATGGGTACAATAGCACTTCCTTATATAACACTGACCTTTATTAAAAACTAATTTACTTTGGGCGAAAAATTAATAGTTGGCTTTATGTTAAGGCTAAGAGAAGCTATAACAATGTCCCTATATGAACAGAGTGGATTGATGGGCAGATGGCATTAAGAGTCTGTCGGCCATGTTGGTTTTAATCCCATAAGAACAATGTTATTTGCGAATCCATATTATTTATTTGTTTATTTACCAAAGGTTGTGTATGAGGTGTCATTTTAAACGTTATCATAATACGCATTGGGTTTGCTTTTGATATTTTGAATACATACGCCTAGTTTTGAAAAGTAGGTGAAAATAAAAACTTCAAACTAAATATTTGTTATATTTTTCTATAAAACTAATTGGGAATTAGCAAAACAATTCCAACGTGCAATTTTATTCTTGACCAAATGCAATTTGTTTGAAAAAAATCAGTCTAATAATAACAGATTAATTTGGATATGTGTGATCGTGTGTCCAATAATACTGGGGCATGAACTAGACCATAATACCAGGATATACATGATTGGCACCCTCCTCGCTGTTCTAATAAACAAACAAAGATGTCTTATACAATGATGTTAATCGCCAAACACAAACAGTAGGCCTAATATTTTAGTATTTTTATATTGTTTAGGTTAAGGTATTCATGAGTGAACCAGGATTTTTCTGAGGTTTAGTACAGGGTGTCCAGTAAACCTCCTTAAACAAATTCCCTGACTTTCCCCTGACCGATCCCTGATTTCATACAAAATTTCCCTGACCCCAAATCGACATAGTTACATATTCGTCTATTTAACTTAATTTAGTAATATTATGTACCACCATGAACATACATTATGTTTTTAGAGTCAATTACAATGATTAATAACAGAAATATCAATATTTCACAAATATATTTTTATTGATAGCCTTAATAATTTAATTCAAAACTATAACCTACAATAATTATTTTTTTTAAAATATTTTATAAAAGTAGAGGTAGAATTTTAAAAATATTTATAATTAGCCTTGAGTAAAAAACACAAACATACCTTTCATTCTATGGTTAAATTATGACAATTTTCAATGCCTGGAAAAACGGCAGTATATTATAAATTTCCCCAAAACCAGCATAAATATTAGGTATATGGCCTATTTAAAAAGTACTAATCAGACAGTTATTTCAGTAAATTTTAAACTTTTAGCAATATAAAACTAGTATGAGGTCGAACAAGCATAACCAAAGCAATTAGGTAGCTTTTTCATAATTTAAAATATTAAATGGCATGTAAAATTTACATTTAGTACTGAACAAAGTAAAGGATTTTTTTTAACACACCCAAGTATATAGTGACTATTACAAATCACAACACACTGGTGTTCTTGTTAGGATTTTCCAGGTTTTGTTTCGAATTCCCTGATTTTCCCTGCTTTTTCCCTGACTTTTCCAGGTAATTTCAAATTCCCGGTCTTTTCCAGGTTTTCTCTATTTTCCCTGTTGCTGGACACCCTGTAGTAGCTGTTTGAAAGTGGTAGTCCTGCTTAGTGTCTAGGGAATCTTTGGTGTTACGAGGCTTGCTGGATTTTGCAACCATCTTCTATAAATCTGGTGACAGACTAAAAGTAGTAAACAGTTACTTGGTTCCCTGTCCAAAGGTGGATTTAGATGGTTAAATCACAGCTTCATGAGCTAAAGGTTCTCAGTTCGATCCCAATCAGAGTCGTAACACATTTTGAGAAGGAATCAATTGATAACCACCGGCTGTTCATTTGTCATTGGGCTATTAATAATTAATGACACTTTCTAAGGAGTAGTCGGCCTTAGTTTGTAACAATGACTACATTCGCTCTACCCGTCACACTCATTCAAAATCCATATTCGCCCATCTCTTGACAATCGGTGTCTTAAGAATAAATAAAATAAAACAGTTGATAGACCTAACGGGATTGGTTATTTTTAAAATAAAATAAAACAAAAAAATTATTGTATAAATTGTGTTTTCATAAAACAATTTATACTTTATTTAAAAAAACATTTTTTTAATTTTGATGAAATTAAAAATTTACTTTATTTTATTTCCAGTTTTACCAAATAAAAGACTATAAGATAAAGATCAAACAGATTTTAGCCATCATTCTTTTTAGAGCAAAAAAGAGCGAGTCAAAGAAAATATAAGAAAAACACTTAAGTGAGTAATTTTTACACCTTTTTTGGTGGTGAACATGTCCATTTATGTGCTGTAGGCCTAAACCTGCCTAGTCTAAATAAATAAAAATACAGATAGATTAACCAACAAGAAGAAAAAATATATCCTCCTCTTCTTACTATCACCCCATTGTGAACATGTTATACTCAACTAATTAACACAATATATTTATTGTTTTATTGCAACAAACAATAATGTAATACATATTACTATAAATACTCAAAGTAAAAAAAAAAAAAATAGTTCAATTGCAACCTACATTAAGTCTAGTTCTTTTTTACATGTACATTTACAAACTTGATCAATAATATTTTTTGTTGTTTTTTTACTACTAATAAAAGCAAATAAACTCACAAATCTTTGAAAATTAAATAATATTTTTGCTTTTTGCTTAATTTTTAGTTATGTCTCGCTTATAATGAAAATGTATTCACTGCAAGCAAATAATGACTAAGAAAGCATAAATATCAAGACAATGGCGCACGATGATGCATCAGTAGCCTGAATCACCTAACATAAGACACCTTTGTTGTAGTTGCAGACTTAAAATTGAAGACAAAAAAATAAAAAACCCAGCAAATATTGATACTTTGGAACATTCCTATTACAATTAACTGGTCAAGGAACTTCAGCGATGATGTACTATAAGAATATTAATTAAAAAAGATTTGCCTACTTTTAACACTATATACACATTTTGCATCATCTATTATGTAGATGCTGCATTACTCTTAAGGGTTAGTATGATAACAATAAAAAAACATTGGAGTACGCTTGTACTTTATGCAACTAATCATATTACAACTAGTGACAAGCTCTAAGGTTATTTATTAGTAACTGTCCTAACCAAAACTGTTAGTTATGAATAACCAATTATTTAAACAGTTGTTCAGTAACTGTTTATAATAACTGAAAACAAACAGAGGTACATGTGCTAAACATATTACAGTAAATATAACCTTGTATATATTATGTGTATATAGAATTACGTAATTAAAAAAAGATTAGGTACAAAACAATTAAATTCCTAACAACTAATTGACGAGGGTACTTAATTAGATAGCATGAATATTACTTAACATAAATAAGTAAAGACAACAAAATGACTACCATACGCATAACTAGTGTTTGGTAGTCACTTTAACATATTAGTAAAAATAGAGATTACTGAACTAGAAACTCACAAAATAAGTAAAAAGTTAAAGGATGTCTTATTTTACCAGAAGCCCTCTCTAACACTTAACCTGGGGACCAACGACTTAAGGGTGACTTCCGAACCACCACCAGTGACCGGGCAGGCAGGCTGCGTGCCAGGATGGGATCGCTCAGACGTTCACCCATCCAAGGGACAGCCACACTCGATGTTGCTTGACTCCGTTATCTTGTGATAACGTCAGAACTCTCTGGTCAAGGCCACTGGCAAGTAGGGGTATGCGATGCATCGAAAAATCGATGCGATTCAATGCATGACTAGTCAAAATGTTGATACATCGAAAGTAACTCGATGCATCGATAGTGCTACAATAAGCAATATCGATGTCTCAGATTCATTCTGAGTGCCTAAATTACGAATTATTAGGAAAAAATTCTCTTTTCATCTATAATATTTATTGGTGCATCTTATAGAACTACTACTTTGATATTTCAAATGAAATAGTTGTAAAATGATTATTACTAGAGTTTGCATTCGTTCCAAGTGGACAGGGATGAGCGCAATCGGACACAAACTTTATTATATCGTGAACGAATACAGGGTTCGATCAGGAGATAACTCATACATGATATCAACATGATAAAAGTCCATCAAGCATTGTGTATGGGTATCGTCATTTACGTGCGTGCAGCGTACCATGAATCGTAGAACATTCTCTACAGACAGTCCATTTATTTCAGTTAAAGGCAATTATTCTGGGATTAGTATTTGATAACAAATAGTATGAATTTTTGCGTATATAATTGGAATAGTGAAATGAATGATGTCTTCAACTGTGTTTTCGAATATTGCTGATAACAGTCCGAATAACATCAGTCCATCATGACTTTAGTTATCACTTCCTGTCTGATAGGGTGATAACAAAGGCTTAGCCATCCTTCTAGCAAAACATTTTCCAAACAAAACACAGTATTACTGTATCTTGTTTCCTTTTATAAATACAAACGGTTGTATTTTTAACAATAATTCACATTCATTGATTTCAATTACATTAGTCTGTTGGCACTGTGTTCTAAAATACTTTAATCGAGATTATTTGCATTAAAAGAAAATATAATTAAATATTAACTATTAAAAACAACTCTATTAACATATATTGTCAACCTTTTTATTGGAAAATATTTAAAATTAGAATTAATATAAAAATTCTCATTTGATGAATTCAATTAATTACATTTTATTGCATTTGTTGATATTTTTTTACTAATTTTAATATGTTTGGCTAAACAATAATGGATTGTTATACTTGAATCAAAATGATGCTTCTACTAAACAAATTCTGTGATATAATAGCCTACGCTTTATTTATCTATACTTATGTGACTTTGCATCAATATTTATTTTTGTCAACTCATTGTAATTTAAAAAGGAATCAGTTATATAGCTGTCATCATGTTTCAACTACGAAAGTGAATAACAATAATTAAGTTGTTTTCCATTATTTTATACATTTTTTTTTTTTTTTTTTGCCTGTGACATATATTATTTTAACTGTAAAAAATTAAATTTTGATAATTTTTACCCGTTACTTTCCCACAACAACAGCAAAGTACAACTATTGGTTTTTAAATTTAATGAATTTAATACAGAGCCATCAAAATTCTTTATTAATAGTTATTCCTATATTTTTCCTTAGTTACTTAATTATATAAGCATGCTTAGTGCTAAACAAATGTATTAAGCCCTAAAATTGTATTTCAAAATAAGTATGATTTATTGTGCTCTAGGCCTACTGCATTCTGTGAATCCCTTCATCTTACATTCCTTATATTATTTTTAATTGAGATTCTTTATTTATAAAGTTAAGATATAAAGTTAATTTTTTAGTTTTGCTGCATACATACAACAAAAACAAGCTAACATTTATACGATCAAATAATGTATGTTTTAAATTACTGTATCCTTCTTTGTACTAGCAAGATACGGTACCTGTAACAAAAGGTATTATTGTTACTCATCCACTTCTAAAACTTAATAAAAACCATACATTCTTTAAATGTGTGCATCAAATTGAATCGCATCAAATTGAATTGAATTTCTTTGAATCGCATCGTTGCATCGAATTAAAAAAAAATGTGCTGCATCCCACACCCCTAAAAATAAGCAACAAAAAATTAATGTGATAGGCATAGTAATATTTCCCAGAAGGTCTATCCTATTAGCAACAGCAAAGCGTTCTAGTATAGTGCTTCAACCTCGCGACAAAAAATTGTTCTGTTAAAACGTTAAGACCATTAGTGGCAAACAGTTACTTAATTTTTTTTCATTTAGTGTATTGGAGAGATAGAACATCAGCAAACTCTCTCTCTTTCTCTCTCTCCCTACTCACCTGAAGAAAGTGGCATTGAAATTCTATGTGATTAAGTGTTTATTTTGTGTATGTTACTACTACCCTGGTGTTAGTGAACTTTCTTCTAAGGTAAGTTTGCTGATGTCCTATCTCTCCAATATACTCATTCCTGGCCTAGTGCCCTTTAACCTAACCTTAATTATTTTTCACTAACCGTTATTGAATCACAGATAAGGAACATAATTCATTATAGTAATGATAGTATTCCATAACCCAACCTTAATAGTTTCCAATGTTTAACTTCATTGTTGTAAAGTCTAATATATTAAGTTTGAATGTGGCAAATACATCATAATTGCTGCTGAATATATCCTCTTGCATGGTCATACAGAAGATTTCTTTACAAATCTATACATCCCACAAATAAAGAGCAATGAATGTGTAAAAAAAAAACGCTCATTTATTGCCTATGTATTGAATATGGAATTTGTTGTCACAAAAGACACTTTATTGTCACTAATGGTAACACCAGATTTACCTATTAAAAACAAAGTAAGCAGTGTTGGTGATGGAAATATAGAGAAGTATAACAAGCTACTTGATATTAATAAGACTCTTACACAGGAATTGAAGATCTTAAAAAAGTCTATCAAAATGGTGATACAAGCTCACTTGAAAAACATGTGAAACACCAATCAAAAATTCATACTCTATTCTGGGAGATATATCAACAGAATCAAATAGTATAGACAATAATTCTCAACACACCAAAATAAAAAGTAGTTTAAGTAAAAATTACACTCCTTCCAGAAATTTGGGTTTAAAAGGAAAACCAGGGTAAATAAAAACCTAAGAAAAAAAGGAAGTCACATTTCTTGAAAAAAATCACAATAAAAAATACTAGCCGCCACAATGTAACTATAACTGCAGATAGCCAAGGTAGAGATGTATCTCCTTTTTTTAAACACCCTGCTGTCAAAAAAATGCAAAGTATTTGGATTTTTCCAATCTGGAGCTTTGCTTGAAACAGAGTTGGAGTCTGTAAGGAAAAACACAGATACAAGTTATATGGCGAAAACGACTGGGTCATACTAATGGGTGGGTGCAACAATATTGCCAATGTTAATACGAGGTACGTCCAGAAAGTAAGTTCCGTTTCCATTTATATCCGCTGCAGCGCTGCGATCGCAGTTCCGCGCATGCGCGGCAGACGCTCTGTATCAAGGAGAAGAAACGTGCGCCATTTTGAGATCGCTGTCAGTCTCGTATGCTTTGTTGTGCTTGTTTAAAATGTCGGTGTTGATCGAAAATCCCGCCGCTTGTGAAATCAGATCTGTGATTCGTTTTCTGAATGCTAAGAAAGTGAAACCGATTGACATTTATCGGCAAATTTGCGAGGTTTACGGACAAAATGCGATGAGTGATTCAATGGTGAGAAGATGGGTCCAACAGTTTAATGAAGGACGTAATGAAGTGCATGATGAAGAACGAAGTGGGCGTCCATCTTTGATTACAGAAGAACTGGTTCACACGATTGATGAGAAGATCAAGGAAAACCGTAAGTTTACAATGAGTGCTCTCGCTATGGAATTCCCCCAAATCTCGCGATCATTAATTCATGAAATTGTTACCGAAATACTGAAATTTCGAAAACTTTGCTCACGTTGGGTACCGAAAATTCTTACTGAGCAACACAAAACACAACGGATGGGTAGTGCACTTCAGTTTTTGAACCGTTATGATGAAGGCGGTGAAGATTTTCTGTCACAGATAGTCACAGGAGATGAAACTTGGGTTTCTCATGACACCCCAGAAACTAAGCGGCAATCAATGGAATGGAGGCACACTTCATCTCCAGCAAAGATTAAGCCGAAACAAATCTTGACACCTCGAAAAATCATGTGCACAGTGTTTTGCGACAGGAAAGGCATCTTACTGATTGATTTCTTACCGCGAGGTCAAACAATCAATGCAGAAGTTTACTGTGAGACACTGAGGAAATTGCGCCGCGCAATACAGAATAAGCGCCGAGGATTTCTGTCCAAAGGTGTTGTTTTTCTTCACGACAATGCACGACCACACACTGAAAATGTGACGAAAAACCTCATACAGGGATTTGGCTGGGACGTGTTTGACCATCCTCCGTACAGCCCTGAACTCGCTCCTAGCGACTTTCATCTGTTCTTACATCTGAAGTCTTTCCTTGGCGGTCAACACTTCAACGATGATGAAGAGCTGAAAGAAAATGTTTCCAAATGGTTGAAGACACAGGCGGCAACCTTCTATGAGGAAGGCATAGAAAAACTTGTGCCACGCTATGACAAATGCCTGCAAAATTTCGGCAGTTATGTAAAAAAGTAGTTTAAGAGTTGTAGATTTTAGTGCAGTAAATATTTTTTCTGTATCTGTAGACAAATTATTTTTATTACCAAACGGAACTTACTTTCTGGACGTACCTCGTAATAAAGACCCAAAAACCCTATCTATGGAAATAAAATAGCGTTCTGTGAAAAAACAATATTTTTAATAGTTCTAAATATGGCTTTAGAGCAGGTAAATCTACGGTTGATGCATTGGATGGTTTTGTAAGACAAATTCACTTAACTTTTCATGACAAGGCTTTTCTCAGGCCACTCTATGTGACCTGAGCAAGGCCTTTGATTGTGTAGATAGTCATATTCTTATTACAAAACTGAAGCATTATGGTATTCGTGGCTTACAGCTTAGTTTGTTTTAATCTTATATGGAAAATCGTAAGCAAAAGGTGTGTATTAATGGAAAGTGGTCTAGGGATATTGTGGTGCAATGGGGGTTCCTCAAGGCTCAGTCCTGGGTCCCTTACTTTTTTTATCTATATCAATGATCTACTGCTGGCATTAAAATCAAAAATCATTCTTTATGCAGATGACACCACACTGTTGAATGTTGGTAAAGGATTAAGTGAGGTAGAAGATCTCTCCAAGGAAACACTGGCTGATGCTTTAGTCTGGTTTCATGCAAATGGGATTATGTTAAATAAAGAAAAAACCCAAAAGATATTATTCACTTTAAAACCCATGTTGTCACTTGATTTCAGCTTTCATAAGTCATCCAAGTTCTTGGGAATATTAATTGATAATCATTTGTCATGGAACACACATATAGACTACATATGTACTAGACTATCGCAAGTGATTTATCTTTTGAGTCGTCTCAACGAATTAATTCCAAAAAAATTACATTAGGTCAGCATACTTTTCCTACTTTCAATCCATAATTAGGAATGGCCTGATACTCTGGGGTAACTGCTCCAGGATTCATGAAATTTTAATCCTTCAAAAAAAGAGCAGTGAGGGCCATGATTAGGGCAGACCCAAGAGACCATTGTAAACCATTATATATGAAACTCAAAATTCCAACAGTAATAAATTTGTATGTATATGACCTAACTGTCAATATATTTAAAAATCCCACTTTGTTAACTTTCCATAGTAATATTCATAACTATAACACGTGAAATAACAGAATAAACCTAGCCAACAGATGCATGTATGCTTGCAATAAGATCTTGTCGTCAAAGTTACTGTCATGCCGAACAAAAATACGAATATATCAAACGATAATAAGGCCAGTACTTTTATATGGTGCAGAAACCTGGATATTAAATAAAAAAGAAGAGAACAAACTGATCGTGTTTGAAAATCGCGTACTAAGAAAAATATTTGGTCCAACATTGGAAAATGGAGAATGGAGGCGCAAGCATAACCAAGAGATAAGACAGCAGTACAATGACTGTGACATAATAGCAACCGCAAGATCAAGAAGATTGAGATGGGCAGGCCATGTATGGCGTAGAGAACAAGGGAGGCTACTGAAGGAAGCTGGATTGGGAAGACCAGTGGGAAGAAGACCTCTAGGTAGACCAAAAAGAAGATGGTGGGATGGGGTTAAGACGGACACCGCAGCACTTGGAACCACAATGGAGGAGGCAGAAAACAGAGAAAGATGGAGAGAGCTTGTTGGTGAGGCCAAATCCCTTCTTGGGCATCGATGGCCATGGGAGAGTAAGAGTAGAGAGAGTATAACACGCGAAATAAAAATAATGCTGCATTGGAATTTCACAGACTTAGTAAAACATAAAACAGTCATATTGTTCAGTCTATTAAAATTTACAATAAATTAGAACCTTTAATTAAATCTTACACTACTCGAAAATTTAAACAATTGGCTTCTGGAAAACCCATTCTATTGCTCGGATGAGTTTTATAATGTTGGAATTATATGTTTTCAAGGTCAACAATAATTGAGCATGTATATATATATATATATATATATATGTCAAGACATTGGAGTTGTATACATTATTAAAAACACAAGTTATATGTAATAATCAGTAATGAATAACATAACTTTGAATTTAAAATTTATTATAGTTTGCAACAGAAATAGATTTATTAGATTTATTTAATTTATACATTATGAAATACTGAATTTCATTAATTGATAATTGTAGACTTGGCTTTAGGCTGTAATATGACTTTGTCAATGATTGTTAATTCCTAAAGACTAATAAAAAATCATTGATTGATTAGTAAATTACTTACAACATTGTCAAAAACATTTGCGTTCAGCACAGCCTTTGCTACAAGGAGAAGTTCTAAGTTGCTAATGTTGGGTGCAATCGTCTCTCCATCTAAGACCAGCTCAGCTGACAATCTTTCCACCCATTCACTTTCAGGACAATCCTCATTTCCAGTTAAAATTTTTCTCAAGAACTGTAGAGGTGGACTAGAATACAGGGAAAAATATCGTAAATGTTGTATACTCCACCACCATTTACATATAAAACTAAAAATATTTAGTTATTTATATAAAAAATCCTCAGATATTGTATTCCATTAAGGCTCTTTTTGCGTTACGTTTCCAATGTAGTTCATATAGCAGTAAAGCGTACTAAATTTGGCTTGATTACATTTTAAGTTATATTAATTTATCAAATGTTCAACAATAAAGACAAATATAAAAAAAAAGAAAGTTTAGTTGATAACATTTTTGATTTACTCTCCAGAAAATAATAATATTCTATGTCTTTAACTTGAAAGTTTTTCCTCATTAATCATAACACAATTTGTTGAGATTGCCTGACAGGATTACCAAACCGACAGTACTCAATATTTGAGTTTTTAAATTATGTACAACTACAGAATAAAACTACCACGGATTGATGGTAGTCATTATTGAAGCTCAATGTTAAACTCGTTTGGGGTTGTTTGAAATTTCCTAGTTGTTTTGGAAACCCAAATCTAAAATCAACATGACTTTTCTCTGAATACATTTAACACTAAAAGCGCTGAATAGTAGGGAAAATTTAAATTTTTTTTAGTTTTTGTTTAAGCTTAGTTTATTTTATTTTTCTTTGACTATCAAATAACTATTAAAAATAATTATGTAATACAATGTTATTTTCCAACCCAGTGGTTTAAAGACATGTCAAATCAATTTTCCAACAAAAAAATTATATTGTGAAAAGCGCATTATTGAATTCAACATGGCATATTAACCTTTTTTTAACTTCATTTGCCAGATCACATGGGCCTATAAGCCTGTGCATGAACTTTATTCAACGTGAAGTACCGACTGTTGGTTCAGTGGGGATTCGAACCTTGGCCTTGTCCTCTGCAATCCGAAGCCTTAGCCACTGAATCTCCATGCCAGCAACCCAACGTGTACATTTGTATTCCTTCAAATACAAGTTTCTTATAACCATCAATTGGCTGGAATGTATCGAGCTCATATAAAGAGGACTTTCTTTACAGTTCTACAAAAAAAAAAAAAACATTGTCTGCGTCGGACCAGACGGGGGAAGTTATACTTCTTTGGCCGTTCGCACACACCCACTCACACCCACAGATAGGCAGGATATATAAATGAAATATAAGACATTTTTCTCTGTTATTCAATATATTTCTCTTCAATATAGTAGCTTCATCATTATACTATACACCTATATATTATCAATAATTTCTTCTATAAACATTATTTCATCTTGGTTATTTTCTGGTTCCTCATTAGAAATCGTAGGCTTACTGTATTCCAAGAAAGACACAATCGGTTTATGATAACTAAAGTAACTAACAAATATTCTAGATTCAAACTTCTCAAGATATCTACTAAATACAGCATCGATGGTCGTTCCGTATCTGGTCGTACTTTGGTTCTTATCATTCGACAATACCAAGTCTAGCTTGTCTTTTAGGAAATGTATCAATGGCCCTGTTTTTTCATCGGAAAAATTGATGTTAAAATCGCCGCTCATTATCATTGGGATTTCATGAAAATTTTCACCGAGCAGTGGGGAACCTTCTGCAGTATAAATTAATAAACTTTATGATTTGGTTCACAGTTTTATCAGGGGAGATGTATATTGCCAAAACTACGAATTCTCTACGAAATTCGTAGAGAATTCGTAGAGAATTCGTAGAGTTTCGTACGAATATTAAATGCCGTATACTTTGCAAGAATTTGTATAGATTAGTTCGTTATTTATATACTAATTTATAAATATTATAATAATGCATTATACGAAATACAATACTGAAAATATGCATATACTATTGCGAGAATAGTAAAACTTGATATAATCTATCAAAGTTTTACTATAATAGATTATATCAAACTAACCCTTTGATATAATCTATTATATCAAATGCAGATAACATTCTAATGGATAAACATTGGGTTATCCATATATAAAAATGGATAAGAACAGCTGAGCGCAACAAATGTCCATCACGAGTTTCTTCTTTCTGGCCACGTGGGAACTGCAGTCAAGGAGTACCTGACAAAATGACGTAAGGCGTGGCCTACTATGCGGGCCAGTTCACGGCTTCTAGTATTCTAGGTCCCACGTACGCTAAGCCACTCCCAACGTATCACGCAAAACGCGTGCCGCGGTTTCTCGACCAACACCCCATCCCAAAAGTATACAACGGGCGCAAAGAAGTATAACTTCAACAAGAACGCTTTTTCCAATTGGAAATATGAGATCACTATACAAAGACTTAGGGTGAAGTGGAAGGGAGGACTTGATAGTCCTAACTACGCCTAATAAAGCCACTTTTCATTTAATTTCAGAGACTTCTTTTCAATTTTTCTTTAGTACTGTTTCTTAACATTATAATGCAACAAGCAATAAAATACTTACCTGTGTTTGGAATCATGTGGAGGGCCTGTCCAATTCACTTGTACAAACAACTGTAAACTTGATATTCCAATGCTCAGTATGTCATAAAGCCTACAAACAATCCACTCAATAAAACCTATATAATATATTTAAAATATTTAGACTAACCTGTCAACAGTTCAAATTGACGTCATTGTCTTATTTTTTCATGACATTTTTCGGTATATTAATACCACTTCATGTAAATACAAAAATATCTTATTCAAGATAATAATTATAAAAAACTAAAAACAAAGAAACTATATACAGAGTGAGCAGACCACACCTGTAGTATGCATATCGGGTGAACAGTTTGGTCTTGTGGCGTAAAACAAAGTACTTTCCCTATAAACTAAAATGTATGTTCAGTTTCCTCCAAAATAAGGGATGTGGGTTCGATTCTCAAAATTTTAAAATAAAAGCATAGGATAGGTAGTACACCATTTTAAATATATTTTTGAAAGAAACTCATTGGCGTAGACAAAATTCACTATCTCAATATTTTTCCAAAAGGCGAATGTTTTTGTGGAAATTTTTGACATTTACGGAATAAACTCTAATTTTCTTACCATTTCAGTTATATTTATCCAAATTTCAAATTCTTGCTTACAAAAAATCAGCTTCACTCTGATATGCCACATGACTACATTTATGTATATTTTGATGTTTGTTGCCAATACCTGAACTTTGAAAAATTCAAATCTTCTATGACTACAAAATTTTAAATAACAACATATACCATGTTGTATGTCCTTTTCAAGGCCTCCTTAAGATGAACAAAGCTTATATTTACCCCTTTTTTTACCTCCAGTGGTTTTCAAGAAATAAGCGGAAATGCTACAACACAAGTGTATATGTGGGCGGTTGGGTCAATACAACTGCATGTGTATGGGTAGGCAGGTGGGTCATTTCACTGCACGTGTGTGTATATATGTGTGGGCGGGTTGGTCAATAACACTGTGCATGTATATGTGGTTGGGTAGGTCAATTAATATCACTGCACGTGTATAGGAGGGCGAGTGGGTCATTCACTGTACGTGCAAGTGTATGGCACTTAGGAGGTAGACAGGGCTTAGGATATGTTGAACTTCTGAGCAAATCGAGGACCAATATCATAGCTACAGCAAAGCATTCAATATCAGTTGCTTTTAGTGACTTATTCTAAAGGTTTTTATGCCTTAAAACTGAGATATTTTCACAAATTTAGCTTACTTTGATTATGATATTTTTTCAATTTAAATAGTACTCAATAAATCATTTCAAAACACAGGGTTGTTTTTAATTATTAAACATAAGTTAGCTCAAGTCATGTAGCCTACTTTAGGCTTCTTGTCAAATGTTATTATAATTAGGCTTACCTATTTAAATCTTCATTATCAGCTAACTTGTCTTCAATATTTGATTTCAAACTATCTTCATAACCTTTTTCTAGTCTTTTGGCAGATAAAATATCTTCAGATAACTGGTCGTCAAGATTTATTTTAAATTTTCCTTGAAGCAAATTTGTTACAATTCTACTGTATTCACCTAAAATGTTTAGATAATATAACAAATACAAATGTTAATACTATATTTTAAGATATGTTAAATAAATAATTTAATAACATGTAAAGTCCTATGCTATCAAATTGTAAGTAAATATATAAAATATACCATATATTTATATAGTCACTGCTAATATATGCCAAGGGAGACTACTGTATGTTGAAGAATTAAATTGTTTTTTAAAACCTGACAATCACATTGTCCAAGACAATTATCAAGCATGAAGTATATGTGGTACCGGTGATAAAAATATAACTTACTATCACTATTAAATTGATATATTGCTACTGGACTTGTGTTAAAAGAACCCATAAGATATTTCTTATTTTATACTTCCTTTATTTTTATACAGTAAAGCCTTGTTTATCCAAAATGAGTTTATTCTAAAATCTGGTTTATCCAAACCCGTTCAAGAAAATGAACAAAAAGTAGCCTATTTTATTTACGTACAGTCAGAAACGACATAGATTTAGTAAATCAAATTTGTATTATCCTAGATACAATGTCATAAATCAAATTAAAATTATGTTTTAAAGGACACTGTATAGTAGTTGATGAACTACTGAATTGTTGGTAAAAAGCATGACTAGTTTTATTATCTAGTACCAAACGAATTCCAACAAGTTGGTTATTTCAACTGTACAATACTTTTGAGTTACCACACACAACAAGTTTGCTTTGCTGTTAGTAAAGTATGTAGTTATCAATGTACTCAAGGTTATTAAACTTACTTACTGTTTGTAGGTTTGTTCAATGCGAGTGTTTCAACCAGCTTGTCAATGTAAGTACAGAAAAGTGTCTAGAGAAATTATAAAAATAGTTAAGCACATACTTTCATTTTAATTCTGTGTTTGCAATAAAATAATTACCGTATGTCCTGTAAAGGAAAAAAATGTTTTTGTGATCATGCAGAAATGCTTATATGCTTTCCATAAATGTTTCACTTTTGTGTAATCTACTAGTAAACGCAGGAAAATTACGAAAAGGAAGAAAATCTGAAAAAATACTTTGTTTGTAAATGTAACTTAGGTTATGGATACTTGTGGGCAACTGTGCGGAATTTTGTCCTGATCATGAACAAGGCAAGGATTTTGTAAAATCGTGGTAACAGGAAATTTACCAGTTTTAGTAAGGTTATGTTTCGATTGGATGGGCCTGGTTGGGTATTGTTAGGTTAGGTTAGGTTTTATTAGATTACGTTAACAAACAATCTAATAAACCAGAATGTAACCTACCGAATGTGAATATATAAACATGAATACATGCTATATATTTTTTTTAAATCCGTTTTTCCTCACTTTCATAATTTTGTCGGCCTTTACACTAAAAAAATATCATATTCTTGTTTCTTAGCTACTTATCTGGGTCCTATTAAAATATTTTTCAGCTGAAAAATCGACAAGTCCACTAATCTATATTACCAAATTAGACCTACCAAAAGTCGATTTTCGTGTAGGCCTACCTACTAAAATTTAACAATACAAATTGTTTATTGTAAGTCTAAGCCTATTAAACATAACCTATTTTGTACTAAATAAAGCAATTTTACCTTAGCAATCTGACTGTAATGCTAGAGTTGCCGTTAATTGATGCTTTTAGTCTAGTTGGTTTTCTAAGATAGAACACTTTAAGCTAGCAGGTATTTAAGCAGTTTTTGGCTGCAAAAATAGCCTAGGATAATGGTGACAGCAAAATGACTGCCAGATTGGGAATTAAGAGGGGTTTTATATACAACATAAACCAAATAAAAAAATTCACATTTACAAGAAGCGAAAAGCGATGGTGAAATAGTCAAACTTCTTCTAGCAGACGAAACGAGCTTAACATGGCAGCAGATGCACAGTTGAGAATTTCTGCACCGAACCCCTGTTCTAGCCCAATACCCCTTTCTGTGTTTTCCTTTCTCTATCTCATTCTCATTGCAATTAGCAATGCCATCCATGCCTTTCCTCCTCTCTCTCTCTCTCTCTCTCTCTCTCTCTCTCTCTCTCTCTCTCTCTCTCTCTCTCTCTCTCTCTCTCTCTCTCTCTCTCCAGTCAACCACTGCCCTCTTAGTCATTCTCTATATCACTCTTGGGGGTGCCAAGATAGCAAAATTATAAAAATGTAGTCTAACTTTTTAACATTCGCTTTTCGCTTCCTATAGATGTACATTCTTTGTATAAATCTAAGTAATTAGATGTAGGTATAGGCCTACCTCCCGTAGTTACGTCGTTGGGATATCTCATTAGGCAATGATCTATATCTAAGTGTTGCATGGTATTGAACATATATTTCGATAATAAAATTATAGTAACTAAACGTTCTTTTTAATTGACCAGTAAGGACAAACGAAATAGATACTTTACTAAAGTGCTCATCGACATGCCACTGAGCTGCGAGTAACGTCACATTGGTTATAGCTTTTCTATTGGTTAAACTTTTAGGTTAGTTTGTTTTGTTTTAACTTTTGATTGATTCTATCAAAATACGTATCACATGTGTTTGATTCAACTATTTTTAGTTTTTTCTAGGACTGATTTTTTTACATGAAACGCCTAAGTTCAATATATTTGTGGTTGCTTTCATATTGCTTGCTTAGGCATTTTTATTATTTATTTATTTATGACTAAAATTATACGTACAAATTCATATTCGCCTTAAAATACCAACAACGTTGTGTCGGTGTCTCATATATAAGAATAAGAATGTACTTAGTACGCAAATATAATAAGGATATTAGTTAGTAAGTTAGGCAATTTAACACAGTACATAATAAACCTGTTTTCTTGTACATGATAAATTGAGCTTTCCTAAATCTGGTGTCCTAAATTGTTTTATTTAAAGAATCAAGAATGTTTTATTTCCATTGATTTACGTCAATTTATACTAAATACCCTTATCTAAAAGATTAGGGATTGATTTATATACGATATTTGAATAAAGATTGTAAACAGAGTTTGAGGTAGGACTACTTCACTGCCAGGGGTTCATCAGGCAGACTTCCTATACTGAAAAAGCTAGAACCTCAGATTGAAGAGTCCCATTACCGGGACAACGACAACATATGAGGAGTCCAGAGGTCAAGGGGTCTAAAATGACATTAAAAAAGCAGATTGTAAAATGTCTAGCTAAACATTCAAATCGTCATGACACATATGAAGTTGTAGATGATGTTTCTGTTGATACCTTTACAGCTCAAAATCTTATCTCTACAAAGGCTTCATTTGAGTAAATGAAATGAAAGCTTCACTAAAATAAAAACATGTATTTAAACTTCTATTTTATTGGCTTCATTTAGTTTAAAAAATATTGTTGAAGCCTACACTAGACATGCTTAAAGTTCACAAAGTCTCTTAAACCTCTTATTTACCAATACAAAAAAGGTTGGTTCTGTAATCACTTCAAACTTGTTGGATAACCATGCTCAGATAGCATCGTTCTATTATGACCCAAATCCTAAAGCTATATAGTATTTTAGCATATGAGATCATTTACTGACACAGACGTGTAGTTGTTAAATTATATTTTATCAAAAGAGTATAAGTATGTTGCCAAAGATCCAGATACCAAGTTTGATTCCTTCATAAGAAAAGTTCATTATGCATTTGATTTTTCATTT
This sequence comes from Stictocephala bisonia, assembly GCA_035578905.1. Classification (NCBI taxonomy): domain Eukaryota; kingdom Metazoa; phylum Arthropoda; class Insecta; order Hemiptera; family Membracidae; genus Stictocephala; species Stictocephala bisonia. The sequence continues at coordinate 3,872,542 of JAQJVL010000023.1, forward strand.
ACAAAAAATTAAAACAAGATGAAAAAAAGGGAATGTAATAAAGTGATCCTGATGACAAGTGAAATTTTTAATATAAAAAATTAGTTGTTTTGCCTTTACACAAGAGTTTTAAAGCATCTTGAACTCTTTAACCCTGCGGCAGTCGCGCGGTTTACCGAAACACCAATAGTCGCGCGGGCTACATATGTAGCCCACTGCATTTTTTTTTTTTTTTTTTAGGACCTTAAATAATATTTTTTTTGACTTTATATTACGTATTTACATTTTTTTAAGTCTTATGTATCATTATATATGAATATTTTTTTAACTGTAATATTTCATCTATGCTTAAAAAAGATTCCAAAAAAGTCTGTATTTTCAAGTTTCTGAACAATGAAATTTTGCAAAACTTTGACTATAAAAATATTCATTATTTTTTAAGGAATGAATAATTGTAACACATTCTATACTATAGAGAATTTATTCCAAAGTACAAAATGTGGTATAAAGTTTCAAAAAAATACATATATACAACTTATACTAACGACAAACCAAAACATTGCACAATTTCACAAGAAACCTGATTTATTTTATCAATATTTTTGAGAACTAATAATAATAATAATAATAATTTATTTATTCCTTCAAGAAAAACACATACAAAATATACAATACTTCTTAGGAATTAGAGCTAATCACAATTCCAGTAAGGTGATTAGCTTTACAATACTAACATGTAAATAACACAATAATACAGTTCAGTATTACACAAATAAAACAGTCAACAGTGCTTAGCCCCGTGGTGCTTGCAATAGACCTACGCTGTACATAAATGCAATGCCTATATCTAAGTGAAAGAGAAAAACAACTATTTTAAATTATGCTAAAATATATTTCAGCAAATACGAAAAATACGAATAGACAAACTAGCATCCCGAGCTGCACCTTTAGTTCCAGGGAGACGTATTACAATATTACTACTTCTAGTACGAACATTTGCAGGCAATGAAGGCGTCTTCTTCCATTTTATAATACTGTTGTCCTTCCCCTTGGCAAAGTACAGATTACCTATAGGCGTATCATCTTCGTCATCATCTTCCAGGACCTCGTCAGGATCAGCTGCCTCTACGTCAGGATCAAGTTCTTCTTTGTCATCCAAATGAACTTCTTCTACTAAAGAATCGCTTTCCCCATCATCACTGTCATGTTCTATATCATCTACCTCATCGTCACTGTC